>CP092863.1:221428470-221748761 GCA_030710605.1 Cordylochernes scorpioides | reverse complement strand
ATTGTTACCATCTTCAGATAAATTTCATTACTTTTGTTTGATGATTGTAACAATCCTGTTACTGAAACGTCACATACTATTTATTTATTTGGTCTTATTACCTTGTGTCCAATTTGATCTGTTAGTGGCCATCACCAAGCCCGGATGAAAAAGGAGGAGGGGGAGCAGTAACAAGCTCGATAAAAAACCTGGGTTCAGATGGCCCGGCTGATAGTACCCTGTGAGGGCTCCTGATCTAGGGATATAGGATGAGCAGCGTTTGTACTCCATGTTAGGAGTGGCTGTACATGGCATCTGTTCCTCATGTTAGAGGCGGCCATTTCTTTTGGAGCTAAGTCGGCCTGCCACTGAGTAGTGCTCCCAGTCTTAATGACAAAGGCAGACGCATTCTACTTCATCCAGTGTGAAGATAAGAAAGAAGTGACCTTTAGTAGCTTTTTTTTACTTCTTCCATCCAGCTCACTGGAAGTCTTCCTTTAATTTTTCTCAACATTAATGTCATATCCATTTTCTCTCATTATACAGTTAAACCTGTCTATAGCGCTCCCAATAAATAGCGCCTTCCTCTCTATAGTGCCAGATTTTAAACATTAAAATATGTAAACATTTTACATTAAAAGTGACCTGTCTATAGCTCCCCCTCTCTATAGCACTCTATTTTGGTGAGTTCCAAGAGGGGGTGCTAAAGACTGGTTTAACTGTATGTTCAAAGTAGTTCAGTCAGTCTTTGTCAGCATATATGTGGGAAGTCAAGCTGAAATAATTATATTTTAGAACATTCAGAGCACTCTCTATCCTTGATTTCTTAGTCTTCAAACAGACTGAATACAACAGTAATTTTATACAAACTAAGTTATACCAGTCTTGTTGTGTTTTGTGTTGATGGAAGGCTAGTAAAATGGCCCTCTATTCTAATCAATGTCGCCACTTTACCAGGAGTGTACTTCTCTGGGAACCAGGTAAAACTGGTGTAAAATGGGCCCTTGACTGTTATAATCTGTGATGGTGTAACACTCATTGGGGGGCAGTTGAGGATCCCAGTCAGCAGGATTCTTTTTTTTTTTTGCTTATCCCTAGTACACGTGGTACAGGCCATGATAATCATGGTGGGTAGTTAGCGACTGCTTTTTACTGTACGCGCACCGCATGTCTACACATGTGAAAAGCAGTTTGACTTTGTACACAGGATTCTATACCTACTATAGCAACACCATAAAATCTGGGTCACTAGTGGTGTTGTTATAGTGAGGTTTGGCTGTATATAACCTTGTAGCCTAAACTGTTGGAGACAATGTCAGTAAGGTATGGCGGTTTGTTTACAAAGAGTGAAGGTGAGTGTAATGGAAATAATAATTCAGTTACATTCTGATACTGTGCTATGATAAGACACAATTTAGATCATAGAATAGAACTACAAGGTAATAAGACCAAATCCAAATAAATTAATAGTGTGTAATGTTTTGATAACACCGTTGTTACTGAAACATCACACTATTAATTTATAATACAATATAATGTGGTTTATGATTGTAGAATGAAGTTTGACAATTATACAGTAAATGTTTCTTTTGAACGAAAAATCGAAATTTTATTTTAAGGAGAAATAACAATTATTTCTAACCTTAGAGATGAAGTATGATAGGATGAATTGTGAAGAGTAATGATTATAAAAACGATTGAAAATAAATTTTGATTTTTCGTTCAAAAGAAATATTTGTGGTATAAGTGTCAAACTTCGTTTTACACTATTAATTTATTTGCTACTGGGGAAAACTTGGTATAACAATGTTCTATTGGAGAATCATTATACCAGGTTTTCTTCTGTAGAAGGCCGTCCGTGCCTGAAAGCTAGAAAAGAATAAAAATGTTTTGAAAAGTTTCCCTGGAGGAATGATTAATTTTACACAATATTGTTACAAGGGATTGTTTTAGTAAATTAAATTTAATTGCCATCTATTGTTAAAATTTTACACAAATAAATTTACTGGCAATGCGTTTCTTTTAAATATCATCAAATATTATATCTACAGACCTTACTGCAATGATATGAGTTATTGAATGATCTACTGATGAGCCAAGCCCTTTCATTCAATAACTCATATTATTGTAGTAAGGTCTGTAGAGATAATATTTGATGCTATTTAAAAGAAACGCATTGCCAGTAAATTTATTTGTGTAAAATTTTAAGGGTTTGTTTTATTGAAAACCAGGTGTAATTGACTTCTTTGGATTTGGTACTCCACCGGTCCCAAGCCCGGATGAAAAAGAAGGAGGGGGAGCAGTAACAAGCTACCTAAAACACCTGGGCTCAGCTGGCCCGGCTGATAGTACCCTGTAAGGGCTCCAGGTATACAGGATGTACTCCTTGTTAGGAGCGGCTGTACATGGCATCTGTTCCTCATGTCAGAGGCGGCCATTTCATATTGGAGCTAAGTTGGTGGCCTGCTACTGAGTAGTGCTCCCAGTCTTAATGACAAAGGCAGACATATTCTACTTCACCCATGATAAAGCACAATTTGGATTATAGATACAAGAAAATAAGAACTAATCCAAATAATTTAATAGTGTGTGACATTTCGGCAACAGCATTGTTACCATCATCAGACAAAATAATGAAAAATGAGATCATTTATTATTTTGTCTGATGATATATATATATATGGTAACAATGCTGTTGCCGAAACGTCACACACTATTAAATTATTTGGATTAGGTCTTATTTTCTTGTATCTACTTCACCCAGTCATGATTGGTTGTCAACTCTACAGACTTGATACCATAATATGATTGAGTGGAGATAAGAAAGAAGAAGAGATTTGGTGTTGTTATCTTGTGAGTCTCTTATTCCAAGTTGTACTTCATCATGTTTCATTATCATCATTGTTCCAATAAGGTTGGAGTAGGTGTTGGGCTCATACAACTACTGTCATTTATTCCCCAGGGAGTGGTTCCAACATGAGATATATTCAGGGAGTGTTGCCACACTGGAAGCTGACTCTGTCAGGGGACCAGCCGGCCAGGTGGCAGTTGAAGTGGTCCTGGAAGGCCCCCAGGAAGGGAGGGAGAGCCTCGGAAACTGTCACAGTGCGTCCCAGCAGACGTGACAGGGAGGTCACCCCACGGTCTGGGATCCCACAGGGGACAATATGGCTGAACCAGGTGAGGTCGATGTCACAGTTGATGGCCACACCATGGCTGGTGACATTCCTGTCCCGGTGAATTCCTGCACAGTAACAGCTCTCACACACAGGTTCTGTCTATTCAATTGTTCAGGAATTCCCAAGAAGATTGGTGGCATAAACTGCAGGTTTCAACAACAACCTGGGGGAGGGTGGTATGCAAATTTTGTATTGGCTACTTTTTGTCGTGTTTTTTTACCTATTAGTTGCCTCGAATCTCAAACAACATAAAAGACAAATACAACCAAACTTCAGCACACACCAACACCTTAAATATCATAATAAAAGGAAAAAAAAAGACCTAATCCAAAAAAATTATTAGTGTGTGACGTTTCGGCAACAGCATTGTGACCATCATCAGACAAAAGAATAAATCCAAAATTATAAAGAATATTGGATTTATTCTTTTGTCTGATGATGGTCACAATGCTGTTGCCGAAACGTCGCACACTAATAAATTATTTGGATTAGGTCTTTTTTTCTTGTATTATAATCTATAATCTCCAAATTGTGATTTATCAAGGTTCTGTCTAATCAATTGTTCAGGAATTCCCAAGAAGATTGGGGGCATAAACTGCAAGTTTCAACAGCAACCTGGGGTTTAACAAATTCTGCATTGGCTACTTTTTGTCGTGTTTTTTACCTATTGGTTGCCTCAAAATCTCAGACAACATAAAAGACAAATACAACCAAACTTGAACATACACCAACACCTTATATATCCTTTTTTATATATTTACATAACCTTTCTTTTTGCTAATATAGAATATACATAGTTACATATTTACAAAATTTGTATTCTTAAAAAAAAAAAAGAGAGAGTACAAAAGTACTGAAGATAGTAACAACACTGTTACTGAAATGTCACACACTATTTATTTGGTCTTATTACCTTGTGTTTATAATCCAATTTGTGCCTTATCATTAAATACACAAGGTAATAAGACAAATCCAAATAAATAAATAGTGTAAAGTTTCTGTAAAAACCTTGTTACCAAATCATCACACACTATTTTAGTCTTATTACCTTTCATTTCTAAACATACAAATTGTACCTTGTGATTTAAAAAAAATTGCTTAAATGGCTCCTCCCTATTATTGCATAAATCCAACCGAATCAGTCAATACAAGTAACCAAACGGGGCTCTGGCACACTTGTAAGTTAACATTTTACACAAATAAATTTACTGGCTACTTTTAACACTTGTAAGTGCAAAGGTAATAAGACCATATATATTTTACCTTTAATTGAAAAGGTATATAGTGGATCAAAATATCATGATATGGATTATAGATATATTTATGGATTGTAAAGACGAAAACTAAATGATAAAACGGGGCAACTTTGTCCTTCATTTCCGGCACTAATTAATGAAATATCAAAGAATAGGTATATAGCGATGGTGTTATTTGGATTCCACAAGACTATATCCCGGAAAAGGGCCACACAGTGTTCCCCCCATCCCTTGTGAACTGGCGAATCCTGTATAGGGCGAGAGGCCCTAAATAAAGGCTTTGTTGTATTTATGGATTGCTCTATTTTCAAAATATTTTACCTTATTTTATTAGGAAGATCAGTTAGTTCTTACATTACGTTTAGGAGGTCCAACTCCTGGACATTTCAATTCTTTCTGGAAACAGAATAACAAGAAATGTAAGAAGATAGCTTGTAGGGTAAAATTACTTTTTTTTTTAAAATAGATATTAGGGGAGAGAGTGTACGCAGTCGCCACTAACAAAAACTACGCGCTCCAGCTACCCCAGTTTGGGGAAGTGGGTCAACCACGTGGTAATTAACAACTGTTTTTACTGTAAATGCACTACATATCTACACAGGTAGAAATCAATTTGACTTTTGCACTTACAAGTGTACCAGAACCCCATTTGGTTACTTGCTCTCATCGGTGGGGTTGGATTTTTGCAAGAATCAATGGCCAATTGAAGCCATAGTTTTTTTTTTTTTTGAAAAATTCCCACAATGCTGAATTCAGTCTGTGGTCAGGGATCCACAGTTTCTACCCCTGGTGGAGGTACCAAGGTGGAGGCTAGGTCATCCCAGTGTACTTCTTTCTTATCTCCACTCAATCATATCAGGGTATCAAGCTTAGCCAAAGTTGAGCCTAAGAAAACTAGTTCTTTTTTTTTTGCTTATCCCTAGTACACATGGTACAGGCCTTGATAATCATGGTGGGTAGTTAGCGACTGCTTTTACTGTAAGCGCACCACATGTCTACATATGTGAAAAGCAGTTGGACTTTGCACTTACAAATGTGTCAGAGCCCCGTTTGGTTACTTGCACTCGCTGGTGGGGTTGGACATTTGTAAGAATCGGGGGCCATTGGAACATTTTTTTTTTTCAAACTAGTTCTAGATATATGTACATATTTTCCGTATAACTCTATTTATTCTAATGTCTTTATCTCACTCTTTTTCTACCTATTTTCTGTCATCTATCGGGAGAATCTACTGTTTAGAAGACTAAAGGTCTTAATAAAAGTATTGATTGATTTAATTAGTTAAGACTAGGTTAGGCCACAAATACCCATGACTTCACCAACATATGGAAATATGGAGAGTGGTTTACTTCCATACTGAATACAGAAATAAACATTCTATAAAATACACTCATGGAAAAAACCTAAGGAAGTTATAGCTATTATAACATGTATATTTAGATTCAGACAATAACTCTGAAAGATATTACAGTGAACTTTATTGAAGACACACAAGATAACCAAAGGTGAACAAAATTGCCTCTGTCTCCTTAAAAAAAAAAAAAAAGAAGACTGGAGTCATCAAAGACTTTTCATTTATTTAAGTTTTGTCTGTGGGTGTATATGTAAATTCTATGGATAGCCAGCATTGAAGATTGATATGTTTTTTTTTTTTGCTTATCCCTAGTACACGTGGTACAGGCCATGATAATCATGGTGGGTAGAAGAAGGTGACTGCTTTTACTGTAAGCGCACCACATGTCTACACATGTGAAAAGCAGTTCGACTTTGCACTTACAAATGTGCCAAAGCCCCGTTTGGTTACTTGCACTCGCTGGTGGGGTTGGACTTTTGCAAGAATCAGGGGCCATTGGAACATTTTTTTTTTTTTTTAAACAGAAAAAAGTGTCCAATGCGGGGAATCGAACCCGGGTCGTAGTGGTCGAAAACCAAACGGTTTAACCAGTCTTCCACCGACCCCAGATTGATATGTAAATATGACAGCATCAATTCTATGTATAACCATGACAAGGTCACAATATTAAACTTAGTTATTTAGCCTCATTTAGTTATTTGGTTTGGTCACCCTGTTATCTGTATAATTCAGATTGTACACCTCACCCCTAACTGACCTTCCCTGCATTGTTGTCCATGTGAGGCTGCACTCTGACCTTGAAGCTTTAGATATAATGGTGAACACAATTCCATAGGAATATATCACGGAGAGATACAGAATCTATTCTAAACACAAGGTAATAAGACCAAATCCAAATAAATAAATAGTGTGTGACATTTCGGTAACAGCGTTGTTACCATCTTCAGACAAAAGTACTGAATGTCTTATTACCTTGTGTTTATAATTTATAATCTAAATTGTGCCTTATCAGAATCTATTCTAGGTAACTAGGTCAACTTCCTTCCATCCCAGGATAAATGTATCAGGAGATTATTCTATTATATTCTACAAACCTCCTCCAGCAGATAAATAATGCTCTTTTCTGATTGGCTGATGGAAGCATTGAGGTCACACTAAAGCTTCTTCTGATTTCCCAAGTATTGCATCATTCCATTGGAAAGTTTAATATAAAATAGGAATCTCTTCTATTGTGTATATATAGTTTCTTAAGATTTAGCCGATAGTTTTTTGCCATGTTTATCTCCCTCATTCCCTATTTACACCCTCCCTTCACTTATATATATATATATATATATATATATATTAAAAATGGCATATCCTGATCAGGAGCACATGTGCTTTTCAGAAGGCAGAGCGCCATCTGGTGGAACAGAAATCAACTATTCACGGCTAAATCAATGAATAGTTGATTTCTGTTCCACCAGATGGCGCTCTGCCTTCTGAAAAGCACATGTGCTCCTGATCAGGATATGCCATTTTTAATATTGATTTCAACACCTGATCTTTTTATCTTTTATTTTTTTCTTTCGTTTTTTAATATATATATATATGTTATATAAAAATATTATTTTATTTAAAAAAAAAAAAAATTATAATTTCATAGATATAAATACTCTGTTTAAATCGACCGCCAGAGGTCATGCTTCCCATATAAAAATCTCATTGTTGTTCTTCCCCGCTGGTCGGCTCAAACCATATGTAATTATGTAAATATTCTTTTGTTTTAATTATTCTTACGCCTTCCTTAAGCCAGGCGGTACCTTTACAGAATTATGTTTATCTTATAGAGCTCAATTAAAGCAATCTTTTATCAAAACTATTATTATTGTTTTTTCAAGATTATTCAACCACGACTGCATCACCATTACAATAATCCTCAACATGATCCAAAATATCAAGCAGAAACTCAAAAAACATTTTTTAAAATTAATATAATATATATATATAAAAAAAAGCTTATTTCTGATTGGTTTGTGGGCTGTAACCAATGAGGTGACTATAAAAGGTATTATCAACCAAAATATCCACAATTTTCTGAACACTATGCAACTCAATATGCAACTTGATATGCAAATGTGGAGAGCAAAGTCTGACTGTGGTGCCCCCTGGATAACCAACCAATGATATTTAGTATCATTGAAACACTACTCACCAATAGCTGCAATTTTATCGTTGCCGACCCACACTCCTGTGTAGGGGGAGGTGGTAGCTTTGATGTCAAAGGCATTGCTCATGTTGATGATGGTCTTCTCCAGGTTCTCCACGTACCACTTGATGCTCCGCCGGGCGTTGAAGTCCCCCAGGTACAGTATGGGGTATGCAACAAGCTGACCGGGACCATGGAAGGTTATTAATCCGCCGCGGTTTGTCCTCACAAAATCAGCTCCCAGAGCCTTCAACTTATTCTCCTCTTCCTTCGAATATAACTTTGATCTTATCCCCACAGTGTACACAGGCTGGTGTTCGAGGAGTAGTAGGGTGTTGTTTGGCTTCACTTGTTCTTTGGCAGCATCATTAATGGCTTTAATGCAGGCTTCCTGAATTTGTAGCGCTTTGTTATACCCAATCCTGCCTAGGTGTCTAACGTTCACGATGGGCTTAATGGAATTCATTTTTTGAAGTAATATTTGTTGCGCGTTGTGTTTGATATGTGGTCGTTTAAAAATAAATATATATTTGAGAGTTGTGTTTAAATAAATAAATATTTAAATGCAAAAATATCTAAAAATAATTTTAAAACATCTAAGCTACATGAAGCAGCACCGTTTTATACTTAGCTTTAAAACACGCACCATATTTACAAACAAACATATTATGGTTCGTAAAGTGATTTTTATTGACATTATCAAAGAATTAATTATAAAAGTGCGTTATTTTTTTTCATTTGCAATATTTGTTTAAAACATTTAAAATTTACGAAAATAAAAAATGTTCAACTTGAATAAATGGTGATTATAAAGAGTTAGATATTATTTATTATTTTATTTTTAAATAAATATATTTATGAAACTATATAAGACATTTTGTGCTTTAATAACACAGGTCTACAAAACTCAAAGAAGTTGTACCTTATAGCATATATATATCGGGATTCAGAAAAAAAAACTCTGAGAGATATTTGATGCACAGGGATATTTATCACTGTGCATCAAATATCTCTCAGAGTTTTTTTTTCTGAATCCCGATATATATATGCTATAAGGTACAACTACTTTGAGTTTTGTAGACCTGTGTAATTTGTATTTGCTAATACATATACTTATTTTTCGATCACTATGTAAAAATATTTCTTGTCTTATTTATGTAAATAGATTATCATATACCAGAAACCTGGGATTGCATCATCTTGCCTATTGAATTATATCAATTGACTCCCTTACCTTCAGTTCCTATTTAAAATTCAAACATAAAATAATAGAAGTTTCAAAATAAAATAATTTATAGTTATTAAAGTAATTACAAATGCCAGATTTATATATATAGTTTGTGGTGAGTAAATATCATGTGAAATATAATATCAAGCAAATTATTTTAAGATAAATCAAACATTCTATATAAGAACTTTTAAGTGATAAAGAAAATCATATATATGTGATATATATATGTGGCAATATAATAAGGTGGGAAGAGAAATAAGGACATCACAATTTGGAAGAGGAACCCAGGCAACCAGAGAGAGAGAGAGAGATTGAGATTGAAACTACTTTATTTCAAAGTACATATAAGATTATATAAGGTTAAATACATAAAATGAATAAATAAGATTAATAATGATAGATATATGAATAAATAGATATAAATAGATAAAATAGATGAAAATATACATATATATAGAAATATATATACAAGGTCTTCATTGGTGGCGCCCACCGCGAGAAAGACTCCGCCACCGATGGACTGCGAGAGTTCTTTCCCACAGAGTGGGCAGGTCGATGTGTTGGCTGGCATTACCCAACTCAAGACCAAGATGGTACTTGTAGATGGTAGCCTTCGCCACACTTGTTAGCTTCACTGCCTCGGGATGGAGGCCGACGCCGAAGAGCCAGGCCTGCAAATCCAGGGGCATTTCGCAGGAGGTGAACACCTCCCGGAGCAGGGGTCGCACGGCTCGGCAACTCCAATATCTGTGGGTCAGCGACCCGTCGCTGGACCCACAGGCGGCACAGTTGGCACGCCTCGAGGCAGGATGGTCAGGATGGGGTAGGGCGTGGAGGGCCAGCCGTAGGGCGACATCTGCGTCGTGCCCCGAGAAGCAGTTGCGACGCAGGTCGGCCCAGGGGATGGAGCGGGGCACATCCACGGTGAGGGTCCACCGGGCAGCCAGCTCTGCAGTAGGATGGGCCTGGAGCCGTGCCGAGTCCAATGCCCGGCGCGCCCTCTGGCTGGGTAGGCGGGTGATGGGGGTCGCCGATCCCCGCAGGACGATGGTCTCCGCCTCGTACTCCGCATGATAGCTGGAGCTGGCGTTTTCCCGCAGGAGACGTTGGCAGAAGGCCCCCAGGTGCTGCGCATCTAGGAGCGCGGCCCGCGTTGAGCGCGCAAGTTCAGGGGCTCCATCGGAGAAGTCCCCGACAGTCGCCTGTAGCCAGCGCTCGGGAGCCAGCAGGTCTGACGGCCGCAGGAACCTGTTGTCACCTCGAAGACGCAGGGACCTCAGGCTGGCGGGATGAAGAACCCGGTGGTCAAGCTCGAGGACGCTGGACTCGGCCTCCCACAGGCTCAGTAGCCTCCTCCTCCTAGGCGAGTGCCAGACGTCAGGAGCTGGCGGTGTCAGCCACGCCCGGCTTCGGACCAGCCAAGAGTAGCCGTTGGTGGCGCCGCGAAGAGAGGCCTGGACCCCCTTCAGGCAGGCGAGCCGAAGCTGGCCCGCGATGTCAAGTAGGCCGACGCCACCATCGGAGACTGGACGAGCCAGGATGCGCCCGGGGAGCCACGAGACTCGGCTCGTACCCCACACGAAGCGCGCCAACCGCGCCTGCAGCCGGCCGATGGTGGTTTCAGGTGGAAGGTAGCCATGGAGGTGGTGCAGGATGGAACCCAGGACCAGGCTATTGGCCGCGCGAGCACGACCCACCAGCGACAGGCCGCGGGTGAAGGGCGACCACCTCGCGATGGCTCGCTCCAGCAGCCCCATCAGGTGTGATGCCTGGGAGGCGACGGTGTTTCTGGTGGTGATGGTGCAGCCCAGGACGGTCAGCGACTCGGACGTCCAGGAGATTCCCAGAGGAGAATCCGTCCGGTGCTTCCAGGAACCGCACTAGAGCCCGCAGCTCTTCTTGAAGTTGACAGCCACCCCGGAGGACATGCGGAACTCTTCAAAGATCAGGGGCACGAGCTCAAACTGAGCGTCGTCCCTGATGAAGAGTACGATGTCGTCCGCATAGGCCCAAGGTCCTCTCGAGGCGACGTAGCAGAGGTCCAACTCCGATGCTGAAGAGCGCGGCGCTGAGACGGCAGCCCTGCCTCACCCCGTTTAGAAGCGGGAAGGCCTTGATGTAGACATCTCCGACCCGGATGGAGGCGTCTGCTTCCCCGTAGAGGACAGCAACCCACCCTAGGAAGGTAGATGGAAGGCCCAGCTTCTCCAGCAGGGCGAACAGGTAGCTCCTGCTCAGGGTGTCGAAGGCCGACTTCAGGTCCAAAGAGATGACAGCCAGCGGCGTGTCATGTCTGGCTGCCCCGGCGGTTTCGTCACACACTCGCGCGATGTTCCAGGAGGATGACCGTCCTGGAACGGCGTAGGTCTGACATTGGGGCACCAGGTCTGGCAGATGACGTCGCAGACGAGCCATGAGCACGCTGCTGAGGACCCTGTAGTCGGTCGTTGGCAGGCTGATTGGCCGGAATGCCTGTAGACCCGGACCACCGTGCACTTTCGGCAGCAAGATCACCTTGCTGCGCCTTGAGGATGGAGGTAAGGCCCCGCAGAGTCGAGAAGCCTCGAAGACTTGCCAAAGAACTTCGACGAAGAAATCTTCAAAGGCTTTGACAAACTCGCAGGGGAGTCCGTCCCATCCCGAGGCACGGCCATTTGGCAGTCGATGGATGGCTTCCGCTATCTGGTTAGCGGGAGATGTCGGCGAGAAAGAGCTGGTCCCACTCGTCGAACTCCAGGGGAGTCACTTCAGCTAGGAAGTCGGCGATCGCTTTTTCCGAGCTTGGAGCCTGAGCGAAGCGACTGCTTGAGCGCTCCAGAAGGAAACGCCTAAGCTGTCCCCCGGAGATGGGGTTGCCGTCGTCGTCGGTGAAGTTGGAGGGAGAGCGGCGTCTGGCTCGGAGGGAACGCCCGAGGTCCGACAAGGAAGGATAGTCGGAGCGGGCAGTGTCGTCCTCCAGTCTCCGCCTCAGGAAGAGGCTTGCTCTCTCGATGTATCCACCGCCGGACTCGGCGACGGCAGGCGCGAGTGACCGTATCTCCGCGACCAGATTTGCCTTGATCCTGGTCCATTTTTTCCATAACATCGGAGGTGAAAGATTTGCTAGGTCTACCCAAATTTCATCGATGAACGTTTCCATTCGATCGACAAAGAGGTCTGACCGTAGCAGCTTTCCGATGCAGGGAAGTCTTGTAGAAGCTGGATCTCCTACTTGGATCAGGACGGCACGGTGGTCCGAGTAGGCGTAGTCGATGGTTTGATATTGGGTGACGCGGTCGCAGAAGCCTGATGGAAGTAGGATTCTGTCCAGACGACGCGCGTCAACCCGACTTCCGATAGTAGCAACCCTGGTGTGCTCCAGTGCAGCATCAAAGAAGGTGGCGACGTCGACGAGGTCGGCTTGGTCCAGGAGCTCCGCGAGGGCTTCTGCTGAACCTGATGCCATGTCCTTCGCCGACTCCTCGGAGATGTTCAAATCACCGAGGATCCACGCACCTTCTTCACGCGCCAAAGCTGCGATGATCTGGAGCTGGCGGCAGCGCTCTTCAGGAGCATGAGAGACGTGGGCGTTGACACACGTCATGGAGACTCCCCGGACGGTGAGGTCGATGACAGCCATCTTGCCAGGCCATAGGATCTGCTGCCGGTGAACAATGACGCCGGCCGCGAAGACGCAGGCGAGGCCTGATCCCACGGTGGTCGTTGAAGGCACAACGACGGCGCTGTAGCCGTGGCAGAGGTCTCCTACGTCGTCCAGGGACATGACGTTCGTCTCCTGCAGAAAGCAGATGTCGATCTCATGTTCCTTGAGAAAACAGCGGAGCTGAAATCTCCGGCGAAGAGCGGCGATGCCGCGCGTGTTCAGGGTCGCAACTCGGAAGCTCATTTTGTCTGCCGGGCAGAGGTTCTGGCACGTGACAACTTTTTATACAGGGTGCTGCTTGTGCCCCCTGTAAGAGCCATCAACGTGCTGGCCAAGGTGTCAATGGCCACTCTCTGTTCGGCGTTTGATTGGGCGATGAGGCGGTCCATCTTCCCGTTGTGCGTTAAAGCCTGGAGGAGGTTTTCTCTCTCCAGGCCCAGCTTTTGGGCACTATCTATGACTGTAGACGCCTTGTCGTTCTTCAGGAGAAGGTCCATTTGGATCTCAGCCAGATGGCGCCGCTCTTGGGAAGATTCGGACACCTTAGATTTGTCATGCTTCTTGGATGGAGGAGTAGTCAGGCCGACCGCCTCTTCTGTTTTCTCTGTGTCGCTGGGAGGAAGATCTGCGACGACAGAAGCAGCCGGTGGTAGGGCTGCAACAGGAGGAAGAGGGGCGTTCGATTTTGAGGGTGGCTTACTAGGGACAGTCGTGGGCACAAGGGGAGCATCCACGGGGAGCAACAGGTGTCTCTCCTGCAGGCCGGTCTTTCGTGGGCAGTTGGCGCGTTTGTGACTTTGCCTATTACACAGGGAGCACTTGATCCCATAAGTGACATAGACATGGGTGGCCATCCCCTTGGACTTGACGTCCAGCCGGGCAGGGATCTGGGATAGCTTGACTCCATCTTTCAGAATGATGAAAGCTTCCCAACGGGAATCAGCCCAGCTTGAGTCGCCCATCTCCATCATCTTCTGGACAATGGATGTCACCTGTCCATAGGGTCGAAGTGCTGCGACAAGGTCTGCGTCCTCTACGAAAAGGAAAATATTGCCGAGCACAATGCGTTCGGCTCTTTTCCGCAGGGGGAAGGCCCTCAAGGTGGCGTCCTCGATGTCGAGGCCTTCTTCTATCAGCTTGTCGGCCAGTTGCACGCTGGAGAGGCCGACCAGGATATGCCCCTCCATTTTTGTAAGCTGATAGACGGAGCCCTTGCCCAGCTTCGCCTCCAGCGCCAGAAAGTACTGGGCCTGGCTGAAGTCTGGGCAGAATTCAAGAAAGGCGCATTTTTCTATCTTGGCCACCGCCAACCTGGCTCTGAACGCCGCTTGTTTTTGCCGAGTCGTCGTACATTCTTGTACTTTTGGCTTAGGCATTGGGCGTTCGGTGAGGGCTTGCTTCGCCACAGCAGCCTGGACGCAGCCTCTCTTGGCTTTCCGGCCTGCCGTCTCGGAGTCCACCGGCCTCTTCCTCCTGGGCCCCACCTTGGTGAAGCCGTCGTTGTTCTCCTCCATGGGAATTTGGTAATTCCGATCGACGAGATCGGCCCAACTCGTCGAAGGCTTGCCTGTACCAGGCTGTGGTTCTACATTGTTCACCTCAGCTACCACTGGGGCCTGAGGAGTGCTGATGGCATCAGCAGGTGTAGATGACGA
Source organism: Cordylochernes scorpioides (assembly GCA_030710605.1). Classification (NCBI taxonomy): domain Eukaryota; kingdom Metazoa; phylum Arthropoda; class Arachnida; order Pseudoscorpiones; family Chernetidae; genus Cordylochernes; species Cordylochernes scorpioides. The sequence goes on along the minus strand of CP092863.1, from coordinate 221,734,276 downwards.
ATGGCTCTCAGCCAATGTCATCGCGTCTTGGAGGGGTGGGGAATCCCCCATGAAATTTAAAGAAAATCAAAAAGAATAAAAATTTAGGCTTAAAAATAGAACGCCAAAGAACACGCCACGCCGGCGGGGCAAGCGGGAGCGCGCGCGGGCACGTGCGTCCGCGCCGCTCGAGAGAGAGACGACGGGCCCAGCAAAGCCGGGCGTCTGTTCGTGTCGCACCCAATCCCCTACTGTCCTCGCTTTATTGCGGGGAAGGAGTTTTCCCGCCCTCTACAATCACTCTAGAGGGGAGTGAGTTGAGAGGCGTCTCTGCGTGTTGTCCTCCGTCGGGGTGCCACTGACTGATGTCCAGTGAAGCTGTAAGCTGGCCGTCTGTCCTTGGTTGTCTGAGGCGAGGCGCACGTGTCTTGAAACTCTTGGGTCTTCGCTCTGTGTGTGCGTCATTGGGAGCGTCCTTGTCGTGCGTGCCATGAAAAACCAAGGGGTGCACACAGTAGTACCACCCCCCCGCCTCCGCGTCGGTTTCCCCGCGTCAACCTCGTGCCTCAGAGGTCCTTGATTCCACGGCAGATTCAGGGAGTACTGGATAAGGGTACGAGGGCTAAAGGGGGGGGAGTCCTAATGGAGCGTAGGACGGATGGCTCTAAGTCCGAACGAGAGGGCTCGGTCAGCAACCTTGCCAATGAACTCTCGGAGACGCCTGTGGGTGAGTGGTCAACCCCATTGTAGCCGGACCATACTGGCGGGCGCGAGGGGCCTACCAAAGGCCGCTCGGTGCATGGAGAATGCATCATTCCTTCTGGCTGTGTGACGTGGTTTTTCAGCGAAAAACAGGGGATGCAAGGGCTTTTGTTGCCTATATCATTCCTGGCTTTTGCCGAATTTCTATTCTGTCCTGGCTTTATTATTCCTGGAAGAGTATATATTATGACATATATGATTTATCACTCAAAAGTGCTCTTAATACAACACAAGCAGTAAAATTTTTGTAAGTATTTTACATATGAACTAAATATATATTATATAATCTAGAATACAAATATTTTATTTTTTTTAAAAAACATATATTTTATTTTTTCATTCATTGACTGTTCTGCATTTTTGACCATATATTCAAAACATACCATTTTTTAAATTATTATTATTATTGTTGTAAATATGTATATTTAACCCTACCTATCTTTTATCCACGATTATAGAATTCATTATATAAATTCTATATTCCTGTGATATAAATAATTTATGTATATTTTTACTTGTTTATGCCTATATCGTCCCTGGCTCAGTCTTTGATTGAGCCAAATTTCTATTCTGTCCTCAAAGTCCCAAGGTGTTGACTGACCGGGCCCCAGTGGTGGCCCCTTGGAATGTCGCTGATGTCTAAAGTGACCGGTCCTTACCCTCCCGTCTCTCTCTGGGTTGACTGTAGGCTTGCTTTATTATTCCTGGAAGAGTATATATTATGACATATATGATTTATCACTCAAAAGTGCTCTTAATACAACACAAGCAGTAAAATTTTTGTAAGTATTTTACATATGAACTAAATATATATTATATAATCTAGAATACAAATATTTTATTTTTTTTAAAAAACATATATTTTATTTTTTCATTCATTGACTGTTCTGCATTTTTGACCATATATTCAAAACATACCATTTTTTAAATTATTACAGTCGAACTTGGATAATTCGAACCCCAAGGGACCATAAAAAAAATTCGAATTATCCAAAAATTCGAATTAAAAACGGAAATTATATATATAGGAAATTCTAGGGACCAAGATAAATATTCGAATTAAAGAGGTTTTCGAATTAAAGAAGTTCGAATTATCCAAGTTCTACTGTATTATTATTGTTGTAAATATGTATATTTAACCCTACCTATCTTTTATCCACGATTATAGAATTCATTATATAAATTCTATATTCCTGTGATATAAATAATTTATGTATATTTTTACTTCAAGAGATTCAAAATAAAAATCTGCTTGAAAGGTAAATAATTATTTTTATTTTTCCACGACTGCACCTCTTTTCAACAATCAAACACACAAAAAATCTGTAAAGTCTGTAAAGCACTTGTGCTCCTGGTCAGGATATGCCATATTTAATATTGATTTCAATACCTGATCTTTTTATCTTTTATTTTTTTCTTTCGTTTTTTCATGTGCTAAGCGTATTTACGCAAGTTTGGCCTTAAATACCCATTTCTTGGTTTTTCAAGAAGCCATTGGGACCAAAAATTATTTTTTGGTCGCAGTGGTTCAGCCTACTCCACGCTGACGAGCGCCAAAAGCGCGAAACGCGTTCGTGGATGGCTTTTCTTGATTTATCAAGAAATTGGGTTGGCCAAATATCAGGGAACAGGCTAAATCAATGATTAGTTGATTTCTGTTCCACCAGATGGCGCTCTGCCTTCTGTAAAGCACTTGTGCTCCTGGTCAGGATATGCCATATTTAATATATATATATATATAAATATAAAAGTGTAGACAGCCTATATGCATTGAATTTTTTGCTGAGTTTTATTCATTATTAAAAACATAAAAATATTATAATACAAACAATCTTGATCCCTCAAATTTTAATTAAAATGTTTTAACCTTGGTGAAAAGGGTAAATGGTTCTCAGAATCTCCTGGGAAGTTCAACTATATATGCAATGTAGGATAAAAGAGTTTATTATTCAGAATTTGAATTTTATTTATTAAGAATCGAAGCTTTCAGCAAGACCTTCTTCAGTTCAGCATAAAAATGTAACAAAGTGATGAAATAAAAGCTTTGAATTATTGAGTTCCTATGCAGAGATTGGTTTCCGCGAGTGAAAAATAAATGAAAGAGGGGGAGCAACCTATCATACAATTGATGGCATAATTGTTTTCTCTAATTGATTATATATATAGACTTGGAGATATGAATAATATTCACACACATAATTGGATATATCTTAGAAGAAGTCATATATATTGAGATCAATTTGTTTGAAAACGGAAAATCTATTCTTCATTTATTAAAAAGGCTCATCTCTTAAATAACACTGGTCAACAAGATTTTTGCACAAGAGAACCTGATTATGTTTCTAGTGTAACTTTTCATGCTGAACTCAAAAATCTAATCAGAAATTTCCCATCACCTATGGTTTTTGCGTGACGGTCTTTTTTTAGTATTGGGATAAATACAGTAAAAAATGCAAACAATGTTACGTAAGCAGTTTTGCATAACCCTTATTACATTACACTGGTTTATCAAAAAATATTTTTCTTTATCCACAAAGAAATAGCATCTTATCTACATGTCCTGAATCCAAATATACCATTAATTTTTTTCTATTACGCAATATTTCTGAGATACACCTACTTGAAATTTGGAAATATTGTTAATATATAGGCATATGAGGTGTGTTCAAAAAGTATCGCGAATTTTGAATTTTCGCGGGTTACGTATATTCGAATTTCGATCTTTTTGTGGCTTTATGTTGGTACTCGTGTCTCTCACTTATGCCGACAAGCTCGGCCATTTTGAATGTTCACTTAATTGTTGACAGCTGCTTTGCTTGCAGGTTTTTTGGCTCGTCTTCGATTTTTACCTATAAAAAATGGATCAAAGAACCTGTATCAAATTTTGTGTGAAAAACGAAATTAAGTGCGCGGATGCATTCCGAATGTTGACTGTGGCATACGGAGAAGCTACCTTGGACCGAGGCAACGTTTATCGGTGGTACAAAATGTTCTCAGAAGGCCGAGAAGATGTGAACGACGAAGAGCGTGCCGGACGCCCGAGCACTTCAACAACAGACGAAAAAATTAATGAAGTGGAGAAAATGATATTGGCCAATCGTCGAATCACCGTTAGAGAAGTTGCTGAGAACCTAAACATATCGATTGGCTCGTGCCATTCGATTTTTATCAATGATTTGGGCATGAGACGGGTCGCCGCGAAATTCGTACCAAAATTGCTCAATTGCGACCAAAAACAGCATCGCATGAACATTGCTAATAAGATGTTGGACTCTGTCCGCGACGACCCAAATTTGCTCCAGAGGGTCATAACTGGTGACGAAGCGTGAGTTTATGGTTATGACGTGGAAACCAAAGCTCAATCATCTCAATGGAAGCTGCCGCACGAACCAAGACCGAAAAAAAGCGCGCCAAGTTCGGTCGAATGTGAAAGTTTTGCTGACAGTTTTCTTCGATTGCAGGGGCGTGGTGCATCATGAGTTCTTGCCACAGGGTAGAACGGTCAATAAGGAATATTACCTGCAAGTTATGCGCAATTTGCGCGAAGCAATCCGCCAGAAACGCCCGGATTTGTGGAAGAACAAAAATTGGCTTTTGCACCATACGATAACGTCCCTGCTCACACATCGTTGCTTGTGCGCGACTTTTTGGCCAAAAACAACACACTAATGATGCCGCAGCCACCGTATTCCCCAGATCTGGCCCCCTGTGACTTTTTCTTGTTCCCTAAACTGAAGAGGCCCATGAAAGGACGACGTTACGCTACGCTTGACGAGATAAAGACGGCATCGAAGGAGGAGCTGAAAAAGATTTAAAAAATGATTTTAAGTGCTTCGAAGATTGGAAAAACCGTTGGCACAAGTGTATAATATCTCATGGGGATTACTTTGAAGGGGACAAAATAGGTATTCATGAATAAATAAATAATTTTTGAAAAAAACACAAAAGTCGCGATACTTTTTGAACACACCTCGTATATGAACGAAACATATTTATTTATTGAAAAGCAGTGACAGTGGATTTTCTTCTGTACTTTGCTTGTGGTAGATCCCTCTTGAGAATTCTCTTGTGAATAGAAGTCTTGAAATTCATCTTGACGCTTGCGAAAAAAGCATACTTTTGTGCCTTTATGCAGCAGATTCCAGCCTTTTAACCTAGAGCCTAAAAGTTCACTCTGTTTTTTGGATAAATCTAAATCACGTACGAGGTCGTTCAAATCTCCTTGGGTTAATAAATGAGGTTCAGATAAAGCACCTGCTTCAAAATTTGTGTCATCCCACTGTTGCTCTCGTCTATCTGAATCATCGTCACTAAATATTACATTTTCAGGAGGCTGTGGAACAGGTAAAATATCACTATGAGGAACCGGTCTCATAGCAGAAGGCAAATCTGGATATTCAACTGTATGTCTTGATTTGGATGTAATACCTGTAGTCTTTATCAAACAAAAATAACAGTCTGAAGAATGGTCTTTAGGTCCCCTCCATATCATCGGAACCGCAAAAGGCATATGACGTTCACCTTTAATCCACCCTGTAAGATGTCGAACACAAATTACACAACAATGGTGAGGAGCTCAAGTCTTATCTTGGTCACCGACTTCAAAGCCAAAATAAAGTTCCTAGCATTTTTTGATGAGCAGTGTAAAGTTTCGCCTTTGAACTTTGAAAGTTAATTCCCCACAAATATAACAGAAAATATCAGGAATATTAATGCAACGCCTCGGCATATTGACACAGTCTAGTGCACACGATTTATAAAAGCAAATCGATAGAGAAGAATAAACTAATCACTTCAAATTTACCTGTCACTTCTGCTGCAAATCGTTAGGTTGAATTTAAATATATATATTAAAACTGTTAATGAGCAAATAGCATTACAGAGCTTGTCGTTATTTTTGAGTTGAAAGCAAAACAGATTATAATATTATATAATAATAAATTATATATATTCAATTAAAATTTCAATAATTTGTTATTTAAATTAATATTTATGATTCTTAAAGAGCAAAATTTAATTAATAACAAATAAAATAAAGCTTTTGGCTCCACATACCAACTCTTCTTGTCAAAAATAAAGCGCTAGCTTAGTTAATGATGTAACTTTAAAAATGCTTACGTAACATTGGTTGCATTTATTACTGTATTAATCCCAATACTAAAAAAAGACCTTCAGGCAAAAACCATGGGTGATGGGAAATTTCTGATTAGAATTTTGAGTTCAGCATGAAAAGTTACACTAGAAACACCATCAGGTTCTCTTGTGCAAAAAAAAAAAGTTTTTTTTTGTAGACCTGTGTAATTTACTTTTTATTATTTCAATATTTTTTATGGCAATACATAAACTTCCTTTAGGTTTAAATTATACTTTGAGAAGCCTGATTTGAACTCGCTTTATGCTAACATATGGAGTATTATAGGAGCTCCAAAACTCTTCTCAAGGGTTAGTTTGTCCCCCACTTAAAGAAATTTGGCATGTAGTCATACAAAATATTTAAATAATAAAATTAGTTTGATCTTAAAAGAACCCCACCATATTTAATAAATTAAGATCATAAAGAAAATTTCAAATTTGTAAGGAAAACATTTTGATCAAATAATAAATAAAATTATATTTTTCACCTGCCAAAATATAATTTATAAAAAGTAGATAAATTTTGTATTTAAAAAAATAAAGAAGGCGGCGATATTTAAAAATTTTACTTTAATAACCTTCACATATTATTCATTGTTTCAATTATCATGAACTAGGTTGCTCTTGCTGAGCGGTACCTATCAATGTGATTTTGAACCAGAGAATTTTACTTGAGCAAAAATTTTCTTTTTATTTCAAAATATCTATACAAATATATATGTGACTATTTATGGGCGTAATTTTATTGTTTTATTGAAAATAAACGAATTCCTACTGGCCTTACTGCAATGAAAATATTAAGAGGGCTTGGCTCATCTGTAATGAGCCCACCCAGCGGTTTCGATGAGCCGGGCCTTTCCAATATTTATCATCCCAGTAAAGGCTTTAGGGAATCGTTTACTTAAAAATAATTAATAAAATAGTTTTTAAAAAGTACTTTATTAAAACAATAAAAAGGAGGAAATATTTCAGCAACCGCCATTGAAGATTTAAATGGGTCAAAATAAAATCAGTGGGAGACGATCATAGAGAATTTCGAACTTAATGTGATTTAATAAAACGCAACTAATTATAACGTTCCATGCTTCACTAAATAGTTTATTTATCTTCCATCAATATAGGATGATCGTCACCCGCCGCTTTTATTTAGCATATAGATCTAAATACTCAATGGCTGTAGCTGTGAAATATTTATTTTTACCTTTTTAGTGCATTTTAATAAAGATTAAAAAATAATTATTTTTTTATGTTTAGGCATCAATTTTTAAATCAAATGCTACCAAGCTAGCGTCTATTCTTAGACTAGTAGTAGGGGGGTCGTCGGTGGCCAGCGATGGGGGTAAACACGTGTTGTCCTCAGGGAATCTATTGTAACCATCTCGTGGTAGTCCAACACTCACGTAAAGAAGCGTTGGAGAGATATAGAACCTAAAGACACCAGTTAGATGATGAACAATTTGTTACCTTTTCATTCAATCTATATTAATAAAATGGAAATTTCATAAGTGGACATCACTAAAAACTTTCGTTACAATGCATCAATTTCGACCAAATTTTCAACATTTATGTAAAACGAGATGGAGCAGGTTTTGCTTAACATCAAAATATTTTTCCTAACATTAACATGCGTAACTTCGGTGTTATCGATTAAATACAAAAAAAAATCAACAGAGTTAATTTTATTTATATATAAATACAAAAAGAAAATTCTGTTGGGAATCTTTTATGGTTCAGACAATGAAACAACGAATAACAAGTTTACTTACAGCTGAAGTGGTTTTAAAGAATTAGGCGATTTTACCTTTTATGAAAGTATTTTAAATTTATTATTTTCAAAGAGAGATAGAAAAGAACATTTAACAATTTACATTACAATTACTAATTTTGTAAACAAAACCAACACTCCTTTGTTCTAGTTTTTATATTACAGTGTTGTCAGTCTAAAAGTATGTCAAGATCATTGATTTACTATTCTTTTTTTTTCCAACATTCCCTCTTAAATCAGTGATCTTATCACATTCAACAGTTTCTTCACTTGACTTATGTTTTAAATGGTTGTCATAAGAAGGGATTTGAATTTGTCAAACTTTGGTCTGGCTAGAGGTTTTGTTAGGATGTCTGCAATTTGGTGTTCTGTTGGACAATATATCAGGTTAAACTTTTGAGCTTGATCTTTCACAAAATGATATTTGACATCAATATGTTTAGTTTTAGTGGTGAATTGGCCTGATTTTATAATTTTTATAGTGCTTTGGTTATCAACATAGAGATTTATATCAAAATTATCTGGAATTAATTCTTCTAATAGGGATCTTATGTATGACACTTCTTTGCATGCATCTGCTGCAGCAATGAACTCTGCTTCAGTGCTTGAAAGGGCAATTACAGGTTGCTTTCTGGAGCACCAACTTATGGGACCTCCACATAAATAAACTACATATCCTGTGGTACTTTTTCTAGTTTTAATATCTCCAGCAAAGTCAGAATCACAATACACATTTAATTCAAATGGCATCTCTCCATCATATGGTATGCCTAAATTGGTGGTGTGATTTAAATATCTTAGGGTTCTTTTGATGTTTATAATATCTTGAGTTGTAGGATCATGCATTGACCTGCTTTCAAAATTTGTGGCAAAGGTCATGTCTGGTCTAGTTTTGTTTGTCAAATATAAAAGGCTTCCAATTGCTTGTCTGTAGGGAAATTTGTTATCATTTGATATTTCTAAGTTTTTGTCTACTTCTTTTGCTACATCTGTAATGGGAGTGGGTACTGGTTTTGAGTTTTGCATATTATATCTTTCAAGAACTGATTTTGCATAATTTTCTTGTGAAAGTAAAATTTTATTTTTTTCCTCAAAACACAAATCTATTCCCAAAAAAGTTCTTGGATCATTGTTTATTTTAACTTCAAACTCTTGGGATAGTTTTTCTAAAATATTATTTAATTCTTCTTCATTATCTCCCATTAAGATACCATCATCTACATATATTGCAAGGTACATATTTCCTTTGTTGGTTTTAAAAAGACATGGCTCTGATTTTAGTTGTATGAAATCTTGGGATTTGAGAAAGGTTTTTAATCTTTCATTCCATTTTAATGGGGCTTGCTTTAAATCATACAATGCCTTTCTTAACCTGCATATGTTCCCTTTATAACCTTCTGGCAATTGAACGTATATTTCTTCATCCAAAAACCCATATAGAAAAGCTGTTTTTATGTCAAATGTTTTAAAAACAAGCCTTCTCTTAGCCATTAGAGCAAAGTATATCCTTAAGGAGACAGTGCTTATAACTGGACTGAATGTCTCATCATAATCAATGCCTGCTTCTTGTTCAAAGCCTCTTACAACTAGTCTTGCTTTGTAGCGACCATCTTCTTTCACTTTAAAGAGCCATTTAGAGGTCAGAATCTTCTTGTTTGACGCTTCATTTTCTTTTACTATTTCCCAAACTTCATTTTTGGCAAGTGACTCTTTTTCTTCTTTTATTGCCTTTTTCCATTTTTCTTGATTTGGACCAGATATAGCTTCAGAGTAAGTTAGAAGAGCTGATTCTGTTGTTCCATCCTGCTCTAAATAGAAGTCTTCATATCTTGATGGTGTTTGTAAACTACTTCTTGGTCTAAGATTATATTTTGAAGTACTTGGTTTTGTAGGGATATCTTCTTTGTCTTCAGAGACTTCTGGTAGACTTGGTTCTTCATTTAATTCTAGTTGATCTTCAGATTCTTCTTCTGGTTCGACAATAGGTATTTTTTCTTCTTTATTTATGCATCCTTTATCTAAAAAAATTACATCTCTAGCTGTAAAGATTCGTTTGCTTTGTTCATCCCAAAGGCGATAACCATTTGGTGCATAACCTATAAAGGTATATTTTTTACTTCTGTCTTCCAATTTCTTTATGTGTTTTAGGGTTTTGACATAAGCTTCACAACCAAAAAGTTGTAAGTTTGACAAATTTGGTCTTTTGTTGAACCAAAGTTCTGCAGGGGTTTTCTCTAATTCTTGAGTAGGGCTTCGGTTCAGCAAATAGGCTGAAACCCTTACAGCTTCTCCCCACATGTATTTTTCTACACCAGAATCAATCAAAAGAGCTCTAGTTTTCTCCATCAGGGTTCTATTTAATCTTTCGGCTTTGCCGTTTAGCTGAGGTGAGTGAGGTATGGTGAGATCCATAATGATTCCTTTAGCTTTGCACCAGGATTTTATATCTTCATTTACATATTCTCCGCCATTGTCACATCTTATTTTTGAAACTTTTAGATTCATTTGGTTTTCTGCTTCTGTAATAAATTCTTTTAGATATCCTTTTACTTCATATTTATTTTATAACAAATACACATGACAAAAATGTGTGTAGTCATCAAGAAATGTTAGAAAATAGTTTTTGTTGTCATGGGTAGTGGGATCTAAAGGTCCACATACATCTGTATGGATTATTTCTAAAGGCCTTTTTGATTTTGTTCTAATGGAATTGAATGGCTTTCTTACCTGTTTAGCTTTAATGCATGTTTCACATATTTCATCTTGACTTATTTTTTCTATGTTTATTCCATTTACCATAGATTTTAATTGTTTTAAGTTTGAAAAACTTATGTGACCCTTTTTTCTGTGCCATTTTAGCATTTCTTCATTTTGGGTAGCTGTTAGGTGAGATTCTTCAATTTCGGGGTTTTATGTTTCTATATTTATTGTATAGAGTCCATTTTCCTGTTTTTCTCCTTCTAAAACTTTTTCCATTTTTTACGACAAATACCTTTTCATCTTCAAAGACGACTTTGCCTTTATTTCTGGTAATGGCACTTACCGATAGTAAATTATTTGTCAAGTTTGGTACAAACATCACCTCCTTGAGATCACATTTTTTCCCTTGAATTTCTCCGACTGATTTTGCTATTAGAGTTTCTTCCTTTTTTGCTATTGATATTTTTGAGTTGCAATCTACTTCATCTAGTAAAAACTTTTTACTATTTATCATATGGCTTGTTGAGCCACTGTCTACAATAAATTCTAGCAATTCCTCATTTTTACATTTTAAAGTCTCTCCTGCAAAAAAGGACAATTTTTCTTCATTTTTGTTTCTGAAAAAGCAATCCTTTTTTTTTATGATTTGTCTTTTTACAAATTCGGCAAGGAATATTTTCCTGGAATTTATTTTGAGATTTCTTAAAGAAGCATTGGTCTTGAGTATGATTTGTCTTTTTACAGATGGTACACCATTTTTTATTTACTCTACAATATTTTGCTAAGTGCCCGCTCTTTTTGCAGTTAAAGCACTGCTTTACTTTAGTAGCACTCATGGCTATTCCTTCTTCAGGCTTTACTTTTTGTTTAGTTTCTTCAAGTGATAGTCTTGATATTAAGTTTGTTAACGTTTTCTCACTTTTTGGTGTCGAGTCCCATGCTGTGCTGAAGTAATTAAAGTAGTCTGGCAAAATGCTCAATATTTTAGAAATTACAAAGCTTTCCTCAATTTCTTGTTTTACATTATTTAGTTTGAATACTAAATTTTGCATTCTGCTTATATTTGTTGCCATATCTGTATTTTTGTCAAATTTGAATCCATGAAATTCTTGTAGTAATTTGCATTTTAATTGCTCATCTTCTCTTTGATAAATGGCTACTAGTTTTTCATACATTTCTTTTGAAGTTTTGCAATTTAGAATGTGTGTTAAAACATTCTTTTCAATGGTTAACATTATGTATTTTTGTGCTTTGGCGTCTTTTAGGCTCCATTTATCTTTTCCAGTTTCATCTTTCAAGTCTTCAAACAACGATTTTCCATTTACAATATCTAGAAGGCCATTTGCTTTGAAAATAATTGTTATCTGAAAATTCCATAAATCAAAATTTTCAGGATTTTTAAGTCTCACAATATTTGCGATATCTTCGCTGACAGCCATTTTTGTTTTTTTTTTAATTTATATTTTATATATATATTTTACCGCGATTCAAAAAGAACCACGGACCTCTGCTACCATGTTGGGAATCTTTTATGGTTCAGACAATGAAACAACGAATAACAAGTTTACTTACAGCTGAAGTGGTTTTAAAGAATTAGGCGATTTTACCTTTTATGAAAGTATTTTAAATTTATTATTTTCAAAGAGAGATAGAAAAGAACATTTAACAATTTACATTACAATTACTAATTTTGTAAACAAAACCAACACTCCTTTGTTCTAGTTTTTATATTACAGTGTTGTCAGTCTAAAAGTATGTCAAGATCATTGATTTACTATTCTTTTTTTTTCCAACAAATTCAACAGAGTTAATTTTTTTACATACTAGCTAATAATCTCAATCTAAAAAAATATTCAAAACAAGCAATTTTAAGATAACACCATATGTAAAACAGTCGGCCAAGAAAACAACAACGATATTACATCTTTCTCACATATTCACACACAATCTTGATTAATAATTAAAACTAATCTTTAACATTGTTTATTATACTTCATAATATATAATATTCGTTAGGCAAACTTTCACTCGGATAAAACCCGGGCGAAGCCGGGTACACATCCGCTAGTATATGATAATCGTCTCCCAGCCCTGTTATTTTTACTATATAAATCAATAGTTCAAAGGTTGTAGCTGAATATATTAAAAAAAGTAAATTTGTTAAATTTTTATTCTATACATATGAAATGTTTATATATTTATGGAAATATGCTTTAAATTATATATATATTTATGGATATCTCTAGAGTTTATTACTATATACTTATTTTTAAGGAAGACCAGACGCTCATTACGCTACAGAAACGGCTGCGCCTATATTTCATTCATTTTAAAGAAAATAGATTTACAAATTCACTCTATATAGTCCATTCCCGACCACAACGGCCACCTAGAAGTCAGAAATTTTGCACATTTAAGATGTTAGCAGTATTGACCTGTCTATAAAATACCAGACTTCTACGTTGTCTGGAAGTATATTAATAATTGATCACAAATTTTGAAAGGAAATATAGAAATAAGTCCAATCCCGATCACCCTGGTCATATTTTAAAGGAACACCAGCCGCTCAATACGCCAGAGAAACGGCTGCGCCTGTTTTTGTTCATTTTTGAAAGGATATTGCCACGTGGAAAATTAGGGAAGACAAACTTCGCGATAAAAACAACAATTTATTTAGGGCAAGAACAAACTATGAATGGTAAACAAAAGTTAAGCCACGAGGGAAATTTACAGAGTAACAAAATATAAACATAAAAATGACCTCTCTGTTAATAAAAATAATAAAATTAATAAATACTTTGTTACAATATATATAAATTATATTCTCTAGTCTTCTCTGCCACCACGGCCTCTTAGAAGTCTGAAAAATTTCCTACTTGCAATTTTAGTATAATTGAACTAGTCAACAACAACAACAACAAAACAGCTTTATTAGGGCATCTTGCCCTGTACGGATTCTCCGTGGAGTTACAGACAATATTAACCATAAGAGAACAGGTGAAAATATAGTATTTACAGTCAAGGTATGTCAAACAGGGTGACTTTTTATTGTGCCCCTGTTCTTCTCTCTTCCACGAGTGCAATTTTATTCCCAACCGCTTTTTGAAAGTTGAACAGTTCAATTGCCCAACTTTTCTTATCTGAAACAGTTTTTATTAGCTTTATTGAGTTCAAATGCGGTCTAGGAAGACTTTTCAGGATCTTTTTTCTCTCTCCTTCCAGATCCCCGCATTCAGCAATAAAATGGTATATTTCATCAGTTATCTGACTTCCACATAACCCACAGTACAAATCTTCTTTCTTAATTGCGTAAATATGATTTTCTTTGATCATTGTTGACATTAATCTGATCTGTGCAATAAAACTCACTAAAGCTGAAGACAGATTTTCTGGAATAAATGAATCATAAAGTAACCTATAGTTTGAGTATGTTTTCGTAAGAGATAATTTTGCCAGATCTTGCTGCAATAGCTGTTCAATTTTTATTTTTAGTATATTCGGAAGTTCGATCTGTATGTCATCATAATTTAACCTATAGTTTAGCCATGTGAGTCCACAATGATTGATGATATCCATAATATTCTTACAGAATCCTATAGGTTTTTTTGTCATTAAGGAAATTTCCTTCAATTTATTCCAGCATAGCTTAGGTAGTCTATTGTCTTCCATTTTTTGTAATCTAATGAAATATTTCAAAATTAATTTGATCGTTGTAAAAGTCAAAGATATTCTGCCTGTTTCCAGCCTTACAATGTACCCTGGTATATATCTTGGTAGATTCAGAAAATTTTTGATAAACGTATTCTGTAATTGGTCTATAATATCCGTATTGTCCCAAGCCCACACAGGGGCCGCATAGAGCAGTATTGATTTAATAACTGAGTCAAATAGATTCAGAGCAACTTTTAATGAGTTAATTTTTTCTTTTTTTTTATCAGTCTAATAGTTGCATTTATTGCCGTATTTGCTTTGGCTTTATAAAAGAGGGCTACCTTTTTACTATTAATAGTGGAAGTGATATTGAACTAGTCTATTAAATTCCAGACTTCTATCTAGTGTTGGTTAGGGAATATATTAAAAATTGATCACCAATGTGAAAGGAAATATAGAAAATAGACCATTTCAGGCCACCCAGTAGTTTGTCAACTTGCATCGTCATCAGGTTTGAACAAGTATACCAAGTTTCAGATTTCTGGGTTCTGTGTGAATATGTTAAAATTGATCACAAGATTTGTGAACAGACAAACAAACAGAGAGTCATGGAAGCAAGTTAAATAAAAGCTTTAAAAAACATTCCCGCATAAATAGTTTATAATTTTGAATACAGATGGCGTGATTATGTCCTGTAAATATTTATAAGTTGTTAAGAAAAAAAAAATATTATGCATTTATTTGCAATTATTTGTGTATTGTGCCGCAAGACCGAACAATTTGTCCAGAAATCCAATACTGTAATTTCCAGGTCGCACACTCTTCGATCCAGGATGATTAGAAGCAAATAAAAAAAAAAGAAATTAGCGAATGTATTTCAATTTAAAAGTACGACGTTTAGGTGAAAATTCGCTGAACAATATCCGCAAGGCGTTTTATCAAGATTACAGCACTAAAATCTTCATTAAAGAAATGTCTTTTGCGTAATTCCAAACCCAATATCGGCTTCTAATTGAATCCGATAAATTCTCTTCTGGTCGATTTGATCGTTAAGAACATTCGCCAAGGTTGCCGAGTTGATTTTTTTTTAGCTTGTGTTATTTTGTGCTTTTTGTATATAATAGAAATGATAGCTTTTTTTTTGTGATAATATAATTATATATATAATATTTTTTGAAGGGTGAGAGAATTAATGCTGAAAAAATTAATAAGTACAATAAGCTAGCATATTATGTCTTAGAAAAAAGAGTTTGCCAAAAGAAATTGCTACCAATTCATTTTGATAGAGGCGTAATTTCGTAAAAAAAAGTAAAGAAAGATTTTATAAATGTGTGTATCTATTATAGAAACAATATTTCTTTATTACTTTTTGTAAAAATATATATATATTTAGCATCAAATTTTATAGAACAACTAAATTAATGATAAATATTATATAAGATATATATCTCTTTTCAACATTAGTTGATGATTTTTCAATTTCAACAGCAATCATGTCTGTTTTAAAAGATATAACTTTAAAATTTTATTTACAACCTTTTTAAATTTAATTATACGTTTAGATTATTTTAAACATTTTTTTTTAAATCCGTATTTTAAAAATTAAACTTCAACATAACGCTAAATATTGTCTTTTTATATATATATACTAGACGAATGGCCCGGGCAACGCCCGGGTTTTACCTGAGTGCGTATATATTTTAAAAACGTTTTATTCTTCATCTAGATCTTCATCGTGTCTACACCTTGTATACATGTTGCTTCCTAGGGTTGCCTAGAGTGGCCGCTATAGACAGGGTGGTCTGTATAGACAGGTGGATGTTACACACAGCTGATAACAGGGTTGCCTAGAGTGGCCGCTATAGACAGGGTGGTCTGTATAGACAGGTGGATGTATCACACAGCTGATAACAGGGTTGTCTAGAGTGGCCGCTATAGACAGGTGTATGTATCACACACCTGATAACAGGGTTATCTAGAATGGCCGCTATATACAGGGTGGTCTGTATAGACAGGTGGATGTATCACACAGCTGATAACAGGGTTGTCTAGAGTGGTCGCTATAGACAGGGTGGTCTGTATAGACAGGTGTATGTATCACACAGCTGATAACAGGGTTGTCTAGAGTGGCCGTTGTAGACAGGGTGGTCTGTATAGACAGGTGTATGTATCACACTGCTGATAACAGGGTTGCCTAAAGTGACCGCTATGGACAGGGTGGTCTGTATAGACAGGTGGATGTAACACACTGCTGATTACAGGGTTGCCTAAGGTGACCGCTATAGACAGGGTGGTCTGTATAGACGGGTGGATGTAACACACTGCTGATAACAGGGTTGTCTAGAATGGCCGCTATAGACAGGTGTATGTAATGATAACAGGGTTGTCTAGAGGGGGGCAGGGAGGACACGTGTTCGCCGGCAGCCAATGGGCGCGCATTCTATCCGTGAGCTTCAGACAGAATAAGGCAATTATATATATAGATAACTAAGGACGGGGACACAAGTTAGGTCATTTTAGGTAATAGTTCTGTATAAATATTTTTATTATTTTAACCTAGCTGTTGCTTCTAAATTTTGCCCTTCTTGTCATTCTAAATATCTTTAAAGAATAAAGGACCTTAGCCTTTATAAAATCTCTACATTTATTCTTCTTCCATTTTCCCAACAATTATAAAATTTAATTATTAAAGACACAAAAAAAAAGGTCAAACTTCATTAAGGCTTTGAACTAGTTGTCGTTCTAGATTCATATACTAGAGTAGAAATGTACTCGGGTAAAGCTGGCATTGTCCTGGTTATACGTCTAGTTCTAAATAATTGTGTAAAATAATTAGTGTATAATATTATAATAATAGAGGATGCATTTTTATTGTTGTGTATAGTTAAGCTTTTTAAAATTTAAATTTATAATGGGTATTAAAAAAAAAGTTGCAATTAAATTTGAAAAAGAGAGAGTAACAATTATATAAAATAATAATAATAAAAAAAAAAAACAATTAAAATTGAAAACTTTGAAATTGTTTAAATTTTTCTTATTAAAAGTTGAGATTCTATATTTTTTTTTTTTCAGGAAATACTGCAAAAATTTCTCTGAGGTTATTTAATTTTATTAAAGTTTTATTACTATTTTTAATGTATAGAATACCTTGTGTGAGATAATATTTTTTATATAGATACTACTTTATTAGTGCTCCTTCAGAATTCTTCAGTTTTATTGCGGCCTTTGCGCTTGTTGGCGGAAATAAAGATATTTATTTGTGGCTTAAAAATTTTAAAACACATTTAAAAAAATATATAAATTCAAAATAAATTCACGATACAAAAATTAATTATTATTTTGATTCAACATTGTTTTAATAAATAAATATATTAATTTATCATTTATACACACATTTAAAAACTTTAACCTAAAGAATATTTATTCTGTGAAAATATATATACCTTTTGAAAAATACAACACTGTATAAAAGCATAAGATAATATTTTGTTGCCTTTTATGTTTTATAACTATTTTATTTTTTATTTTGAGAGAGAGAAAAAAAGAAAAAAATCTCACTTCATATATCTAAAAAGTAAGTTTTTTTATAATTGAAAATTTTATTAATAATAATTTGAAAAAAAAAGCGTTTTCTTCTCTTATTTTCAACAATCTATTCTAATTTTATATAAAATTATTTATTTAAATTCTTATAAATAAGTCTGCACGTTTTCATCATATAAAGGTCAGAGCAATACATTTATATATATTTTGGATATATATAAATAAAATTATAAAATGAAAATATAAAGTTATTGATGACTTTTATAAAATGAAGGCGCTCAGAAGTGTGTGTGCAGCTTAACATTTAAAATAATGTACTATTATAACAAATCTTCCTTTGAGCACATAATTTCAAAGTAAAGCTACATTTTCAAAATATATTCTATTTTAAAATATATATATAAAAAAAGCATTTCATAAATTACATTAAATCCTTTCTGAAGTGTGAATAGATTTTTAGTTCAAATTATATTTTTTTTAATCATAATCATTAAATATTTACACACTTATACATATTTTAATATATGGTTGCCTTCTCATAATTCAAGCTCTTATGAGACGCGAAGATGGTGCACCTATGAAATATTATCCGAGAGCTTACCGAACGTAATAACGGGGATAATTGGCGAGGCGAAATTAATCACGTGACAGCCTGGTGACGTCAAAGTGTCAGTATCATACAATAAAGAGATACCCAATCATCCATCATAAATCCACCTGAGGTGTAGGGAAGAATACACAGAGTATCTTGTAATAATTAATTATAATGGTTTCAAATAAGTCGTTAATAAGTAATGAAAAGACTTGATTTTTATAAAATTAGAAATAATAAATTATAAATGCTTATTTTCGTGAGAATATTATTATACAAGAAGGGAATAAATTTATCTGTGTTACACATTAACGGTGTTTAGAAATAGAGTTTATGTTTAAATATTTATACATTAGCATGGAAGAGGTAATTTTCTGCAGGTTCCCCTACAGTTAGCAAATACCGAAGTTTTTGGAATACTGATGGAATTCCAAGTTTTTACAGGCGATGAGATCAATGGTATGAAAGAAGAAACACAAGAGATTAGCTTCTTTATATATTAGACCTGTGTTTCTTTATCTATAGGGAGATTGTCTAAATGGTAGGTATGTTTCTGTAATATGTATTCGTTCTTTTGGGTTGCTGCTTTTTAAGATGTTAGGTTTTAAATGCCCGTGCTGTAAGTAATATCATGATAGAAGAATGATAGAAGCATGGAATTTATTTGTTTATAATACACTGCGGCCTGTGATTGTAAAACGACACTTGAGGTTACACCACATGAGTTTCTTTTAAACGAAAAATCAAAATTTTTATTTCAAGGTGAAATATCGACTATTTCTATCCTTTTTGGATGAGGTATGAAAGGGTGAATTATGAAGAGTAATGACGAACGGAAAAATAAAAGTGTCCATTCGTCATTACTCTTCCTAATTCACCCTTTCATACCTCATCCAAAAAGGATAGAAATAGTCGATATTTCACCTTGAAATAAAAATTTTGATTTTTCGTTTAAAAGAAACTCATGCGGTGTAACCTCAAGTGTCAATTTATTTGTTTATCTGCGATCACTTTTTTAAAATTTCCATATCTATTTATATATTTTCAATTATTTATATGTGTGTGTGTGTGTGTTTGTTACATCGAAGAAAAATTCTGATGATACATTCAAACTCATTCGAAAGAATTTCTTTAACTATTGTGGTTTTCCTTTGTATAGAGAGTTCTAATAAATCTCAGAATTTTAGAAGTTCCGAGTGCAAAATTCCATTGTGCATAGAATAATACTGAGAGTGTTTTCATGTTGAAAATTTTGTTTCTTGGTAAAGTTTTTATGAATAATTGTTGTTGTTTCTATGAGAAATAGACATTTCGGCCAGTTAGAGTTTTTTTTTAAATAAAATATATAAAAACTCTAACTGGCCGAAATGTCTATTTTTCATAGAACTATGAATGCCGGCCAGGCAGCCTCTATCTTCAGGATAATCGTTGTTGTGTTAAAAGACAATAACACGCGCCGTCTATATATAAGACATTGAGCAATTAAACACGAAAGTTTCATTTAAAAATAATACAAGCATTCTATTGTCCTTACTGCGATGCAGAATAGTGGAATGTCT
This sequence comes from Cordylochernes scorpioides, assembly GCA_030710605.1. NCBI lineage: Eukaryota > Metazoa > Arthropoda > Arachnida > Pseudoscorpiones > Chernetidae > Cordylochernes > Cordylochernes scorpioides. Next base: position 221,714,592 of record CP092863.1, on the reverse strand, counting down.
TGGCTCATCAGTGGTGAACCCTCCCAGCGGTTTCGCCAATTTAATCCACCAGACCGCATTTAGAGAGCTCTAATTATACGATTCAGTTTATGTATATATGCGACAATGGTAGATAGAATCTATGTTACGGTATTTTGACAAACTATGGACATTGGCTTTAAGGACAGTAGAATTACATATAAATATTTGCATCGAGCAATAAAAGGCAATATATTTATTGTCCTAATTGCTGAAATATAACTTTAGTTATTATGTTTGAAGTATTAAAAAAACTTTGTTTGGTTGTTGTAATAGTTGACAAACCTTAAGGTCTGATCTCTGCTTATATCTATATTCATGGACAAAACTTAAGGAAGTTGTACCTTTTAGCATATATATCGGGATTCAGACAATAACTCTGAAATATATTACAGTGACCTTTATTGAAGACACACGAGATAACCAAGTGTGAACAAAATTGCCTTTCTTTCCTTCTAAAAAACAGGCGACCGGCGACCTCAAAGACTTTCCACTTTTCAAGTTTTGTCCATCAGTGTAAATTATTTCTTTTTTTTAGATCTTCTACTTTAAAGAATTAATCAATAGAGCTATATAATCTCAGAACAAAAATAATTTTACGGTACCTTAATATATATAAAACAGAAACCTCCTTAAATTACACTCATGGACAAAACTTAAAGAAGTTGTACCTTTTAACATGTATATCGTGATTCAGACATTAACTCTGAAAGATATTACAGTGACCTTTATTGAAGACACACGAGATAACCAAAGGTGAACAAAATTGCTTCTTTCACCTTCAAAAAAACAGACGACCGGCGACATCAAAGACTTTCTACTTTCTTAAAATTTGTCCATTAGTGTAGATAACCGTTTATGGGCTATACACTAATGGACAAAATTTAAGAAAGTAGAAAGTCTTTGATGTCGCCTGTCGTCTGTTTTTTTTTTTGAAGGTGAAAGAAGCAATTTTGTTCACCTTTGGTTATCTCGCGTGTCTTCATTAAAGGTCACTGTAATATCTTTCAGAGTTATTGTCTGAATCACGATATACATGCTAAAAGGTACAACTTCCTTAAGTTTTGTCCCAATGAGTGTAATTTAGGGAGGTTTCTGTTTTCCAAAATTATATATATATGCCACAAAATCTAAACGCATTAAAAAGACAGATTTGAAAACGTATTTTCGGCTATACATCGTAAATAGTGTGTTTTGAGAAAATACATTATATAAGTATTATATATATTTCAATATATAGATGAGGGGTCTCTCTCTCTCTCTTTTTAATAACTAGGGGGGGGAGAGGATGTTATATGAACGTTATACAGTACTACCTCTTTTTAACACCTGCCTCCTCAAGCTTCACCAAGCTTAGTTGTATTTAAAACTCCTTCAATTGACGGGGTTCCGTCCGTTACGACAAGAATTTATTTGCACTTGGAAACATATATTTGATCATTATCGGGAGTATTTAAATAAATGGAAAATACTCTTTAAATTGTGTGTCAGCCAAAATAATAATTTAATAATATGTAGATTTCTTTGTGGTGTGTCTCCTGAAACCGTATCACTGCCATTTAAACATGATCACTATAATTATTAACAATAAACCAGGACGAAGCAGGTAGGGGAAGTAGAAAGTTCCGTAGGAGAAAATAAGATATACCCCGGGAGTTGCATCTCAGGGAGCCGAGAATGGCACGCGGGAATTTCTCCATTGTTGAGGAGAGGAGTGTTGTTGGCAAGTCTTCACGACATTGTTATTGGCTTCATTATCCGCCGCGTGCATAACGGGGAATTACCGCTCGGTATACCGAGAAAACATCACACATATATATATATATATACTACATATTTCCTTTTGATTACGCCTTTTTAAACAAATCTCCCTTCCCTCTACTGAAAATTATATTATTAAAAAGTTCTAACTTCTATATATTTTCTCCATACTTGTAGGGAAAAAACACCTTGTAATTTAAATTCTTGGGTGGAGATTTGAGTTACTTTAACCCATACAAACATTGTTACATATAGGGCACAATTAGGATACATATTGATTTGCATATTGTATGATTGCGGTATTATCACGGATACAATGGGCAGCGTATTCACACATCGTCACCCCGGCACAATGTATGAATCCAGGCACGATTGTGTTAAAGAGCTCAAAAAGAAGGAAGGATCATGGCGGTAACATAATCATAGAGCATCTCCTGGTCAACCGCCATCTAATAGAATAGTTATGAACTAAACCATTGGTTCTTTTGTTCCTTTCCTAAATTTGGTCAAAACACTTTCTATTAAATTAATAAGAAAATACATAAAAGGAAGCGGCAACAGCCACCAGTCGTTATCGCACACCTGTACCACGCTGATGAGGGCCAACAGCCCGAAACGCGTACGTGGTTGGCTTTTTTTTTTGAAGATTAAACAAAATGTTTTGGGTAAAAATATTAGAAAAAAAAAAGAATTATAAACGTTTGGTTGATATTTCTTCCGATAGATGGCAGTAGGCATCATTCAGCGTTCAGTTGCATGATAAAGAATTCCTTTCTAGCCATTTTACCCTTTTTATTTCTTTATATTTTTGTTCTCTATCTTAAAATATATATTATCCACATTCCACAAAATATTCTGAAAATATGGATCAATTCTTAATATCTCTATTTGAAAGACTGGAATCTATATTTTGAATTATAAAGTTAATTTATTTTAATAATATTTTTGACGGGGAATATTCATCCTTCTTTTCAACGAGGTATTGTTTAGCAGTTGTAGCGCTATTGGTGTTTCGTCTTGTACATCTCTCTCATCCAAAGAGTTTAAAAGGCGACCGCGGCAACACGAGACTCGCTCCAACTTTAAAAAGAAATAATTCCCCTTTTTAAAATGACAAATCAATTTATTATAATAATAACATAAAAAATGTAGGTTTGGTTTTTAAAATATTTCACGAAATCTCTGTCACTCTATAATGTTTTTTTTTTACATGGAGGGAGAGGAGGAGGAACTACCTCTCTGGGATGAAAGAGGAGAACTGGCCTTCAAAGAATGCCCATTTTTACAGAGAAGTTCTCGGAAGAAGACTCCACAGACAACCTGAGGGTAAAAGAACACGAGCTACTCAAGGCTTGGGACCACTCGATATGGATTTCATATTTGAATTTCTTCCCGTTCATGCGTCTTAGAAAACAAATGTTGTTAAAGCAGACGCCTAATTAGTGGTTGTATATTTGGTCAGACGCCAGTCAAAAGGTCAAAGAAACTCTCCTCATTAATTAAGGTCCAAACGATAACGCCACTCCAGACGAACAATCCTAATTGGAGGAAGCCCAGTGGCGCCCCCTCCAATTATGGGACATTTCCGAGATGGTCGCAAAACTTCTTTCTTTTTTCCCCCTTCCTCCGAGCTCTCGACTGCTGCTTAATTAATTGGGTTCTAGTCAAATCTAGCCGTTAGAGAGGCGGTGAAAAAATGTTCTTCGGTTAGGTTTAATTGGTGGTTTACGGTCATTTTCACCCTTTTATATCTTCCCCTAATCTTCTAAGATGATGGCTGGAGTTAATGAATAGCAATCTCACAGCAAGTTTGTTTGCTCTAGTTATTCGATATACCGTGATGATAGTTAATTACACTCGGCATAAAGATTTATGTAGAAAACAAAGATAAATGTTAAGAAAAAGGCATTTCCTAATCGTGTAACTAAAAGTTACTGATGGCTTACGCCATCTATCGGAATAAATATAAAGTAATCGTTAATTAAAAAAATATTCCAGAATTTTGGTCAAATACTATTTTTTGATTAATCAAGAAAAGATAACCAGGTGCGCGTTTCAGGCTGTTGGCCCTCATCAGCGTGGTGCAAGCTGTACCTCAACGACAAAAAAACTTGTCTTTAGGGCATCCTGAAAAATAATTAAACGGGTATATAAGCCGGAAGGGCGTGAGAACGCCAAACAATGTGCACAATAGTACAAAAGTGTTCACAAACCAAATGTGCCATAAATGTATTTTAAAAACAATTGAGATATTCAAACGGATATATGTAAACTGGTTTTAAAACTTGAGAGATATGTAAAATAGGACAGTGAGGATTAGAGGCCGGGTCTCATATGTACACACGCTCCAAATGGATAAAGTGTTTTTTTTTTAGTTTTAAAATACATGTTTTGTGTATATTCCTATATAACAATTTTTGTATTGATTTCAATGCATTATGTGTATGCCGTAACCAATTATAAATCTAGAGGTTCAGACAACACTATGTGAAAATTCGAAACTATTTTAGACGCGTAAGATTATTTTTGAAATTAAACAATTTCTACTGCCCTTACTGCAATGGAAAAATTAATGGGAGGGCCTGGCTCATCAATGGTGAACCCTCCCAGCGGTTTCGCCAGTTTAATCTATGTATTGTGGAGGTAGAGGCTGGAGAATGAAAAACCTCTGTATCGTATTTAATTAGACAAATTTGTAAGAAGAGAGATCAAAATGGATTCCTTCCCTCTAAAGAACATTTAATCTATTCATCTTTCAAAAAAATAGAACGGACAGTTTTTATTTCAATATAAAAAAAATAGAATAAAATCTTTTATTACTATTATTTTTTGAATTGTTTAATACGAGGACAATTTCTGAGAGAGAGAATGTTTCATATTGGATAGCGCATATATTGAAGTTTTAAAAAAATATTGGAGAAAAAAAAAAAAACGTAATTTGTCTGCCACAGAGTATTCGCCTCAGTGAATTTGTCAACACCTAATTTCCACTTTTGACCATTTCTTTCCTAAACCCTAGCAGTCAATCTTACTCGAAACTTGATTTTTTTGCTCCCAACGCTCTTGTTGAATTATTAATAAGTTCAGCACTTTTTTTTTAAACTAAAATCTTCTATTTTTTATTTAAAAAAAAATGATTGAAAAATATTTAATAGTTATAATCTTGCCGATATTTTTTAATTAAAAAGGATGTCACTACTCCTTCTCTCTTTTGAGACGCCTTCACTTTGACCACCTTATTAAACATAAGGTTAAAGAGCACGTCGCTTATAATCGATAAATGAAATCATATATTTTAACATTGTTCTTCAATTAAGAAAAAGTTTCTCTAAATTGTCAGTGATCTAAGCAGAATAACCAAATACATTAGCAGAGCCAGCGGTATATGTGACAGAATTGCTGAGAGGGTTCCCCACTGATGAGCCAGGCCTCCTCAACACTTCTCTCATCGCAGTACGGACATACACACAGAGTAAGTAATTGTTTTTAAATGAAGACAAAATTTACCCTTTCTTCCTTCAATATAATTTCATTTCTTGATAAATAACGGGTCTAGTTGTAACCGTGCCAATGTAACCGTGTCTAATCACTGGGAGATTTAGAAAAACCTCAACATATTTTTATAACTGCGCTAAAGAAATTCCAACATACTCCTCACTTCCACTATAACACACAACTCCCATTTTTATACATTTCATACAAAAAAATCCAGTCAGAAAGTAATTTTCAAATAAAATTTAAGCGTTTCACACAAGAAAAGTTTTATTAAATAAATATTCAATTCTCTCTTCTATATATAAACCAAAAATACCTTTTTTTTAATGCTGTATTTTATCACCTACGTTATATGTATATTTTATATAACTAAAGTGGTTAAAAGGAAATCAAAACAGTTCTTAAATAGCTGTCTCCGATATATTGAGACGCTATTATAACCAATATCTCTGTATTTTGCTTAGATAAATCCTAATTTTATATAACGCATTCGTTATCCATGCTGGGTTAAGAGAATCCCAAAATCTTTTAGCAACCAAACCTCTCAATCCATAGTACAACATGTAGTGGTGTATATTATTGTAGTTTATTCTTTCTTGATTTTTTACGTCGTAATTGAATCTATCGATTTTACAGGAATGGTTGGATTTGTCTAATATTTTAGATATAAACGACTCATTCTGGTAAGATAATATGGCATTTTGAAAGTTACTGTAACCGTGGAGGTTGAATCCTAGTTACTATCCTGTCCGATCTGGTAGACTTCATTTGTAGCAGGAGTTCTACTGCACACTGTGTAGCATGGTGGTGATTTACCTAGGATGGCATGATAGAACAACAGGGGAATTCTGAACCTACAGCAGCGTCCTTTGTTATTACAGTTCATAAGAATACGGGGAGATCTCACAGATACCAAACTCCGATTCAATGTATTGGAAGTTAAACCCCTCCTTTTTAGAGAGGTGTTTGGCTAAAGTGTTACACGGGGAGAACGATCTAACAATGAATTGATTGATCAAAGGATTTTTGTAATTGCTGTGCTCGTCAAGGCAAACTTTTAGCGAAAGCGAAGATGGAAGAAGTAATCAGAAGCAATAAGTATTCAGCAGGGGATGATGATCGGCCAGGAATGCCCCCACGTGACATTAATTCTGCCATATTGCTGCCCGCGGCAGTGCTGTCAGCTCGGGTCAAACTAATCCAGTGGGTGACACCTAGTTGGGACGTCTTCTTACTTACTTGACTGTCACAAGTTGTCAACACTAAACTCTAAGTAAAACTTGTAAAGAACATATATGGCTTCTTTCTATATTTTCACAGCATTCTTTTATTATTCTCTTTTGTGTTCTATCTTAAGCATTGTCGGCAGCAATTTATTTTTTCATTCTCCTTATTCCTTTGTCCTCCAATAGGATAGAAGTATTATATTCTACGCTCTAAACGAGGAAATTTACTTCCAACTAAACCCCCCTCAGTATCAAAGTGTGCGTTGTAGAAAGACCTGTGAGGGAGCCACAGCCACCAATGTTATACCGTGGTATCTGGAGGTAGTGTTCGGCTGACGACAACCAGTCTCACTTTCTCAGTTCAAGCGACTTACAAAATCCTATCATTAAATATCATTTATAAAAAAACATTTAAAAAAATTATAAATAGTTTTATTGTAGTATATATATATGGTGTGAGATCCTGTCGACTCTCGCTATACTGTGATATCCTGAGGGTCTCTCGCTGTGGTGTGAAATCCGAGAGGGTTTCTCGTTTTACTGTGGTAACCGAGAGGGTCAAACCTGTAGTGACCGAGAGGGACAGTCAGGGTGTGGAGAGTTTTCCAGTACCTCTCTGCACCTTGGGAGACCTTTAACAGTTCTCACAGAATACAGGCAGTCGTGGTCGAGGCAGAGTGGAAAGCTTGAGAATGTCCACACAAAAAAAAAAAAAAACGAAGGGACACAGTTGTACTAGGAAAGTTCCTTGAACAAGTCGAGATAGGAGCGAAAGATGGAGATGGTTAAGAACAAGTTTCTTACTGGTCTACGGCGGCATTGTGGCTGGGATGGACCGGCGACATACGCTCCCGCGGAATGTGAAGTCACATTTCCGCGAATTGACAGCTTTATATTATACTAGACGAATGACCCGGGCAACGCCCGGGTTTACCCGATTAAATGTTTTATTCAAACACTATTCGTTACAATTATAAATTGGCGCCGTGGATGTCACTCTTGTGAAACGTCCCGCTCCAAACTTTACATGTACATTAGGTCAGCTGATATTACCTCCCATCTTCACCGCTAGAGGCGCTGCTCGCGAGCTAAGTATAATAATTTGAATATATAGTTTTAATAATTGATTAATATATTTTTTAAAATAGCCTATCGTCTTCCCGGTATTTTTAAACCTATGTATGGAAATTTTGGTTTGAATTAGTGAACTACTGCGAATTTGTATACCGGACATACAAACAAACAAACAAACAAACATACAAACATTCATTTATATATATATAGATATCTTTGCCGAGAGGAAGTATTGGGTTTCAGCGGATGCAACAAGGGCGTGGATCGGAAGAGAGTCATTGTATACTCCTGGCAACGCCATGACATCTTGTAAGCCTCGTTTTTAGACGTTGTTGGACTTCTATATCAATCTCTTGTGTTAGCTCAACTCTTAATCTATTACAGAGTTTATTTATTTATCCTCAGTTTGTACAAAGCACAATACATATTGTTAAGGTATCTTTTCCTTAACAGAAAGAAGGCCGTTATCTAGAGGACTGTATAGGTTTTGAAACTATCCAAGACAATCCCCAATGGTGTTTCCAACGCCTCTGCCAAAGAGAGAATAAAGGCACGACCAAAATACTATTCACACTCACATTTTATTTTCCAACCACACTATATATACAATAAATTACACACACGTGACCAGTCACTCCTGGTCAAATATAATACAAACAGAGTAATATTAAAAATAATAAAATAAACTCTAACATTCCTCCCCGAGTTGATGGGTCACATCAAGTTCCGGAGGGGCCACCGGAAGCAGCACCAGCCTCACCATGGGTCTGCGGAGCACTCCAATCGATGTCCGCACCGAAACAACCCGCACCAGGCCGTCCTTCCCAGGATGTGTCTCCACCACTCTGCCCATAAGCCACCCTGCAGGGGGCATTCTTTCTTCTTTTATATAGATTCCCACAGAACTCATCTTCCTCTGATTCCGTCGGCATTGAAGGGATTTCTTTAATTTCCCAAAATCGCTGTGGCAACCCATCAGGATGGTGGTCCTCATATTTGACACGAGTACTATACACCAAATGAGGATTCGTCTGATCTTTTTTAGGCAATTCCCCAGAAATCACCCATCCCAATCTGGTGTTCTGGGCGCATATATGGGTCCTGTCACAAAGCTTAAGGTCGGGGAGTAGTAATCTTCCATAGACATCCGCACCCAGGATGACATCCACTTTTCCACTTTTCTCAAAATGGGGATCGGCCAGAGGTAAGACCTTCCAACTGGACGGTAGAGCCAGACATAGGTCCCTAGTTGGCAACAACCCTGTCATACTTCCCACCACTAATGCCGTCATCGGTAAGGTCCATCCTGGTTCTGTCAAAGATTCCAACGTAAACGAAGCCAGTTCTTTAACAAGTTCTCCTTTAGTATTATTTATTCCATAAACCTGGGCATTTACTCCGCGTGTTGGAACACTCAAACGCTGCAGAAGATCTCTCTGTACAAAAGATGACTGAGATCCCTGATCCAGCAATGCTCGTACCACTACCCCGTTTCCATTGGGATTTACAATCCGAATCAATGCGGTGGCCAAAAGTGCCCTAGGAATGGCCGTCCGTGTATGCATTCCGGTATATTCCACCTCTTGTTTATCGATCGATGCAGGCGGATCCTTGGGGCTAGTCATCTTCAGTTTATTTGGATCCTGATCCTCTTGAGACATTGTATTCGTTCGATGCAGGAATCTGTTATGGCCGCCTTGACATTGTGCACATCGTATAGCTCTCCTGCATGTTTTTCCTATATGTCCCACGCGTAAGCATTTAAAACATGCGTGCGCCTTCTTTAATGCCTCCACTCGCGCTGGGACCGACATTGAACGCCATCTTGGGCAAGATTGTATCCAATGGTTCCCCTGGCAGATTATACACCAGGGAACCCTCTTTACGTCATTTTCTCTTATTTTTGCCATATGCGACCCCGTTACATAATGCCCGGTGTCTCTTTTACGTGATGAATCCCCAAATCCATCCTTAAGGTAGGCAATTCTTTGTTCACCCTTAACTACTCTTCGCACAAAAGCCAGCAGAGATGTTAGTCCCTGGTCCACTGATGGGATTAATTCCCCTTCATTCTTAGCATAGCCAGCCATGTCACTCCTCTGCCAGACTCTAATCAACTCCTCGGGCAAACTGGACTCCACGAGTGGATACAGAAAGGAAGAGTTCTGCTGCACGTTCACACCCAGGGAATCCAAAGACCTTATGTGTGACTCAACCTGGTCATATAAACTTTCCAAGGATATATTCTGTTTTCTTACGTTATTGATGACCAGTTTCAACAATTGTCGCACATAAACTTCGGTCAAGATCACCCTGTCGCCGAAGCGATCCTTGAGCGCCTCTATTACCTTGGGGTAGTTAGCCTCCGTCAACGGGTAGCTCTTGACCAGTCTTTCTGCTCTTGTTCCAACTTTCATAGCCTGTATCAAGTAATGGAATTTATCCACTTCCGACAGGCTTGGATTCTCATGAATGGCCTCAAACTGCGACCACCATCCCAGCCACTCGAGACTGGTGCCATCGAAAACTTTTAACGCGATCTTTGGCAGTTTGCAGGAGATACTCTTTTCTGGGCTACTCCTAATTGAAGCCACATCCCCTTGGCCTTGTTGGTCATTTCCCTTAGGATCGAGATATTCGGCCACTTTCTTTTCTATTAGCAGAAAGTTTCTTTCATACTGCTCGACCAAATCCTGTTCTTTCTCCAATTCCTGCACAGTGGTGTTCTCATCGTCCAGCATTAACTCCTCAATTTGGGAATTCGTGCTCCTTAGCCGGCCCACATTAGTCTCCAGCAATTTGAACACGACCAAGATAGAGTCCCGAGAAGGATATTCTTTTTCAAATTCAGTCTCAATTTCTTTTATATTTTTCGTCACCGATGATCGCAGCCGCGTTCTTAATTTCTTATTTTTATCCATCTTGATTTCTTACTTAACAAATTGAAATTAAGGCTATTTTACATATATTCGCTAAACTTCGACAAGCTACTTTGTTTAATCTTGATATTCTTAAACTTCTTCCTAAGCTTTAAATTCCTTGGCTTTATCTTATTTAGCCTCAATCTCTTTGGCTCCAATTTCTCTAGCTTTAACCCTTTTGGCTTTAATTCTTTGGCCTTTTCTTTAGTGATTTGCCTATTCTCTTTTAGAATCCGGCTCGAGGGACCAAATGTTAAGGTATCTTTTCCTTAACAGAAAGAAGGCCGTTATCTAGAGGACTGTATAGGTTTTGAAACTATCCAAGACAATCCCCAATGGTGTTTCCAACGCCTCTGCCAAAGAGAGAATAAAGGCACGACCAAAATACTATTCACACTAACATTTTATTTTACAACCACACTATATATACAATAAATTACACACACGTGACCAGTCACTCCGGGTCAAATATAATACAAACAGAGTAATATTAAAAATAATAAAATAAACTCTAACACATATGATGATATAATGACACATGTCAATCATGTGTATAATCATTTACAGATGTGTTTCTATTATACAACATGACAATCTTGTTATATTATATACAATATGAGGTTGTTGGTTTAAATTACCATATATACATACAGTAATCCTTCTTTAATACGTATTTCGATTATGTGGATTTTTTCACCCAATGGCATCTAAACTTTTGTAAAAAAGACAATAATAATTATAATTCCACCTATTCCCCCCAATATTTTATTTAATGCAGATATTAATTTTGATTTTATCAACAATAAATCTGTGATTTTACAGCAAAAAAGGGAAACCCTCAAAATATAATCAATATTACTCTGTTGTATATACGTCATTTGACTCAAAATTTGGGGGAAAAATAATTATTTTAAAAAACTTATAATTAAGCAAAAATATCTCTAAAGTATATATATTTCAAACCTTAAGTTATAAAAAAATATACACTTTATATTTAAATTTTAAATTCAAAATAGAGTAGTGTTATTTATATAAATTGTTCGTCTAAATTGAAAAAAAAATCAAAATTTTATCTTTTTAAACATGAATATTTACATATGCGGAATTTCCTGGCGCGGTCCCTTGAAATTCACCTTAGAGAGGTGTGTGTGTGTACTCACAGCGCTGCCTTGAAGAATCTCATCAAATAAAATCATTAGGATGATAATTTTACCTACACTTATGGACAAAACTTAAGGAAGTAGAAAGTCTTTGATATCGCCGGCCGTCTATTTTTTTTAAGGAACGCTTCACGATTTTGCGTGTCATCCTTGCGCAGGGGCCATGCTAATCTTCTCTGTATCGTTCCAATTTTAGTATATGTACCGCCGAACAAGCGAGTACAAAAAAAAAAAAAGAAATTCCCTCGAGCCGGATTTGAACCAGCGACCTAAGGATCACCGTTGATACATCTACAGTCCTCCGCTCTGCCAACTGAGCTATCGATATACTGAGCTATATATATTTTTAAGGAGACAGACGCAATTTTAGTTCACACTTGGTTATTTCGTGTATTCAATAAAGGTCACTGTAATATCTTTCAGAGTTATTGTCTGAATCCCGATATACATGCTAAAAGGTACAACTTCCTTAAGTTTTGTCTATGAATTTATTTAGCATAAAACTTCAATAAACGATTGTTACATAAAACAAGAGTGTTATTTACAAGAATTGTAATTTTTCACATTTTAAATTAAAAACCTTCTCCTTTACTCCCTGGCTCTACACTGCGACAAGGAAAAAATAATGATAGTAGCGCGCTAAATAATTTGAATTTTTAATATAGATGGCGCGCTATAAAACCCTGTGTTTATCAGTAAAGTAAATATGTAAATGATGTATCAAGAAATTCGATAATTCGACCCATTTAAAATTCGACAGTTGATTGTTGTTTAAATACAACTTTACCGCTAAAAAGGTATTACAGAGGTAGCAATTGAAAATGTACAAAATTTATGTATAGAGCAGTAGAAAAAAATTAGTAAATAAAGAGAAGACCAAAATCGAAATAATTGAAAATAGTTTATTATATAGCAAACAAATAATACAAAAAAATCCTTTCAGGTGAGAAACTATAGGCATCGGTTAAATTTATATAAATACATTCAAAATGAAAAAAAAAAAGTTTTTTGCTCCTCCACATATATACATATATATATATTTATATATCTCCTGACTTACATACTACAGCGCAGCGTACATAAACCGTCAGTTAAAGTTTAATAATATTTAACTTGTGTTTAAAAAAACCCATCAATTTGTGCAAATTAATGGCAAATATGTAAACAAAGTACATCTCAGAATTGAAAACTATTGATTCTCCGATTAAAAGATAAAGTGTTGCTTCAAAGAGAAATTATTATTAAAAGAGCAAATAGTTTAAACAAAAATATTTTTTTAAGGTGATTTTTCCAAATGTCATTTTTTACGTCAGAGTTTGGAGTTTGCTATCTTATTTCAAAGTCTGATTTCATTTGGCAAATTGATATTATGAAATATCGCTTCCATTTCTTTCTTTTTCTTCTCTTCCGTTAAAATTACATATTTAAAAAAATGCTATTGTTTTTTTGAAGGATTAAAAACAGGTATATATCACAATTTTTCATATAATTATTTTTAAACCAATGTAATCCGTATTCCCGAATTAGAAAAAACTTTGAAAATACATAAAAATATAATTAAAAATGGTCAATTTTATATATAAAAAAATATTTACACTATGCAAATCAATTTAGAACACAAATAGATGTCTTTTCTTGGATGCGACCCTAACTATAATGTGTAAATCTATTGATTTGTCGCTTGTGTTTAAAACTTCTATCTTCAGTAAGAGAGGTTTTTCTATAAGTTGTTGTCTTTAGGGGACCAAGGTTTGTTTGTCTGTCTGGGAACTACAGACGATATATTCACGTATCATCATCATTATTACATCATAATCATAACAAGGATATTCCACCTAACAAACGGAGTCCCGGGAGACAGAATAGAAATTTGGCTCAATCAAAGACTGAGCCAGGGACGATATAGGCGCAAAAGCCCTTGCATCCCCTGTCGGTCACACAGCCAGAAAGGGAATGATGCATTCTCCATGCACCGAGCGGGCATTGTTTGGCCCCTCGCGCCCGCCATTATGGTCTGGCTACATGGGGTCGACCAGTCACCCACAGGCGTCTCCGAGAGTTCATGGCAAGGTTTCTGACAGAGCCCTCTCGTTCGGACTTAGTTAAACCCGTCCTAAAGTTCCAATAGGACCCCCCCCCCCTTTGGCCCTAGAACCCTCTGGTCACAGTACTCCCTGAATCTGCCGTCGAATCAAGGACCTCTGAGGTTTACGCAGGGAACCAACGCGAAGGCGGGGGGGTGTTACTACCGAGTGTACTCCTTGGTTTTTCAGCACACAGCCCTAGCATTGGTGCAATTTTCGCGCACGACAAGGACGCTCCCAATGGCGCACACACAGAGCGAAGACCCAAGAGTTTCAAGTTGCCTCTCCACTCCCCTCAAGGGTGAATGTTGAGGGTGAGAAAACTTCTTCCCCACAGTCCCGGGAGACGGAAAGATGGAAAAATTTGGCTTATCAGAGACAAAGCCAGGAACGATATAGGCTAACAAGCCCTTGCGTCCCCTGTACTCTGCTTCTAGATTTTCAATATTTATTTTTTTGATTAAAATCAGCGAGAAAACCTTAAATCAAGCTCTGCAAAGAAACAACGAAGTGTAGATAAGGGTTGCCTCAGAGACGGTTTCTTTATTATTTCTAAATACGATACATTAGATTATACAGGGTGTACCAGGTAAATAGGGAATTTCAACAATGGTATTTTAACTGAATTTTTTTGCAAGTAAAAATTAAAATATCCGAATGAAATTTGACACAGTAGTAGATAAAAGGATATAGTTTTTATTTATTCAATGTAGTTTCCATTATTAGCTACAACAGTCTCGAGGCGAGTGCGGAATGAAGCACAGGCCTTGGCGACGATGACCTTGTCCATTTGGGTCATCACCGTGTGAACTGCTTTCTTGACAGACTGGATGGTGGTATGAGGAGCTTTGTTGACATCTCTCTCAACAACGCCCCATACATAGTAGTCGAGGGGATTGCAATCTGGAGAATTAGGGGGCCAAATATCAGGACCCCAGTGACTAGGGACGTTAAGTGTCAGCCACGATTGTGTCTTTTTTGCCTTATGGGCTGGAGCTGAGTCCTGTTGGAAGACATACTTCCTTCCTGCGGCCACCATGTCCATCCAAGGCTTCACAACAACTCCAGAACATTGATGTAGGTGTCAGCGTTCATCCTAAGGCCCTTCTCAAAGAAATGGGGAGGCATGACATCACCTTCACTGCTGATAACGCCAAGGACCATTACGGAGGCAGGAAATTTCGTGTGCATCACGACAGGTATCTCTGAGGGGTCTTTACAGATCCAGCGATCATTCCTGGGATTTACCTTTTGGTCCACGTCAAAATTCTTTTCGTCAGAGAAGAACCTTAGCATGCCAAAAGAGTCGTGTTTCAGGTTGTTGAGGAGGGCAGCAGCCTTTCCTTTTCTGTTATTCTTCATATTCTCAGTCAGCAACTGACCTTTCCGAAGGGCATAAGACTTGAGACCAAGGTCCTCATGGATAGTTCTGACAATTGTCATAGAGCCAACGTCCATTTCCTTGGCTATGGCCCTCATGCTCTTCCCAGGGTTTCCATCAATCTTCTCCTTGACATTTTTGACAAATTCTTCGCCTCTTACCCTGTCCGATCGACGCGAGTGCTTTTTCCTTGTAGCTATCCCCTCTTTGTTACTGTCGGCCTCATCAAACTGCTTCTTAACACGATAAATAGTGGTTTTGGGCCACTTAAGAAAATCCACTATCTCTTTGGGGCTCCTTCCGGCGCGCAGAGCAACGATGATGGCAGCTCGATTTTCAAATTCTCGGTTACTCTTCATCACTACACTGCGCACACATGTACTGTTGCATTTTACATGAATATGGCTACGTAATGAAAAAAAACCAAGTTTTTAATCTCAAGTAGTTTTTGTTTTATGGACTGTCAAAGTTAGTCCCAATTTACCTGGTACACCCTGTATAATTAATATTTACATGCAATAAGATACTATATATAGTTAAAGAAAGAAGAGAAAAATAAAATAAATAAATAAATAAAGAAGAAGGAAATTCAATTATTAGTATTAAAATATTATAAATACAGCTAAATATAGAAGCCATGAGTTGAGATTCTGATAAAGACTGAATGACCCAATATATATATGTGTGTAGAACGACATTTGTAAATTATCCCGCAAATGTTTCTTTTGAACGAAAAATATAAATTTTATTTTATGGAGAAATAACGATTATTTCTAACCTTAGGGATGAAGTATGAAAGGATGAATTGTGAAAAGTAATGATAAACCCATCCCTGGACACTTTATTTTTCTGTTCATCATTACTCTTCACAATTCATCCTTTCATACTTCATCCCTAAGGTTAGAAATAATCGTTATTTCTCCTTAAAATAAAATTTCGATTTTTCTTTGAAAAGAAACATTTGAGGGATAATTTTCAAATGTCGTTCTACAATCATAAGCCGCATTATATTATATTACAATATATATGTCCCCCGTAAAACTGACGGTTTATACCCGCCATGTTTACCACCTCCTGGAGCTCTATTTAAATCTATTTAAAATATGAAGATTCCTAAAATAAGATGGACTCTAAAATTAACTAAACGCGCAGCTGCAAAATGAAAAAAAAAATGAATAAATAAATAACGTATATGTGAATGGAAGGTTATTATTAAAATTTTAATTTTTCGAATATATGTAATTAATTTTTGTAAAAAAAGTTGTTTTTGTTAATTATAAATAATTACTTTAATTAAAAAATTAGAATTCCTCGTGCTATATATTATTTGACAAAATATCGTTCACGTATAAGTGTTTCTTTAAAGAAATTTATCCCTGGACGTTTCTGGGCCAGATAATTATTTACATATGTTGATTTTATTCTTTAATTCCACTTAGAGCGCTATGTCCCCCTAGGGACACTTGCACTTTAAACATAAACAAACATTTTGAAAGAAAAGAAAGAAAGATATTTTAAATATGTACAGAATTAATATGCAAGTTAGTTAGATGAAAAGATAAAAAAAATCAACACAATTGTTATATGTACAAAGGGTTGATATGCAAATTTAGTTAAAAGGAATCAAATTGTAAAGTATTGTGTGTATTCGAGAAAAGCAATTTACAGATTAAAAAAATGTTTTAAGGAATATTTTAGAATGAAAATATGCTAGATATTAGAGAATTATTCAATTAAAACAATACTAAAAAGAGTTAGTTTCTAAATAAAAGCGTTCCAATGGAATTTAGTAGTTTTTAAAAATAAAATTCAAAATAAATCTGAAAAATGAGTTGAATTTCATATATTTGTCTTTTGTTGAAATTCGATCAATATAATAAAGACATTGTTTTATGTGGATTGAGAGAGGAGTGTTGGAAAAACTCCAGTGATGTGAAATACCGTCGGACTGGGCTGGGAATGTCGTCGAATTAGCGACGTTTGCGAATAATCAACCGCCGAGAATGAGAGGGATTCCACTGTATTGAAAAATAAATTTCCGAAAGCTTTGAAAAAAATTGAATGGCGAAGTGATTTAAATATCTGCCTCTCTCTCCCTCCAAATTTATTTCATGTGCCCAAAGAGACATTTCCCCGTTAAAAAAGCAATAAAACAAAGCATCTGTGCAGTACACCCCAGTGCAGCAACGTGGTGATGAAGAATGTACCACAACATCAGTTTTGGAAAACTCAGACACAATCCAACAACCTGTATACCAAAATGGTATTTTTTAAAATGCATTTTTAACAAGAGAGGGGCCTTTTTTTTGGAATACCATCTCCCGTAACTTTATATGTTGTATTTTATATAACACTAGACGGGTGACCCGGGCTTCGCCCCGGGATTGACTCGTGTGCATATCTACCCGAGTGATATATATTTAGATAATATTTTTTTTATAATTGTTTGTTATTAGCATTATCTATTTGTTTGCATCAGCATAATTTAATCTAATCTTTGATAGAGGGCGCTGTTCGTGAGCTAAGTAGAATAATTTGAATATATAGTTTTAATAATTGATTTATATATTTTTTAAAATAGCCTATCGTCTTCCCCGTATTTTTTTACCTATGTATGGAAATTTTGGTTTGAATTAGTGAACTACTGCGTATTTGCATACCGGACATACAAACAAACAAACATACAAACATTGATTTTTATATATATAGATATTGTGTTATATATATCTCTGTACGATACAATATATTTAACATGTCAAGGTTGAGAGAGACGGCAAATCCCGCCGCACGTGTTTACCCACCCCACAGCTCCAGAATACAGAAACCAACTCAGCCGACCCTCTCCATATTTAACACCGCGCACCATAGAATCGCGATTCAAAATACCGTTTATATTCTCTCTCATTGTTTTCTCGAATTGAAAAATATATTTTATTAATGATAAAAACTTTTCAGTTTTTTCCTCTTGTTTTCATTCAGGCGTTTCCTAAGCAAAATATACACTCATGGACAAAACGTTAGGAAGTGGAAAGTCTTTGATTTCCCCGGTCGTCTATTTTTTTTTTGAAGTAAAAAGACGTAAATTTTGCTCACACTTGGTTATCTCGTGTGTCTTCAATAAAGGTCACTGCAATAACTTTCAGAGTTATTGTCTAAATCCCGATATACTTGCTAAAAGGTACAACTTCCTTAAGTTTTGTCCATGAGTGTACATCAGCTATCCAATATGACAGGTTACATTATAGTGTGGTGCTGGAGATCTTTGTTGGAAATACAGGGGTGTCACCCACCAATGACCGATGTCCCATTGTAATACCAAGAGCCCAAAGACATGTGCAAGATCAACGCGCATTTTGTAAGAATCAAATCTCTCCATATTGTTGCGCTGGTGACCTGAAGGACTTGGGAAAAACATCCGAGAAGTCATACGTTTATTTAAAACTAGTTGTTTGAAAGAACTATGTATATTATCTCTTAAGGAAATAAAGAAGATGAAAAGTAGAAGTAACTCATTAATAATATTTAATATATTACTATATAATCATTTCCCGCCCCCCCATAAAATATGCAAATTAATCTGTTATTGAATGATTTGCATATTCTGGGAATGAAATGATGGCAATTATTCCTCCAGACGTAACCCTATATCGTGTCAAAGTTTCATTGAAGTAGTTAAATATTGTGGAAACGCACATTGGATAAACATGCAACAGAGTATGTATATACGAGTATATAAATCACAACATATGTGGTAAAATCCAAATAACTAGTACGCATTCCTCGCCGGAGATGGCGCGCCTCAAAATCAATTCGCTCAAAAAAAAAAAAACAAACAAACAATTAACCCCAAAGTTTTGCCTTTTCCTATCATACAATTCGATTATTGAATAGAAAAGTTGGAAAAACCCTCCTTCCCTAATAAAGTCGAAAAATTAATAATGAGAAAACTTGGGAAGTAAAAAAAGAACAAGAAGTTTTAATTGAAAACTTATCTCTCGATGCGCAGACAGCCAAATGTGGAGTTACTGTCAACTACACGTGGACTTGGAAATTGGAAGAGTTGGAAAAACAAGTTTAAATTAACTTGGAAAAACTTGAATTTTTAAATGCTTTAATTCTTGAATATTTATACAGTAGAACTCTATCTCTCTGTAAATGACTAAACCTAGAGTTACAAAACCTGTGAGTCCTTTAGAGAGAGGATTGTCCTCTTATCGGAAGCAGTTAATTGATAAAAATGGTAATTTTGATGATAAAAACTGTCCATTGTAGAGAGGTGTCCGCTAGCGGGAATGTCATCTCACGGAGAGTGTCATATTGCATAGACATTTTAATGGTACATATATATATATATATATATATATATATATATATGAAAAAACAATAGAAAAAAATAAAAGTGGGTCAGGTGTTGATATTAAAAATAAAGAAGGCATCTCCTGACCACAAGCACATGTGCTTTTTAGATGGCATCTTTTTGGTCGCAATGGTTACAGCCTTCTCCACGCTGACGAGCGCCAAAAGCGCGAAACGCGTTCGTGGATGGCTTTTCTTGATTTATCAAGAAATTGGGTTGGCCAAATATCTCGGAGTAAGCTAAATAAACGTTTAGTTTATTTTTACTCCACTAGATGGCGCTCTGCCATCTAAAAAGCACATGTGCTTGTGGTCAGGAGATGTCTTCTTTATTTTTAATATATATATATAGAAAGTACCACGGTATCAAGCACTAGTGTTAGTCACTATTTATTTTAAACCCAATGTTTGGATGACTCTTTAGTTTAGAGTCAACCTCTGGAACAGTTGGCAGAAACTCACCGATAAATGTAGATTTTATATAATTATAGGAAAATAAACTTCCTGATATTCTCTAACTAAAACTCCCAACGATCCAATATTATATTTCTCCAAATTTTCAAACAAGGTTTTATATATTTACTCAATATATTATCTATCAAATCTTCTAATCCTAATCACATTTGCACTAGTTATATTTCTAAACACGGATTATATGTGGACATAAGAAAAAAATAGAAGAAAAAGGTCAGGTCTTGATATTAAAAACTTATAAAAAGCATATCCTGACCTCTCACATGAGTATTTTAGATGGCAGAGCTCCATCTACTGGAATAAAAATCAACTAAACGTTGATTTAACTTGTTCCGTGATATTTGGCTAACCCATTTTATTGATAAATCAAGAAAAGCCAACCGCGCTCTGCCATCTAAAATGCCCGTGTGAGCGGTCAGGTAATTTGTTTTTAACATAAAACATACGTATATAAGAGGGCAGATATCAAAGGGGGAAATGACACACGCGTTGCATTACCCGAGAGCAAATACACCCAAGTCAATATTCTTATCTCACTAATGCAATTCCCCTCCAATAACCCCATCAGGATATGTCATCAATTATACACAACCTGTATCCAGGTAACCTGCATCATGTTGGTATGTATGTTTGTTTCCTCTCCATTTATATTGTAAGGCCGAGGAAAGACATCATTCGGTAGGTTCTGGAATTTACTTGAAATGTGTGAGACGCCTGAAGGAGGTAGACGTGAAGTTACCGTGATGTACACAAGAGTGAGATGCTGTTAACGTCACGAATGTTAGGTAAAAATCTGGATAGAATAAATGAATACTGAAATCAAATGGCCCGTAAGAGTAAATCTGCTGAAGAGTATATATATGAGTTTATTTGGCCTCAATAAAGCCTCTTCGTCGAGCAGTGTCGAGCTTTTATTTTGGTGACCATCGCTAGCTTTGTACAAACATTTCATTCACTTTGTGTAAGTCTTTAGTGTAATGAGCTACTTTGACTGCGTTGTCATTCTTAGCCATAACAGCGATGTGCTGCAAGGTGTTGCTTGACGGCGTATCGGACCCTGGCATTGTCTGGCCAAGATACATCGCCACCATTTCTGTAGCGCTGATTGGTGTACGGTATCTGTCTCCAGCTAATGATATCTTGATGGCCAACTCCGATTGGCGGATAAACGAACGACTGCGTCCACGTGATTTAATCGTAATCCACATCAGGACATCAGGATTTGACGTCAGGAGGCCTATAGAAGAGGTAGGATGTGCAGTAGCTACCATTGGTCTGGGAGTGGACAATAGGGTGAAATACATTGCCCAGAATCAAGTTCAGCCAGCGCCACATCTGTTCGACATCTTCCAGCTGGTTTTCTTCTAGACTCCAATCCTTACTTCTTCCCCGATGTCTCATGAATATTAACAGCTAAGCAATATGTTTGCATCATTTCTGATGGAAATTCCATCTTTGTTATTCAACATTGTCTCCAGATACTGGCTAATTGCTTTCTTTAAAATATTCGCTTTCTCCCTAATTCCTTAAAAAAATCCATGATAATACTTGAAAACATATCCAAGATGCTGTACTCTGGAACTCTTCATTCTCAAGTATTCCTCCTATTGAAAATGGCTACATACACAGGATACAATTTATAGTAAAATATAAAATTGGCGTGTTCTCACAACACCTATTCTTCGAAGGGATTTTATCTCCCCCTGATTCAAAAGATTTGTTGATCGCACAGGATTCGCAGGACATTTCCCACGCTGCCACATACGTGACATAATTGGCCTCCAGTTGACATATCGAGACAACAGGAGTACAAAGCCGCGTATAGAATAAGATATACAGTATAGATGATCGCCCCAGAATATTTAAAACAGACGGATGGACATGCGAGATTTGCGGGATAAGAATGGAGCCGGGGCTACATCACCATATACTCTCATGTATGGGGCTGAAAGACGAACGAGAAGTGCTCCTCAGTGAAATAGGCCTTGAGAGACTCTCTTTGGAGCTCCTGTTGAATGAGGTGGTGAGAAACAGAGCTGGAGATTTTGCGTTGTTCAAATTTTGGAAGACGGCTGAAGAGAAGGGGAAGCTATATACATAATATAATTGATGTAAATAATTATATGTAAATAATCTTTGTCAGGATTAGAATGACGAATCCTGTATGGGACTTTGATTCCAGTAAAAGGCTTGTTGCTGCTGTTGTATATAGTCACAGTGTAGAAAATACTATACCTACTACATATAGGTTTCTCTCTGTATTCTTAGTTCTCTTCTCTTACTCTGTAAACTGGCGAATCCTTTATAGGACGAGAGGTCCTCAATAAAGGCTTCTGTTGTTGTTGATATACAGTATAGTGATATATCTTATAAACAAGTGATGGTACTGGCCAAAATGAAGTAAATCCATCAGTGCGAAGTTAGGGAAACCGTGTCGAAAGTATAAACCAGACCTTCGCACGCCATCCAAACGTAATCTCACGTCTATCAGATTATTCTTGCCAATCAGAGCTATGGAAACTACCTTTCACTATATAAAACTGTCTGAAGAGAGGTTGAATATAAAGGGCAGTCCTCTCTCCAGTTTCGGTTTGCTAATTAACTCCGAGGATCTCTGTGAGGATCTTAATTTCCCGCCACAACGGTGAGCTGCTGTAAACAATTCACTGCTATACCGCCAGGACTTCTCAACCTTTCGTACTTTGCTCGGCACAGCACAGGTCTCTAGGAGTCTATGGAATTGTTAGAATTCTACATGTCCAACCATCTTTGTAAACACAGTCTCCTATAAAGTCCATTTCGATATATATGCAAATAAGCTATTATCTACTGGTGTTGTTTTACGCTTTTAGCCATTTATTAGTTGATAAGATTAAAAAACCTAAAATAAGTCCGAAGAATTAAGAGTTTATATGTCATAAATATATATTTATAAAGGAACTATTAAATATTTTAATTCCTCATGGAGTTTTTATTACTCCGACAAGTGGAAAAGTTTACTTTTCGGCAGGTTTGGTTGATTGGAAGCTGGAAAGTGCAGAAAGCATTTATATAGCGGTTTTCTATAACATACATTTGGAGAAATAAACTAAGGGAATGGTGCAAAAACCACCCACAGTCACCAATATAGTTGTTTTGCGGATGCTCTCAGGCTTGGCAAGTTTTTGTGTGTGAGAGCAAACTTAGAGGGAGAAAAAAAGCTAGGGTCCGCACCAGAATGGGCCGAGTCAGCCTGTATTGACGTCACTTGACAAAACAAAACCAAAATAAAAAAAGAGTCAATAATCTAAATGGCCCTCTGTCCGGAGGAAATGCACACCAGACAAAAAAGTGCTTAATAGTCATCTGGGGATGGCCAAGACGGCGCCGAAGAGTTGGAGTGAGAGAACCAATGGGAAACCAGGGTGCGCGCATGCGCGTATTGATTGGCATGAGCGGGTTGCTCGTGGTGGACCCGGCGGGCCGTCCGGCGTACGTCTGGTCCGTCGTGGTCAGCGTGGCCTTCCTCTACAACTTCTGGAGCCTGGGCTACCGCGTGGCGTTCGGCGGGGGCCCGCTGCGGTGGCTCGACCGCCTGGCGGACGCCGTCTACGTCGCCGACGTGGCCTTCAAACTCCGCACGGGGTTCCTGGAGGAGGGGGGTACTGGTGCGCGAGAGCGGGCGTATGCACCGGCGGTACGTCGCCTCCGCCTCTTTCTACGTCGACGTCGGATGTGCCTTGCCCCTGGACGTGCTCGCCGCCGGGGACTGGACGTGGCTGCGGACGACGCGCCTGGCGAAGCTGCAGCGCGTGCTGACGTGCCTGGACCGCACGGAGAGGCACTCCCACTTCCCGAACGCTGTCCGCGCGGTGGCCTTGGCGCACCACGTGCTGGCGGCCGTGCACTGGAACGCGTGCCTCAACGTGGCGATCGGAGCCTGCCCTGTGTCCCCCGAGGGGTGTAGCAGGGACGCCCTGTGCCAGTACCTCCATGCCTTCCACTGGAGCACGCGCGCGCTGACGACGGGCGGATTGACGCCCCCGCGCCGCGACTATCTCGTGCTGGTCGTGCAGCTCTCGCTCTCCCTGTGCCTCTTCGCCGCCGTGCTGGGCAGCGTCGCCAGCATCGTGGCCCACGTCAGCGCCGCTCGCAAAGACTTCCAAGGTAGGCTGCTGCTTCTTTTATATTTACACCAAGGGAATCTCTCTATGGAACCTCTATAAAACCTAATATTTGAAGATACACCCACATGATTAGCTTTACCTTTTGTTTAGATTATATAGACTGACAAGAGAAAAAACCTGCCGATATGAGAGGTCATTCTAATTGTCAAATGTTTTTATAAGCCAATCGGAAAACAAGCTTTTTCCACCGGCGGCAGGAGAGGTTTGACAACACAGAAAACACGGTGCTGTAAACTGGATCCACAACTTTTCGCCAAGATAGTGATTGTATTGCTGTAAGGCAGACTCTATGACCTCAAACCACACCGTGTGTCGGCCAGTTTTAAACCTGAAGCTGTCAAACCTATGGATGGATCATCTCGTAGGACAGCCTATCTTGTCTGGCTACGTCACTTATCTGACGTCTTGGCAGAACGTCCAGACGTCCTGAACTGACCACTCGGATGGCTTAATTAGCCCTCACAGCAATATATGCAAAGTTGGCTATAGAGACACCATTGTCGTAAGACCGTTACTAAGTAAAACGGACAAAAAGAAAATGTAAAATTAATTTCAATTTACACCGTACTTTCATCCACTTTATCAGATGGTTTCCTTTATTTGTCTGATGGAGAAATAGGGAAAGTGCGAAAATATTTTCTGATTATTTCTTTAAAGAGCACGGAGAGAAAAAAAATTAACTACATTTTTTACCATAGATAATAACATATTTTGTTTATTCTTTCTATATTTTCTATATGACAGAACTGTGATATAGGGAAGTACAGTTATTGCTCCCATGTGGTGACATGGAGAAGTCCGGTTAACTCGAGAATACCTTGTACGATTGAATACGGCCTCTCCGATCTTGAGAACGATAGAACAATGCTAGGACGGTGTCGTATATAGCCAGGACATCCATCAACAATCTTTGATATAAAGATTATTCCCTGCTTTTACATTTTTAACTAAATCAATAAGGAATCTAGGGCTGGGTTTATTTGCATAATTCTTTTATTTCTCGAGCTTTCGGGATAACATGTCCCCTTCAACACGGAGACACCAGAAGTACCACTTCCGTCGAATTATAGCACAGATAGAAGTATTACTTCTGGTGTCTCTGTGTTGAAGGGGACATGTTAGCGCGAAAGATCGAGAAATAAAAGAATTATGGAATTAAAACAAGCTCTAGATTCCTTAATGATTTATTTAAAATATTTGAAATGTTAACTGATTACGTGAAAAAAAAAAAGTTCTCGTCAAAATGGACGCAACAAAACTTTCGACTGTCTATGCAGACTAGGATAGGTGACGCCAGTTCCAGAACTCCCGCCTGAAGACCTGGCTATGGCTTACGTCAGTCCAGGACGGTTTCATGATAAACTTGAGTTCTTCAGGCTTTTTTGTGGTGTTTATGTAGCTGATGTAAACTGGCCGATTCTATGACTACTCATTGATAACGCCTATAGCTTTTGGTACTTTTTCTTTTTTAGATCATCATCTTTGCGGCAAATATTTTATGTGTAATTCAATAAGTTCGAATTACCAAGATTTAATGGAGTTAAGGGTACTATTTGATACAGAATTAGCTTGCTGTTCTGACTCAAAATTAATTCAAAATCTGTAGTTCTTAATATTTTACTTTTATCTCTTTAAAAAAAAAGACTATTAATATATATATATATGTCGTACATACCGTATAATGGCTGTATACCGTAGTTATTTATAGGTGGATGTTCACATTTTTTTTTGTAAAAATAAAATTTCGTCCTAAAATTAGTTACAAATTTCACGTATAGATGGCGCGCTATCTCCTTAAAAACTTACTGTTCTTGCATACTACCACCCGTAGATTTATTTACTTGATACTCAAAATGTTGTTATATAACTTATTAATAATTCTAATTATTTATTACCATCAAGTTGAATATGAAAATTTTAAATCTCTCGAAATCACTTCCATATATGGATAGATGCTAAAAGAAGGTTAAAAAAGGTAAAGAAGATCATCAAGGATGACAACGTAGTGAAAGAATATATTCTGAATGTTGATGATGGTAGAGCGCCACATATCGGAATAATGGGAAAATTGGTAAATTCCGGAGTAAAGAGAGTCTACGTTCAGTTGATATTTATTACAATAGATGGCGTTCTTCCATTAGCAAGGCTTAATTGCACCAGGAACTGCTATTATATATATTGAGGCGTTCATCATGATAAGTGGTCTTATCGAGTCTTTGCTATCTCCAGGGAAGTATATCACCCCAGGTGTCACAACAATTACAGAAACCCCGAGAATGTCCTCACACGGGGGGCGTACGTGACTTACAGGAATTTGGGCTGTAGCGCTATGTAAAACCTCACTCTGGAATATTTTCAACGTTCTTTCTCTCTTTCATGGTTGATTTACTATCTTAATTTTTACTTATCCCAAGTAAACACGTGGCTATGATAATAATAATACATCTGTTATCAAATTACGAAACTATTTTAGACGCGTAAAATTCTTTTTAAAATAAAACAATTTCTACTGCCCTTACTGCAATGGAAAAATTAAAGGGAGGGCCTGGCTGGGAGGGTTCACCACTGATGAGCCAGGCCCTCCCTTTAATTTTTCCATTGCAGTAAGGGCAGTAGAAATTGTTTTATTTTAAAAAGAATTTTACGCGTCTATAATAGTTTCGTAATTTGATATGATAATCATGGTAAATAATTAACGAATGTTTTTAATATAAGTTGCCCCAGATGTTTACATATGTAGAAAGCAGTTCCACTCACAAGGTACCAAAGTTCCAATTGGTTACTTGTACTCACTGGTTGGAAATATCTAGAATCGGAGACCAGTGAAGTAATTTTTTCTTCAGAAAGATAACCTAATGTGCTGGATATTCGATCGGACAAGTGTTTGACGTAAATTGACAGTTTTTGTACCATTCCTTCACCAACCTTGTATCTTATTGTAACGGATTCCTGCGGTTTAAACGTCACTTGTATTCATGGAGGAACTCGACCTGAAGCCTGTGTCCCATTCAGGGATCGACCACCTCGATCTGGTGGATGCGACCCTAGATCTAAAGGACAGGGTGAACTTCGTCCCGCGACTCCTGCCCACGGAGAGAACCAATCTGGCCCAACTTGGCGCTCTCTTAGAACGCGCCCTGGACCTGGATCCTTCTCTTTGCGAGAAAATATCCGGGCTCAGGGCCGCCTTGTCATCCTGACTCTCTCTGAGGAATTTGTAAATAGTCTTTCTTAACTCTCCGGAGTGTACTATTGACTAAGATGTCAATAAAGACGTTTTCATTGTCATTGTCACTTGTATCTGACGTCTAAAATTCAGAATTAGTAACATTTCCCTGAAATCAGCTAACGATTGGAGTTGCTACGCTGTTTAAACAAGACATCCTATCTACAACCAGTTTACAATGTGACCGTTATTGGACACAGTGCTTATTGCAATTTGCCTCTCGATATAAGCAAATAATATTAATAAAATACATTTTGTTATAGATAAGCCCCACCACCACATTTTGTTATATTTGGTCATCCTGCCTGCACTATAATAACAAGAAAGGGCAGGTTGGTTCAGATGTTTGGGTATATGATCCATAAAAAATAAAGAGTAAGAGAGGTCACCTCTTCTGTCAAATTAGACGCAAAAAATCTACGGGCTATCTTTTGACGTGTATCTACAAACTAGCGGACTCGGGAAAATGACTCTTGAAAATTGAGAACGCCAACGTGGAAACCATGGATTCGGGCAATGGTTCTAGCCAGTCTTGAGCGGGTTTTGGTTACGTAAGATCTACTCGAGGGATTCTTGGAAGCTTTACAACTGATGTTGTGGCTTTGTCACCGACCCCAGTCCGATGCTTGTAGAGACGGCCAATAGATGGCGTGTGTAAAAAAATAAACTATCAAACACGAATGTTTATTTTACACATAAAACAAACTTCTATTGCCCTTACTGCGATGAAAAATATATTGAGAGGGCTTAGCTCATCATTAGTGAACCTTCTTAGCGGTTTCTCCAATGTAATCCACCAGACCGCTTTTTAGGGCTCTAATACTGTATTGTCTTTATATATGCTACACTGAAGGGTGGAATCTTAGTTATGGTATTTAAGTAAACTATGGACATTAGCTTTTAGTACAGTAGAATTACATATAAATATTTGCATCGAGCAAAGAATGCTCTTCCGCAAACAATAAAGACAAGGCAAGTTAGGCATAAATTGATTAGAAGTCAATAACGCGCCAACAAAAGCAACCAGCAAGCGCAATGGTTATTTTACACATAAAACAAACTTCTAGATTCTCCTTATCATGATGGAAAATAGTTGGATGGTATAGTTTAGTGTGTCTATTTTGACGGGGGAGAGTTGAAATTTCTTTAATAGATTCTCACGGCTATCTATATTTTGGAGGGTAGTTTTTTTCCTTCAGTGAGAACTACATATTGAAAGTTTACCTATTTTAATTTAAATGTACAATTCAACAATTAATGAACACGGTAGGCTTTAAAAGATATTTACAATATTTTTTACCCAAAGGACTACTACCGGACCATAAACCTGACATAGGATGGTCTCTATTGTTGTGTCTTTGCATATTTGATCTTCTTTTATTTACATAGTTTTAATTGAACGTATGTGTGCTATAAATAAAACGGATGAATAAAGTCAGGCAGTCCAGCCTTAGGAATAGTCTTGTTGCCTTAAACTTCTTTCGTGGCCCGGATCGACACGATAATAATTTGGCGATGGCATTCGAACCCACGCGGGCAAAGCCCGTGTATGTAAATATGGCAGTGAAGGATTTCTCCAAATTAGTGTGTTACATAGTCTCCGTTCAATACTGTGGTCTGTCGTAGATATTGCTTGTCATTACGACATTATAACACTGATGAGAATATGAATAATTATAAAAGGATTTCTATTTTTATAAAAAACTATTTTTCAACTGACCTTAATGCAATGGGAGAAAAAAAGGTAATGGCAGAGGGCGTGGTTCATCAGTGGGGATGGCAGTTTTCATCGAGATATGGGAGCCAAGCACTTCTCGTGTCAAAATGGCCAAAGTATATTCGACAGATTGCAATCTGAATATTAAGGGTATTTGTGTGTTTGATAAGATCCCCTAACTTAAAATTATATCTGCGGAATATATCTTTTATTCGATACAATTAGTTATAATTATAAAATAAATGGCACCTCTCCCATCAAAATAAACGCCATCTATTGACCGTCGCAGTAAACTAGCGGTCTCGGGTCGATAACAAAGCCACAACACCAGCTTTTGAAAACTGAGAAGCATTTACCTGGAGACCCCGGTTTCAAGCTCTGGTTTCTGCTCTTTATTAAAGACGAGGGACGTTAGCCTGAAACCATGGTCTCCACGCTTCTCAGTTTACCAAAGCTGGTGTTGTGGCTTTGTCACCGACCCGAGGCCATTAGTTTGCGGCGACGGTCAATAGATGGCGTCTAGTTTTTATGTCTATTTTGACGGGAGAGGTGAACCTTATTCTTATAGAAAAATCTCCTCCCGAGAGAAAAACCATTTATACTTATAATTATATACTTTTAATATCTCTCTCTCATAAAAACAGATTCCCAAAACACCCCACATGGAAAATGCATACAATATATAGATAAACTGTCCAATACAACGGTGTGGAGAATAATTTGGCGAAACCGCTGAGTGGGTTTACCGCTGATGAGCCATTTCATATAATATTTATCTGTCATCGCAGTAAGGGGGGCACGCAGAAATAGTTTTGATGATTTATAGGAGAAATGAACATTAGTGTCAGAGAATTGCATAAAATTGATTACACAGAAGTGTTGAGGGAGGCCATCCATCCAGGGAGTGGAAGGGAAAACAAAGATGGTTCCCCCCTTCAGCAGAAGATAAATGGCAGCAGATCGTTGTCATTTGTCATCTTGACCAATCCACAGATGTTTCTTATTAATTTGGTCGTCACGACTTTTGTCACCTTCCCGACCTTCTGTCTGTCCACACAGGCTTGGGACAATAGGTGCATCAACCTGTATTGACGGAGGGAGTACATCCACACAACAATACAGTTATGTAATATACAGCGATGGTTGATTTATTTACATATCTACACACCATTCCTTTCAACTGGTTCCTCGCCCTGTTTGTAGATAACTGGGTGTTCGAATTGTGATGGAATTCCAAGTTTTCTTTTTACAGATTAAGAAAGGTTGTTATATTTCTCATTGATATGTAATATTTTTGGTTTTCTACCTTCCACTATGAGGTTACAAATGCACGCATAGTAAATGTACAGAAATATATTTGATAGGGAAGTAGGATTAGCGCCTAAACTCTCCTGTACATGTTGGAACGATCGAAGGCCCATCGGGATCTCGGATCGTGGGAGAGAAAAAAGGAAGATGAAAAACGACTTAATTATTTCTACTTACTTGTAAAGAAATACTCAACAAGAACTCGGTGAAATCTAATCACCTCTCGAATACAAAAGTTTCAATAATTGGGTTTTGGGAGGCGATATCTCCGTTAAATAGGTTTATTAAAGAGAATTATTGTGGGAGCCATATCGCATTTGTTGCTGATTCTCTGGGGTTTTCACTTCTAGAACAACAGTACGTGTTTAGAGAGCGAACACACTTTTTTTGAACACAAAAACACACGTCCTAAATACCAATAAACTGTTTTAAATAAATAATTTGAATATTTCTTTATAATAGGTTTAGAGAATAGCATCTCCTCTCTCTTGTGATCATGCAACTAAAAGTTTCCGATGGTTTGCGTCATCTGTCGGAATAAATGTCTTGGTTAATCAAGAAATTGTAATTGGCCATTTATATAATAATTAAAAAATAAATGATTAGTTGATATTTAATCCGACAGATGGCGTAAGCCATCAGCAACCTTTAGTTGCAAAATCTGGAGATATGTTTCTCTTAATTTATTAACTTGATCCCATTACAATTTCACTTTGGTACTGGTGTTTTCTTTATATTTGGCCCGTAGAGAAATTACGCAAAGTTCTTATTGTTGTTAAAGTAGAATATGACACAAGTTTCTACACTACTTCTCTAGAGATAAAATGGTAGTCGTATCAAACTCTCATCGCTTTTAAAGCTTTAGCTCCGGATATATCTCGATCAAAATTCTTAAATTTGTTATTTCTCATTGTTTTAAATTCGCGACTTGAATGAAAAGCACTTTATATATAAATAGACGGGAAGACCCACCAAATAAAATTTCACAATTCTAAAAACACTCGATCTCTCTATTGATGTGATGCCGCGCCATCTGTATTCAGAAATGTAAACTACTTATGGCGCGAATATATCTTTTCAAATAAAAATCATTGACTTACTACAATGATTGAGAGGGCCAAGCTCTCTCTCGTCATAGTGGTGCACATTCCTAGGTAGATGGCGAATCCGCTGGGAGGGTTCACCACTGATGATCCAAGTCCTTACATTACTTATCATTGCAGTGAGGGCAGTAGAGAATAGTTTTATTATGAAAGGAAATATTCGAGCTCTATAAATAGGTCAAATTTCTAACTGCAGATGTCGAACTAATGTTTAGCCTAGGTATACATAGTGACATGACAGAGTTCTATGGTCTCCTGATTGACACATAATGTTTTCTCACAGTCATCTAATTGGACGGTTCTGATAAAACAGTTAAAATTCCGTCTTTGAGGGCTTTTCGGTTATTTTCCTATCAGCTGTAAGCAGTGTTTAGTGCGCCAGCAGTATAAAGGAAAACATCGAGATGTATGGAATACTAAAGTCTACATATAAAATGAAAGAATTTAAAAGCACAAATGTTTCTTTTTATACATAATACAAACATCTACTGCCCTTACTGCGATCAAAAAATATGTATTGGGAGGGCTTGGCTCATCAGTGGTGAACCCTCGGTTTCGCCAATTTTAATCATTTTAATCGCAGTAAGGGCAGTAGATGTTTGTATTATGTATAAAAGAAACATTCGTGATTTTAAATTATTTCATTTTATATGTATAGACGGCGCGTTATTGCTTTGTGTTAATACAAAAGTCTACACCAGAGCCCCATTTATCTACCACCAACGTCAATATGTAGACACCGTTGCATACAAAATTCCGATAATTTATCTAAGATTTCGAGACAAAACTTTTGTCGAAGAGCCATAGAATCAAAATGGAATTGTTATAGGAATGGCCGGCTATAGCACTTTCACAACTTAGTTTTCTCTCCGGGCCAAAGTCTCCACAGGGAATAAAGATTTCACAGCAGCAGTCCCCGGGGATGTCCCCCAGCCTAGATGTGTCCCTATCTACACAGCCATTCAGGAATTTCGAGCCTCATACTTCAATCAACAATTTTATTAATAAAATCGCATACTTATTTAAAAAAAAGAGGTTTTCGCCATTTAATTAACACACGCTAATTTATTTTGTATGATTGACTGATTTATATTCATACATACACTGTATTTACATATACCTTTCCTGTACTAAAAGTGGGACCTCTCCCCTCAAATATGCATTAAAACAATACATCTTGTTTGTCACTCCAGTACAAAATGTACCCCAGTTTTGGCAAATCCAGACAATTTCGGGCTCTGGCCTTTATCAGTACAGGGAAGATTTCATATCATCTTACGCTATATAATTGTTCTCATACACTACAACATTTAATGATAAAACGGTATAACAGGCCGCGATGTGATCAGAAAGCGCAAATCCAATATAGACTCTGGTACACGCTGTCAGTAAATAATCTAATAATATTTTATATATATTTTTATCATTTACAATTCAGAGAAAGGCTCCAATGGTTGAACGATCACTCGGTTACAACCGTGGCGGCCAAATACTGATGGCGACCCAAGTTAGATTCCGGTAGTGATCCTTTTTTTCCCTCGCCAAGGCGTGCATATATATTTATAATTATATGTAATTCTGCTGTCCTAAAAGCTTATGTCCATAGTTCATTTAAAATACCCATTCGAAGAGTCAAGCATCAGTATCACTATAAAAGGAAGTTCCAAAAATGCAATATAACAGCGGTATGGTAAATTAAACTGGCGAAACCGCTGGGAGGGTTCACTACTGATGAGCCAGGCCCTCCCTTTAATTTTCCCATTGCAGTAAGGGCAGTAAAAATTGTTTTATTTTGAAAAGAATATTACGTGTCTAAAATAGTTTCGTAATTTGATATACAGATATAAGAGCGTTTAATCTCTTTGCCAGTAGAAGATCACCATGCTTGAAGGGAGGCTTGTGTCCACTAAAGAGAGACACGCCTCGCCCAACGATCTGTCTTTATTTACATATTTCTTAATCTTAAAGGTGAGATCCCCTAACAATCTGGAGAAGGAATAATTGTAAGGTGGGGAATAACATCATTATGTAAATATGTAAAAATGTATTTCCCTGAATATATTAGAAGGAATTATCGCGCCATCTGTATGTGATAATTGAAACTATTTTAACGCGAAATTTTCTTCTTTTTTTTTACAAATAAACATATTTATTACTGCGATGAAACATTTTGGTAAGGGCTGAATCTCAACGGTGGTGAATTCTTCCTTGCGGTTTTCAAACTGCCGAAACCGCTGGGAGGGTTAACTACTAATGAGCAAAGTCCTCCTAATATATTTTTCATCTCTATCGTAGTTAGATAGTAATCAGAATGAATATTTATATAGGAAAATATACGCTCTATATAATATCGTAAAAATAGAGGCTGCCTGGCCGGCATTCATAGTTCTTCAAATTGAAGATACTTCGGCCAGTAAATCTTTTTAATAATAAAACTGGCTGAAGTGTCTTTTATTTAAAGCTCTATATATTTTCAATCTAATATCATATATAGATATTAAATAATAAATACATATTTTTGATATATAATTTATTTAGACAATTATTTACTTTATTATAGTTATCACACACATATTTATTTTTGCTCCATCTATTCACCCAGCACTGGTGTCAATAAACGTTCTTCCAATCTCCCCAACCATTCTGCTATCTCTGAGATATTTGTCAATATGTAAGTCTCACAGCACTATCGACATGTTACATTAGATTTATCCCATGTCTCTAAGTGTGCAGTTAATTCCTCTTCCAATTCTCTCTATGAGGGTCAATAATACTTGTACCGGATTATTTTCTCTTCCCCGCCCATATAATATTTATTCTACAACCCAACAAGAAAAAAAAAAAACGATATCAGGAATATAAAACCTCCATATCCCCCTTTTAAACCACCGCAGACAGAATAATTGAAACAGCCGATGATAGAATTTCTTTGATTTACCTCCTTTAATAGTTCCATAGTCTTAATCCTTAGATCCACACTTATATATAAAGACTTTTTCCTTTGTAAATAGATATTTGCATATCTCCATACCTAACTGTGAGCTAATGTGCAAATAAGATATGTAGATGACGTCTAACAAACTCACGCTACGCGGAGAGGAGCAGCCAACCCGGCATATCTATAAGGTGTCGTCCCATTGGAATCCGATACCAAATCCCCGGTGACCAATATCCAATTACATTTTCTTCTTTATGTTCGTCACAACGAGTGAGGCTGTCCTGCTGGGGTATGACGTTTTAATAAATGGAAGTAATCAATCCGACTTTTGTGGTGGTACAGATTGGTGCACTCGTCTTTTGATCACAGAGATCACAGGGCCATTCTTAGGAGATTAAATAGCCATGGAAAAGACCGGATTCATGCAGAAACCAGCACTTGAAATATTCACAAAAAGTCGAAGACATATCTTAACACAAATCAATAACGCGCCATCTATACATATAAAATGAAAGGAATTAAAAGCACGAATGTTTCTTTTAATTCCTTTCATTTTATATGAAGACATATCTGTTAGAGATATTCATTAAAAAATTATAACTTACTTATACTCATTATTTATTTCTTTTTATTTGGTTAATTGGCTAATGGACTCAACGCTGATTGGCTTATTAAAGTGTTCACGTGGTAGTGACCAGCGAATCAGAGCGCGAATGGATAGACAAGCATTTAAGGTATATATATTATTGTAGATGGATGTGTTTTAATAATATTTCAAATAAAATATGGCAATGATAATATAAGCAACTTCTGCTCTTTTCGGTTACCTGCAGAAGAATTACGTTCCGGGTTTTGTAGAGAGGGTGTGCACACTTTTCTATAGCGTAGAGGAGAGAGAATAGGCGAGTAGAATGAAGCCAATTACAATGGGGAGAGGGGGAGACCTTTCTCTTTAAAGCAAATAACTTTGAAGCTCTCCCGAGTTAATAAACCAGTATTGTCTGAACGCTTATGTAAATAAGCCTATATGCAAATTGGATATATAAAAACGAGAGGGAAGATCCGTCAAATTGTAAATGAACTTTCTTGAAATAATTTAAAATAGAGGGAGGATTTTCCTAACAATTTATTTCTAATCTCTCATCTTCCCCCAGCCCCACAACAAACAAACAAAAATGGCGCCATTTGTTAAAGTTATCGTCTGCATGGCTTATTAAAGTTCAATTAAGCTGTGTCGAGGGCATTTATTGTGGTAGGGCAGTTGTTGACAACTTCTTTATTTTTTAATTAACGATTTATTTAATGATCACAGAAGGTATTTGCTTGAGCGCTCGTCCCCTTATTGACATATACCCTATTTTATCTTTTACTATTGCTCCAATGTAATTTTACTAACAGCGAACAATGGGGTTGTTTGATTTTTTTTATGTCTTTTAAAAAGTAAAATAGTTTTAACTACTGTGTTGTATTTTCAAGTCGTAACTTATTTACATAAACCTTTATTTACTACTTCCAACGTTTCAATGACTCTCTGTTGTCCATTTTAAGGAACTATTTGTTTGCTGCTGTTTACTTTTATACAAATTCTGAATGAGCTGATATTTTAAAAGTGTGAAACGTCTCGTTACTACAAACAACGAGATATAGACAACGAAATTAAATACATTGTGAAACTATCCACAAAAATGGTTTAAAATAACAGTGGTTTATTATATGTTGCTATTTCCCATTTTTATTTTTAACTTATTTTCTCTGTTAGACACTCATACATACTCTTTTGGTTCATCACTTCACTTATTGATAAAAATGTTCATTTGTTTTCTCAGATTCTCATTCTCCTCCAGAAAAAAATTCTTTCAAATATACTTCTTAAAACATAATGTAAACTAGTAACCTTTGATCAAAGAATATATAAATACGGACGTATATACGTAGTGAACACTATCTCAGACAAAATACGGGGCAAATACGGCTTCGCCTTTTATTTGAATAGAAATATGCAAATTAGCCTATTATCGGACTAATTTGTGTGCATATTCCGAACTATTTTGACAGGGACTCCTTCCAGACCTGACTCTATATGGTGTCCAAGTGTCATCCGGATAGAAGTCATATATTGTGGGAACGTTATGTGGGACAGACAAATATTTCATATATCGACTTTGTCCTTTTTGACTGATGTCGACGAAGCCTTATATGTAAATAAGGAAGCTATAACCACCCTATTTTCGGTCAATTAGCTGACGTGTTTATATACTGTAAATTGTTTATGGGCACAATCTGCCCATGTTGAAAAGCCTAGAGAACACACACAGGGACACAGCACGCACATGTGTGAGTCCTAATTAGGCGATAAAGAAAAGCTATTTGATGAGCGATGTCTATAAATAGAAGCCATTGATCAATCAGCTGTTCAAACATTCCCAGAATTAATTCATCGAAGTTTCGCTACCCAATCTCTATCCCAAATTAATTCCGTCGTTATTGATTAATATTAATCTAGGTTTAATTAGTCGGGTACCAGCCCGTTTGTGGGGTCAACACAGCTTGTCCCGTGCCCAGCCTGTCAAGTGTTGCCTGATTGAGAATACTTTGTTTGGCTACCAACAAACTTGGTCAATATTTCTTTTCTCTCAGAATACGTCGTTGATGACCTCCTGAATACTTATTGTCTATCTCGCTTGTATTCTGACACGAGTCACCGCTTGGACACTTATTGGTCACTGCTCAAATTGAACTTATTGATTACCGTTTGGATAGCTATGGATCACCTCTAAACTGCCATTGATAGAACTTCCATGGATTTATATGATGGTTGGTTTGATTTTGTGCACAAATTACTAATTGAATTTATGCGCATTAGAGTTTTAGTTTTTTTTTTGTAATTATAGGATGAGAGCTTCCGTAGATGTCTCTATTGATATCGTCTCGAATTTCGATAGATTCCGGTTTAAACACCGGTCGCTTGAAACCCAGGGATCACTGATATTGATGACTTTGATGACCTTCTCTACTTCTTGGTCGATCCACTCACCCTTCCTACAGAGGATGTCTACAATGGTTGATGGAATATAGAGTCCTCCTTATCTAAGTAGCTTTCAAATACAGACTTTCTGACTGAGTAAGGTAGTTACACACATGACGACGATTTATCTACATATCCACATTTATAACTAGATTTGTCAATATTCTTTTTATTGCGTAGATGTGGCGGTATTTTGATTCATTGCCATAAGGCCAAAACACAGAGGTTACCCATCCTTACATTGCTATCCTGCCGCCCCAGCATGGGTTCACCCACCCAGGGTAGTGCCGTGGATAAGTAGCCATGATGTACATAGATTTCTTCTTTAGAAAGTGCAAGGTATGTAAGAAAACCAATCCAATACAATAGTAGAGCGGTCTGGAGATTAATTTGGCGAAACCGCTGAGAGGGTTCAGTACTGATGAGCCAAGCACTCTCATTTCAATAACTTTTATTATTTCTGTAAGGCCTATAGAGATAATATTTGATGATATATATTATTAAAAAAGAAATATATATTACCAAAATATTAATTGTTGCAAATTTTCTCGATAGATGGCAATTGAATTTATAAATATACACAGGTATTGATACAGGGTATTTATTGAGCTCTCTTAGTAATCCATGAAAATTGGCTGCTGAGACAAAAGAAAGAAAGGAAACAGAGGGAACAAAGTGGAAGGCAGGGATGGAAGGTCCGACAGACAGGCAGGAACTGACGACTTCCTGCAGCAGGAATATGTTCTCTGGAATAAGTTTCTTTATTTGAGAGAACGTGATTTATATATACAGTATATAGCTTTGGTTTACATTGTTGTTTGTACATGTTTCATTGTTGTGGTTATAAGTTCCATTGTTTTAGTTATAGGTTCCATTGTTATAAGTGCAGATTCCACTGCTGTCGTTATAAATTCCATTGTTGTCGTTTTAAGTTCAATTTTTGTCGGTGCAGGCTCCATTGTTGTCGTTATAAATTTCATTGTTGTTTGTACAGATTTAATTGTTGTTAGAACAGGTCCCATTGTTGTCGTTACAAGTATCATTGTTGTTAGTGCAGGTTTAATTGCTGTCGTTATAAATTCCATTGTTGTTGTTATAAGTTCAATTGTTGTCAGTGGGGGTTAAATTATTGTCGTTATAAGTTATATTATTGTTAGTTGCAGGTTCCATTGTTATCGTTATAAATTCCATTGTTGTTAGTGCTGGTTCCAATGTTGTCGTTAAAAGTTGCATTGTGTTCTCGCTATAAGTTGCATTGTTGTTTAAAACTTTTCCATATTGAAAAAGGCGATTGTTGGTAACCGAAACGTCAAACAATAAACATTTTAAAGGTCGGTAAGTCGTTAATTATCCAAATTAATATTAATTAGTAGAGTGTTAGTTTATGACTACATATATATATATATAACAGCAGGAGGTAGGAAGTCCTCCCCGCCGTCTCCTCGGCGCCGTAAAGGGAAACGTTTGACGTATTTTACGAGATGTTTTAGTATCGTCTGTTTTATTGGGACTTCCCGCCAAAACTATTTAAATGAATACTTCATTGGCGCCTCACACATCCCGTCCTGCGTTCTTCACTGGGATCCTTGCACAAGTCAATCGGCACTCACTTGTAAAAGTCGAACTGCACTTTCTACATGCGTAGACATGTGATGAATTTACAGTCGCCAACTACGATCTACCATGATTATCATGGATTCCACCACGTGTACTAGGAATAATAACAAAAAAAGGGGATGTACTTATATTAAAAATGGGTTGATACTTTCCCATCATGATTATCATAGCCCGTACTATGTATCATCATCATATTTTAATTTTCACAAAGAAAAAAATAGAGAAATAAGGAGAGATATTTTGTAAATGATAGAATTACCAGAGAAGTCTAACACAAGCAATGTATTTTTATATTACGCTAAGTAAAATACATTTTCTTTCCTTGTCATTAGTCTTAAATAAGGAAAGAGATAAATAAAAATGCGAGTGTAAAAAAAGTTTAGCAGTGGAGTTCCGTTATTATTTTTAAAAATATATATATGACATTCAATTGCAAAAACTTGTAAACCTGCTAGTTATACGACGATTGTAATTTTCCAATGAATTAGTCTACAATAGGAGGGATATGTACATATGGTACATAGATATGCAATTTATAAGAGAAGATATGCAACTATATAATTACAAAAGTCTGTAGAAAGGTAACACTGTGGAACGAGATGGACAAATAAACTCCAGAATTCTCTCTATCATTTGTCAACTATCTGCGGTCGTTTAAGAGGGGTCGCTGGTGTATTCCTGAAATTGGTTTTTATAGATTCAAAGGAGTTACTAGAAAATTCTGTATTGGAAACCACAAAGAAAAAAAAAACCGAGTTGTCATTTGTCCGGGACCTACCGCGGAACAAGTTGGATACATTTCTACAATGTACATGTAGAATGCTATCGGTAGTATGGGACTCTATGCCTTAAATGTTGAAAAGATAAAAAAAAACTCTACCTCCTCCCATTTTAGGAAGATTGAGTTAGAAACCTGATCGTTCCAGAGATAATATTCAGGAACAATACTATCCCCTCTCTGTTTTGGCAATAGAAGCTCTAAGGTGAAAATATCCGACTTTTACAGATATAGAAGTTTATTTTTATATATGTATCTAAAGAGTCTCCTCTACCTTTTAAATTTGCATATTTAAATATTCATTTGTGGTAAATATATTATGATGCATTAGTGCGCCATCTGTTATGAAAATTCGAAACTATTTATCATAGACACGTATGAGTCTTTTTTAAAAATAAAACAATTTCTACTGCCCTTACTGCAATGGAAACATTAATGAGAGGGCCTGGCTCATCAGTGGTGAACCTTCCCAGCGGTTTCGCCAGTTTAATCTACCATACCGCTGTTATATTGCATTTTTCGGTTTTCCTTTTATAGTGATGCTGCTGTTAGACTCTTGGAATGGGTATTTTAGATGAACTATGGACATAAGCTTTGAGGACAGTTTAAATAAATATATATGTTGAAAATAGAGTAATTCATTATTGAATACATTAAATAACAAAGGTTTAGCTTGGATCACAATTGTTTAATAAAAACATCCGATATATTTCGATGAAGCAGTTCACTCATCTTCTTCTAGAATTCAAACCTTGTGAACACCGTCCACGTGATAGGTTTACAAGGTTGGAATCTCAGAAGATAGGCGAACTGCCTCATCGAAATATATCGGAAGTTTTTAATAAGCAATAGTGATCAAAGATAAACCTTCTCTTTCTGGTTCAAATCACATTAATAGGAACCGCTCAGCAAGAGCAACCTAGTTCATGATAATTGAAACAATGATTAATATGTGATGGTTATTCACATATTAAACAATTTTTAACCCATCAAAGATAAACCTTGATTATTTGATAGTATATTGTAACAAAGTATTTATTAATTTTATTATTTTTATTAACAGAGTGGTCATTTTTTATGTTTATATTTTGTTACTCTGTTAATTTACCTCGTGGCTTATCTTTTGTTTACCATTCATAGTTTGTTTTTGGCCTGAAATAAAATTGTCTCCTCCTGAAGTTGGACTTCCCTCCACGTGGCAATATATATAATAAATATTCTTCTTAGATTTTATATATTAAATAAATCAATAAGGAATCTAGGTCTCGGTTTCTTTTCGTATTTCTTTTATTTCTCGAGATTTCAGGCTAACATGTCCTTCAACTCGGAGACACCAGAAGATAGAAGTATTACTTCTGGTGTCTCTGTGTTGAAGGACATGTTAGCCCGAAAGCTCGAGAAAACAAATAATTACAAAAAGAAACCGAGACCTAGATTACTTATTGATTTAGTTAAAATATAATATATATTTTTATCAAAAACACAAAAGAGATCCTCACATGCTGTTTTAACTTGACGCTGTATATATAAACTCCAATAAGCAATGTGGCCGACAAACTTCCACAGAGTAAATTATGAAATCAATGAACGCCATAATTGGAACAAGTTTATGAAATTTTGACTGAAATTAAATTTGTGGCTAAACACTTGAGGCTATTAATAACGGAGGGAAATTTTCTCAATTAGCCGGGGTCCTGCTTTTGTTGTCCTTCGGAAGTGGTGGTTTTTGTAGGCGCTGGGTGGCGAGGCTAAATAGACAGTGTTAAAACATCCTGGTTTTAACTCCACAGAGTTAAAAAGGTGCTGATATATATTTTCTACTGGTGTGATAAACATATTTAAAAAGAGAGGTTGCGGTGAACACACACACCGCAGCTTTATGTTGCATATATTAGCTGGTAACATATTACGAGAGGGGTTATGAAATCGGTGGAATTTACCAAAATTACATATATATGGCTTCACTGCTGACAACATTGGAGATATGCATTTATGGTCGCACATTCTCCCAATACAAATTCAACAAAGAATCCATTTAGAAAATTGGGGGGAAATATATTTCACCAAATAAGAACATTAAGGTTTTTTCCCATGGTAATTTAAAATCCTTCGACAAAAGTAAAAAAAAAAAAAAAGAGAGAGAAAAACCGAAAGAAAAACACGGAGCAAAAAGTTTTATTAGGGAAGCCTTGTTTGTATTGGGGCAGTTTGTTGGGGCAATGGCGTTTTCATTAGGTCACGTGATGTGTCTCCCTGCTGATGGCCGGAAAACCGCAATTACATACTGTGTGCTCCTGCTCTTGATTAAATTTGCATATACCTTCTAATAACAATATGTAATTAACCAAATAATTACATATTATTTCACAAATTTCTTTTAAATAATGTAACAATGAATTGAGGGATTTAAATTTTTTTAAACACATGCACACGCGTCATCATTTAAATGTATCGTTTGTAAATTAAACATTGATTGCATTTCTCAATGTTTTATTATCATGGTTCGGAGAAGAATATCTTGGGGAACATTGTGGGATAAGCTGCTGATCCACATCTTGGTAGAACAGATGGAGCCGATGTACAGAAACTGGCGTTATAAACACATATGAGAGAAGTTTGCTGCTTATATAAATATACTTCAGAACTAACCTAAGAACTAATCGCTTGAGGATTTTTGATCAAGTTCATATAATAGTTGTATCGGTCTGGTACTTCTTGGCTCGACTACTTCAGCACAGTGTACACTCCTGGACAAAACTTAAGGAAGTTTTACCATGTACATCGGGACAATAAGTCTGAAGGGGGCGACGGACAGACCAATCAGATCTGGCCAGCGGTGAAACCGTATTCGCTCCAGTTGACGGCGGCTGTTAGATGTAACGTCTCCTGTAAGTCACTCGCCCTGATACACGAAGGTATATAAAGAAGAAGTCAAGAGACCAGAGATCCTATTTGGCCATCTTTGACAGCGACGTAACATTGCAATAAGGCAGCCACGTGCACCAATCATTTCCTGAAGAATCTGCTAGTTGATAATAAGCTTAGTATCCACTTCAGTGTTAAGTGAGCAAGACTAAGTTGGTTTCTACTCTTTTTAAAAGTT
Organism: Cordylochernes scorpioides; assembly: GCA_030710605.1. NCBI lineage: Eukaryota > Metazoa > Arthropoda > Arachnida > Pseudoscorpiones > Chernetidae > Cordylochernes > Cordylochernes scorpioides. The sequence goes on along the minus strand of CP092863.1, from coordinate 221,671,661 downwards.
TAATTTGAATGTTTGTAGTGATGGCTTCATTAGGTTGTGCTAACCTAAAGTTAAATTAACATAGTCAAAACTAAAGCTTAAATTTCTTGAAAATAAAGATACTTCGGCCAGTAAATCTTTTTATTACCTCGACGTTTCGACAAAAATATTTTGTCCTCGTCAGGAGCAAACAAAAATAAATATTTAACTCACAAAAGACTATGATATTTGAAATAAATTATAATATACACATATATAATGAGAAATTATAAACAAAAATATATTTTAAAAATAATAATAATATTTACAAAGGTTTTCCAATAGTATATACGAGGGGCATCCAATAAATAAGTTTCCCTATTTTTTTTTCGGCGAACGAACCGTTGTAAAAATTAGTTAGTAGGTAAGAAATGGTCACCAGGATGCGTTGGAAGCTGGTGACCTTTCAAAATCACTCTACTCGTACGCGCAAGTCCGTAGCGCTTCAGTTTCCATGGAGCTACCACTGGTGAACGTGTCCACTTGCGAACTCCGTTCTGTAATTCGTTTTTTCACGGCGAAAAATGAAACTGCGGTCAATATTCATCGCAATTTAGTGTCAGTGTATGGTGAAGGATGTATGAGCATCTAAATGGTTCGCCGATGGCGTTCATGGTTCTTGGAAGGACGGCAAAACGTGCATGATGACGAGCGAAGCGACAGGCCCGTTACTGCTACGGACAATGCAGCCGTGGCTGCTGTTCGGAATGTGGTGGAAGCAAATCGCCGCGTCACCATTGACGAAATAATGATTCGACTGCCTTCTGGAATCGAAATTGGATGCTCTTCGATTGGAACAATCATGTCAGATGTTATGAATTTGAATTGAAAACAGGCGGAGGCGAACCACTGGCTACGAAGACAGGACACGGCTTGGTACAACAGTGGTATCAAAAATCTGGGGACGCTATATAGATGACGTTTTCGCAGTGATGCGCAAAGAAAATCTTAATGGAATCATGGTCATGTTGAATAATTTAGAAAGAGGAATAGAATTCACGGTTGAAGCGTTTTCATAAAGCCAACAGACTGTGGGATACATCTAAATTTTAATTCTAATAATCCTATGATACATAAAAGACAGGTGATAAAATCCCTTATACAAAGAGCCAAACAGGTATGCACAGACCGAGATATTTATAAAAAAGAGATAATGAAAATTAGAGCAGAATTAGAACAATCTGATTATCCAGTTGGTTTCAAAAACAAATGGATTAGAAGATATGAAATAGATAGGCCAAATTCAAATAGGAATAAAGATGATTGCAATAATATAATTATTCCATATTTTAGAGATATAGATAACGAAATATCTAGAATTTTGAGAAAATTTAAATATAATATATGGCATAGTACGGGGACAAAAAGGGAATTTATAACTAGAAATAGCATAATGAAGGATAACATAGGCACATCTAAACCAAGTAATGTAATTTATGGGATTTAATGCACAGAGTGTGACAAAATTTATATAGGAGAAACCGGCCGTAATTTAGAGACCAGAATTAAGGAACACCAACAGGGTTTATTGGGGAGAAGGGCGTTAAGCAAAATTGGGGAACATGCATTATATTCAGGACATAGGCCAAATTGGAATGATATTGAGATATTTCATAGGAATATAAAATTTTAAAAAGGAAAGATTATTTTTAGAGGGATGGGTATCACGGGAAATGGGGGCAAGAAGTATAAATGTATTTGAAGATATTCCATTACAATATACAATTCGTTTTTAAATTTAAAAATTAGTTTAAAAAGGGTTGGTATAAATTGTAAGTAATAGATATCGATTTATATATACTATTGGAAAACCTTTGTAAATATTATTATTTTTTAAAAAATATATTTTTGTTTATAATTTCTCCTTATATATATGTATATTATAATTTATTTCAAAGATCATAGTCTTTTGTGAGTTAAATATTTATTTTTGACTCGTGCTTTAGATGTTGTACAAAAATTTTGAATATCGCGTGAGAACGCCCTTGGAACTTTAGAAAGATTTTTAATGCCTTGCTGAATGTTTAATTTTTGTTTGCTCCTGACGAGGACAAAATATTTTTGTCGAAACGTCGAGGTAATAAAAAGATATACTGGCCGAAGTATCTTTATTTTCAAGAAGTATGAATGCCGGCCAGGCAGCCTCAATATTTACGATAAAGCTTAAATTGTTGATTTACAACTACCAACAATCAGCAACGTGGGGAGATAGGTTTTACCACCAAAGCTTTAGCCTTAGTGAAGACATTTTCAAATGATTACAAATTTGATTTTAGAAAGGTGGGAGACACTTGTATGCTCCGTTTAAAGGCTTGCATAATTGCATTCAACAATTCTCCTTTACTAAAAATTCACTTCAATATGAAATATTGTACAACCTTCTATGTGAAACACTTTCGCTTATTTAGGATGGTTTAGGAAGAGATCGGCCTTCCAGAGATCTATCTTTCAAATATATTAATTTATTCTATGAGGGGGAAAGTTTCCCCTTTTTATAACTCTCTCTTCATCTTCTATAAATATTTCAAAGATTCACTTCTCTCCAATTGGAATTCACATCGAGAGATAAAAACCCAACATAAAAGTAGAAAAAAAAAACAACTCCAAAAAGTGACATATTTTCAATAAAACTTGAAATTAGGCTTAAAAAAGGCGTCAGACGATATTCTAAAGGTCCCAAAAGAATACGCAATCTGATTGGAGCGCTCCAATTTTCCTTTACCAAAAGATAGCTTTTGAAATTCAAAACAAAAGTCCATTAGAAACAAGGGTAAGTATAAATCTTGGGGAGGAATTTTTCTTTTAGAGCGTTGCGCCGAACTTAATTTAAAACATTTCTCTCTCTTTGTGAAAAAAGTAATAATAATAAAAGTAGAATGTTTGCATTTTAAAATATGGCCATTCTGAAGTTAGTTACATAGGACCGCTTTATTTACATATTTACATATATGCATATACATTAAAAACAACTTCAATATATTTGAGTTTTAAAATGATATTTATTTTTACTTTTTTTTAAATCACTTTAATTTGACCCTTCGCCGACTCTCTGTTGTCTTTTTCATGGAAGACTGTCAAGATAATCAAAATATAAAAATTTGTCCAATTTTCCTTGAAAAGGGTGGCAGACAACTGCCGAAACGCCGGTATAAATAGGGTGAACGAAATCATTAAAAACTCGATTATAAAGCCATCCTGCGAAATAGTATTTTTAATATATATGTTTAAGTATAAATTTATATTATTTGCTGCATATTTAGAAGGATTGGTTTATAATATATATTTTAGTAACATATATACACTCATGGACAAAACATAAGGAAGTTGTACCTTTTAGTATTTATATCAGGATTCAGACAATAACTCTAAAATATATTCGATACAAGTTATCTTTATTGAGAACACACGAAATAGCTAATTATGCACACAATTGCCTCTGTCTAAAAAAAAAAAAAAAAACAGACGACAGGCGACATCAAAGACTTTTCACTTTTTAAGTTTAGTCCATGAGTGTATATATAGTTATGAAAAAAAAAAAAACGCTATCGCAAATATACATATATATGTGTGTGGAAAAAAAAACAAGAAAAAAATTGAAAAATGGTCAGGAGTTGATATTTAAAACACTCACACACAAAATTGGCATTTCCTGACCGCTCACATGGGCATTTTATAAATATAATAGAGTATGTAAATTTAACATGCTTACTCTCAAAAATAACAATATAAACCTTTTACTCTTTATGTTTCTCTTTTACACATTTCATTATTATATATATAACACAGTTGCGGGAGGATGGTAGTCATGTACCAAAAGAGATTAAATTGAGAGATGCCTCTTTGTGTACATATATATCAGCTTTAGATAGTTGTAGAAAATAAACTAGTGGGGGGATAACGTGTGTTGCGTCCAGAAAGAACTGAGTGTACAGGATCTCTATTACAAACACCAAATGATTAATAAATGAAAATGTAGCCGCAACAATAAACTAAATTTTACAAGTTTGGCTTCCAAAGATTAATTATTGATTACACACGACTCAAGAAGTTAATTCACGAGCCAATATATATAAAACTTTCTATCCTAAGGTGTACCGTATCAATTATTTAGTAGTACATACCGTTAATTGATTTCTGTACTCCGGGAAACAACTCGCTAGAACGTTAAGGTAGACAACCTAACAGGACAGATGTAGGGTGGAATTTTCCCGAGTTCACGCGGCCATGGTGACGCGTTAGTGATTGTGTTCTACTCTAAGTGTACCACATGTATATATTGCGATATTATAAAAGAACAAAAAGGAACATCTTATATTATAGCAATACAGTAACGGTAAACAAAAAGTTGTTCCCTACACCACATGTCTACACAGGTGTATATATTGATATATGTATTCCGACAGATGGCGTAAGGGATCAGCAATTTTTAGTTGAACGATCTAGAGATGCAATTTCTTAAATAAAATTTTGGGAAATGAGTTTGTATAAAGCAAAATATTTCTAAAATTATTTAATGGAAGAAAGGGCTAGACATTAGTGTGTTTCCCAGAGTCATCGCCAGCCTCAACAGTTTAAACTGGCGAAACCGCGGGGAGGATTGAACACTGATAAACCAAACCCTCCCAATATTTTCCCTCGCTGTAGAAGCAGCTAGAAGTTGTTGATTAAAAAAAGAAAATATTGAGTTAAATAGTTTATTTACAATACAATCTGCTATTCGATAAAATAATCCCTTGAATTAATATTAAAATAAAAACATAAGTGAAGCACGCGCAACAAAAGCCCGCATTGATCATGCCTTAAAACAAATGTAAACAATCAATGGACTTTATTTAATTTTAAATCATATTTTATTGGCGTATTAATCATATAAATCATTTTCTCCCGTAGAAAGGCGTACTTTCCCGAAAGCTCGAGATATTTTTTAAATAAAAAATATTTTTAAAAGAAACTTTTCCCTGGAGGCTTTATGTTTTTATTTTAATAACAATCTGCTATATTGATTTTATTCCCTTTTTTATATCCCTCACTTTATATAACAAAAGGATTATCTTGGTGATAGAGATTGTTTAACCGGCATTCATTTTTCTGTAAAAAATAGTAATTAGTAAATAGTAATTCTGTAAAAAAAGTTTAAATTTTTAAAAAGAAAAATGATTATTATATTTCTTTAAACTTACCAAAATTACCAACAAAAGGTGCTTGAAAATCTTCTATACCCGAAACAAAATAATAATAATCCAATATTTTTCTTTTTATTATAAATTCACAGGTGGTCTTTCTATTTGATCCTTTCCCTCCCACTTGTATAAAAGGATGCCTAACCAGCTGTTGGGGTGAATTGATGCGGAGTTTAGCTCCTTTTCAATGGAGCGTTCAATTAGAGTTGAAGATTTTTCTTTTCATAGAATACATCTATATTGAACTTTTTTTTTTTAATTACAAAAAAACTAATTTATTCATCTTTTAGGATTCGTTTAAAAAAATAGTTATAACTAATCTTTACTTTTTTAATTACTCGTAAATTTTATAAGAACAAATATTTTATAAAATGAGCCATTTAATTTAATAATTTACCGAATTATGCATCTTCAGTTAGGTGTGGGGGTAAAAGCATTTGTACCTTGAAATATTGTGTTTGTATTAAGGCTTTACGTTGAAATGGTTGTATGGTTGAGAAGCCTAACTTAACTAATCCTTAATCCCTTCTTACTATCTCACCTGTACCTACAATATGTTAACACTAATCTTAATTCCAGTAGAAACTCTTTGATGTCGCCGGTCGTCTATTTTTTAAAAATGAGACAGAGGCAATTTTATTCACACCTGTTTATCTCGTGTGTCTTCAATAAAGGTCACTGTAATATCTTTCAGAGTTATTGTCTGAATCCCGATATACATGCTAAGAAGTACAACTTCCTTAAGTTTTGTGTCCATGAGTGTATTGTTAAAAAATAATTTCAATCATATGTGGTGATATTTAGTGTATATTCGAGTTAAAATATTCTTTCCTGACTTAAAGATGCAGTTTGTAGAAAAGTGAGACAGCAAGTTAATGTGAATGGGAGAATACCCGCCTCGAGAATAACTTCCTGAAACCCTATCTGTATGCAAATCAAGACCTATTTACATAATATCCTACCCAGAGTAATTGAGAACATGTTTTACAACACATTTAGTATTTTATTGTAGTATTATTATAAATACAGAGGTTTTAAGGTAGTTTAAAAAAAATTATCCCAAGTACACGTGATACAGGCTATGATAATCATGGTGGGTAGAAGTAGGCGACTGCTTTCACTGTAAGTGCACCACATGTCTACACATGTAAAAAGCAGTTCGACTTTTGCACTTACAAATGTGTGCAAGAATCGGGGGGGCTATTGGAGCATTTTTTATATTGTAACATAGTCTTTATTAATTTTATTATTTTCATTAACAGAGTGGTCATTTTTATGTTTATATTTTGCTACTCTGTAAATTTCCCTCGTGGCTTATCTTTTGTTTACAATTCATAGTTTGTCCTTGCCTGAAATAAATTTTGTTTCCTCCTGAAGTTTTTGTCTTCCCTAATTTTCCACGTGGCAATATTATTAAAAAGTGGCCAGTGTGGGATTCGATCCCTGGTCTATGTAGTCGAAAACTAACGGTTTAGACCACCTTTCCACCGACACTGGTAAAGATGTTGAAGTGTCACAGTTGTCGCCAGTACTGTCGCCACCTGGAGCCGTGATTAACCCACACCCAGAGAGAACCATTAGAGAGAAAATTTGAAATTCACTGAGAAAAAAGTGTTGTCGGATCAATTTGGATATATTTTTTTATTCTTTTGGCGTCGTGATTAATTTATAAGAATCGATGGCGACTGACACCGTTGGATTCTTCGTCTGTGGAAGATGTCTTGGACAGTCAGTATCTGCTGGATACATGTTGTTGGCAGTCATACGGTCAACATTTATAATGTGATATATATATTATGTGTGTGTGTATTTACATCACGTAGGGTTACCTTATCAACATGGTCAAAACAAATGCGAAAACTACGTGCCGTCTTTTGCCCGTCTCTGCAAATTATCGGACTCGGGTCGGTGACACAACATCAGATCTGGTAAATTCAGAACTCCCACCTGAAGTCTTCGTTATCTCAAGGTGAGGTTTGACTATCGAGTGCCCAGCAGGGTGTTCTGGGTTTACAAGAACTCGTGTTTTGTCATCGACCTGAGACGTCATAGATAATACAATTGTTTTTACATTCATATTAACGAAAAAACACATTTATTTATTTTTTTTAAAATCAACAACTTCTCGGCGGAATTTCCAATTCAAATTTGCATAATCAAAACTGGCAATATGGTAATAGAGGAGAAGATTTGTTGAGTTTCATGTACCACCTTGAAACGCCTCGTTTAGCAATCGTTTTATTATGCGTTCCACGGTCAGGCTGGGATATAGCCCGGCAGGTTAAACCGTCGTATTTGCACACTGCTTGACGGGAGGTTTAAACCAATTCCCCAGCAGTACATGAGCCTCCCGGGAAATTGGGAAATGTTATTGCGGAGTTTTGAAGCTGCCGCGGGAGATTGATGGAGGATACATACAAGCCGCGGGAGGAGAGATTGATTTTTGCCGGTCCACGAGTCTGTGTGACTTAGGACTGCTACATCGCGGCATCGTATCTGAGCACTTTATTCCGTTTCAATGGCAGCGGATTCTTGCATCCAAGTCCAACCATCGAGTGCAAGTAGCCAAACGGAGCTACGGCACCACATAGGTGCAAAATCGAACTACTTTCAACGTGTGTAGACATGTGGTAAAACTTAGATTAACACCACCTACCTGTAGACTACCCGCCATGATGGCCTGTGTGATTAAAGAATAAGTAATTTTTCACATTCCTTCTTTACAGAGGAGATATAGTGTTATAATAGCACAAAGTAAGGAGTTGATCATTCCCCCAAAAATACCAGTATAAAAATATATAAATCCACGTAAATAGTTTATCATTTTGAATGTAAATGGGCTGGCTTATATCCTGAACATTTTCATAGGTTTAAAACTATTTTTGATATTCACAACGTGGCCGGAATTGTATAAGAGCCGCTTTCTCAAATCACAAATGGTCCACCACGACACAGGTCCGCAAAGGGTTAATTAACATTTTGGCAGATTTGGCGTTTTCTTCAACTCTCTAATAATCCGTTACGAAATAATTTCCTTCTTGGTACTGATGAGTGCCACAAACCTCTTATACAACTTGTTGTTATTCCACTTTGCCAACGCTGCTGGTGTTGTGTCCACGTGGTGTGTTCATTTAAAAATTCTTTGAGGAAACTCATTGGAGATTAGTTCGCAGGTTTAGAAGTATAGTTTGTAGCTAAAGAGGCACCTCTCCCGTTAAAAATACATTTAAAAAAAATGTGTTAATCTCCCCAGTACAGAACATATTGTAATAGAGTTTGTGTATACAAAAAATGTAATGCCTCGATAAAGGTTGGCGTTCAGCCAGCAGAAATATTGGCAAAATAAATCTTTTATTAAATCCAATATATGCCTTTTTATTATCTAATATTGTAATATAGAACGTTAAGGTGATGAAGAATATGGCACAAGTTCTGGTGATTTTAACGGGATACATGTCTCTTTGGGAACATTAATGCCGTCCTGACTTATGTTTCAAGTTGGTGTCTATTTCCATAGATAGAGTACTTGGGAACTGTTGAAGAGAACATCACACAAAGGTAGGAATACGACATGTTTTAAGTGTTGTATATTATTTTGTATAGTTTGAAAATAAATGTCGTGGCACGTGGAGTAGTGATAAGCAATCTCCAAACAAAACCTTTAAAATAACTTTGTTTTCCCCGTGGAAGATTGGCTTGCTACTTTCTGATATATTGGAATTGTTTGAATCCCCAAGATATATTAGCTTACTCTCAAATAAATTGTATATTTATATAGAATGGTATTTTTATATCGTGTCTTTACTATACTATATTTTCACTTAGTTTATAACCTTACGAAATTCATCCACAATGCTTCTTTCTTTTGTTAACCAAAAAAAGTGCCAAACTTTTATAAACCCAATATCAAAGGAAAAACATCTCGAACAAAATTTCCTATCGTAATATTTTGAAATTTTTCCGATATATTTTTTCTTCTTTATATATATTGTTCTTTTTTTCCTTTAAATGTAAAGGGAAGGGTTATTGGGTGGTTTTGAATCATTTATCCATATGGATCGTTGTTGTTGTTCAGACCACGTGTTTCTATTGGTTCTTTGAACTCGTCTCCCGCCATTCTTCCGAGCCCACTTGTCCTTTGTTCTCCCGCTGTCCAATAGGAACTGATCCCTCGCTAACAATACATCCCACGGAGGACGTCTGCACACTTTATATATTACTAGCGGATGTGCCCAGCTTCGCCCGGGTTTTACCCGAGTGAATGTTTGTCTAACGAACATTTGTTAAAACAATTCTCTACAAACTTATTAAAAAAAAGATATATTTTGATAATTTGATACTCGTAAATTTGAATCTCTCGATAAAGTGAACATTTTTTCCCGGTCCCTTGAAAGATATTCGATAAGTTGAATAAAATCATGGTCGTGAATCTCTCGATAAAGTGATTATTTTTTCCCGGTCCCTGTGTGCCGTGTCATCCTGAATTTTGTCTTTCCTAATTTTCTACATTACAAAATCATCGTTTTATCTACATATTTTCCCGGTCCCTTGAAAATTACTCGATAAGTTGAATAAAATCATGGTCGTTTATGGAAGATGGACGTAGTTCCCGGAGGTTACCCGTCCCCCCAGCGCCAGGACCTCTTGATCCCTCTGATTGGCCGGCGGCCGGACGGGGGTGGGAGGGGGGGATCTTGATCCCTCTGATTGGTCGGTGGGAACTTGGACTGTCCAATGGCCGGCGGCCGGACGGGGGGGGGGGGGGGGGGCAGACCTAAGCCTAAGGTGGCGTTGCTTGCGAGTTAAAGCTACAAATCTGCAAATAACTCTAAGGATATTAAAGATATTCAAGAAATTATTTTTCGTAAACCTTTCCGGGGATACACCTAATAATATCCCAAAATTTCACGGCGATTGGATGTATGGTTTTTGAATCCATAGAGGACACACACACACACACACAGACATTCAATTTTATATATATAGATTTCCTCTCTTTTATGTATTTATTTGGATGTTCGAAAAATTGATCATGTTTTTTATGAATGTTTTAGCCTTGGGAGGAAGTTTGAATCTCCCTTAGAATTCACGTCTTCTCACAAAATTAAGTTAGAAAATGTATAAAGTAAACTTTAGACAAACTTCCTTCAGAACACGGGAATCTGTTTGGAAGGTAAACCAGCTCGATAAAGAGAGGTGTTGGGTAAATTATACAAGCATTTGTGTATATTTAAAAAAATATATTCTATTTTTATTCATTGATAAATAATAGATTTTTGACCATAATTTTAGAAGATCCCTTTACATAAGTGTTGAAAATAAAGATGTATAATTAAATTCAACTATTTCTATAGCCTTTTTACTAATATAGGATTGATTTATAAATTCTCTATAACTGTGAAAGTATTTTGTTGTACTTATTCTCAAGTGTTTAAGAATAAGCTACTTGATAGTAAGTAATTATTTCTATATATCTTATATATATATATTGAAAATAAAAAGGCATATCCTGACCAGGAGCACATGTGCCTTTCAGAAGGCAGAGCGCCATCTGTGTTCTATTTTTATTAAAAGCACATGTGCTCCTGGTCAGGATATGCCTTTTTATTTTTAATATCAACACCTAACCTTTTTATATATTTTTTCCTATTATGTTTTCACATATATATGTTATGAATATTTTGTTGTTGTTAGATAAAGGGTTGATAAGACAAAGGATCGATAAGATAAAGGGTTGAGGTGCAGTCGTGATAAAAAAAGATAAATATTTACCGTCAAGTAGCTTTTATTTTCAATTACTTGAGGAAAGATTACACATTTGTTAGTTTTCACATTATATAGAATTTATAATTTAATCCTATATTAGTGATTTAAAAGGATTGATTGGTTAACTACGCATATTTACAACAAAATTATACAACGAAACTAAACAACTAAACTAAAAGTCTTTCTAAAAACGATGATAACAAAAAATAAAATTATCAATGAATAAAATAAAGTATATATTTTTTAAAATATAGAAATATTTGAGGTTTTTAGATTATATAATATTTTTAGATTATATAATATTTTTAGATTATATAATATTTCCCCCCTGTGAAAAAGATTTTAAAATATTAAAAATTTTAAAATAAAATTGGTAATTAAAAATAATTAATTAAACGAAATCAATAAATCTATAGAAATAATTAAAATAAAACAATAAAAATCAATACGCACATATTTTCAAAATAAACAAAAGAAAGTTTGTTTACAAATAATTTATATAATTATGAAATTATAATAAAAGTATATATAAGAAATATTAATGAGTGAAATATATCAAAAATGTATATGAAGCAAAAAGGTATTTAAAATTTGAGTAATTATGATGACATTATGCTAGTTACACTTCAAAGTTGAGTAATGAAACGCTAATAGATGTATGGAGTGACGTTAAGTTATTTGTGAAGGCTTAAGAATTGGTGCTGATATTTGTTCTTCATTGTCCATGTCCAAAATATGGCCTTCCTGTAAAAAACATGGTTTATCATCAATATCTATTAACTTTGTGTTAGAATTTTGGTTTACTATAAAGTCATTTTCTATGTTAGTGCTATAGTGAAGTAAAAAATCTGTTTCTGGGTAAAATAATTTAAGCTTATTTGAGTGTATAATTTCTGTTTGTTTTCTTTGGGGTAAATTGGATTTATTAATTTCATATGTGACTGGAGAAAGTTGTTTTAGAATTGTAAATGGGTCTATATATCTTTGTGTTAATTTACCAGTGTTTGGATAAATAAAGGTTTTTACTAATACCTGATCTCCTTCTTTAAAAATGGGTTCTGGGTGTTTAATATCATAAAGTTGTTTGCTGTGTTCATGGGATTTTATGGTTCTTTCAATGGCTAATTTTCTTGCCTTTTTCTATTGGTGTATGTGTTTCTGTGCAATGTTCTATATACTGTGGTTGTATTCCATAGTATAAGAATTTAGGTGTAAAGCCTGTTGTGGTATGTACTGTTTCATTATAGCTTTCAGTAATTTTAGGAATATATTTTGTCCAAGGAATCTTTAAATTAGCATTATATTCACATCTTAACCTATTAATGATAGTGGAATTTAGTCTTTCTACTTTTGCATTTGTTTCTGGATGATGGGAACTGGTGAGTAGATGCTTAACATTATTTCTTTCTAAAAAGTGTTTAAATTTTCTGCTAAGAAAAGCTGCATTTCTGTCAGTTATTAATATTTCAGGTTTATTAATTTGGAATAAATTTCTCAAACAAGTTATATAAGAATCAGTTGATACAGATTTTGTTGGAAAAGCCCAAAGGAATCTACTATGGTGATCTACTATCATATGGATACTGTGTCTAGTTGTCCCATAATTATGTAACCCGCCCAATGTATCTAGAGAAAAAATGTGATTTGGGTGTGTGGATATTGGCATCTGTTGTAGTGGTCCATAAACAATTCTGTTATCCCTAGACTTGTTAAACTGGCAAGTTTCACAATGTTTGGTGTAATTAGCAATATCCCTAGTCATATGTGGCCAATAATAGTGTGGAGAAATTATTTTAGTCATTTGAGTTGTTCCAATATGTCCATGCTTTGTGTGTACTTTGCTTAATAATTTGTGTCTTAGTGTTTGTGGTACATAAGCTCTTTTAAAACCTCTTCTATTAATAATGTAGAGGCCATTTTGTATTTTAAATTTAGCACTACTAATTTGTTCTGTTGTTTGGTGTTCTTTTAACTCACTATATGTTAGGTAAAATGAGACAGGTGCTCTTGATAGCATGTCTGCTTCTATATTATTTAATCCTTTAATATGTTTTATGTCAAAGCTATATTGAGATAAGATTAAGGACCATCTAAATAATCTACCTTGTGGGTTTTTTACATTTTTGATCCATTTTAAAGGTAAGTGATCTGTGTGCAAAGTAAAATGTATGTTGTGTAGGTATGTGTGAAATCTTTGTACTGAATTAATGATAGCTAATGTTTCAATTTCTGAGGCAGTATAATTCTGTTCATATGGGTGAAGTTTTCTTGAAAAGTAACCTATGGGGTGTAAAATGCCTTGTTCATCTGGTTGTTTAAGAACTCCTGCTACTCCTAGACTTGACGCGTCTGTGAATAAATGACATGGTTTTGATGGGTCATAAATATATAGTACAGGTTGTGATATGAGTGAATTTTTAAGTGTTTGGAAGGCTTGTTCATGTTTCACACTCCATAGCCAAGGAGCATTTTTTAACAAAAGTTCATTCAAAGGTGCCCTAATTTGCGCATAATGGGGAATAAATTTATTATAAATATTTATGGTGCCTAAAAATCTCTGTAAGGTTTTAATATTATATGGTCTATTTAATTTTAAAATTGCTTCAATATTTGTGTTATTTGGTGTATATTTTCCTGAGTTAATAATGTATCCTAAGAATTGTATTTCTTTTTGTAAAAATTTGCATTTATTGAGATTCAGCTTTATATCCTCTTGTTCGAATATACCTAATATGTCATCTAAATTTTTAATGTGTTCTTCATAAGTTTTGGAGTGTATAATAATGTCATCAAAATAATTTAAGGCATAGTGTATGTTATGTTTAGTGAAAACTGACTTCATAATCCTTTCAAATTGTGAAGGTGCATTTTTTAGACCATATGGAAGTCTGTTCCATTCATAACATCCTAATTGTGTTACAAAGGAAGTTTTATGTCTATCTTTTTCATCTATGGGTATATGCCAGTATGCATTTTTAACATCTAGAATAGTGTATATTTTTGACTGTGATAACCTATCTATAATTTGTTCTATAAGTGGAATTGGGGTATGTTCTGGAACTGTTTTTTGATTAAGTTTCCTATAATCTATACAGAGTCTTGTGGGGTGATTTGGGGTATCAGATTTCTTATTCACTAATAATGCAGGAGAACTATAGGGGCTAGATGAGGGTCTAATAATATCATATTTTAATAATTCAGTTATTTGTTTTTTTATTTCAGCATTATTGTAAAAAGATGTCCTATATGGCTTTTGTGCTATGGGAATATTATCTAAAAGAGATATGCAAATTGGGTTAGCCTTTATGTATCCTATATCAAAATTGTGTTTAGAGAAAACATTCTTATATTTATGCAATATATCTGAAATTGTTTGATTTGAGAAATTTGGATTAATATCTACTTTACTAAAGTCTAAATATGAATTATAATTTGTTATAGAGGACGGTTGTCGCATACTGTGAAATGAGTTAGAATCAGTAATGGGATTTGAAGTAGGATCTATAAGTTTAACATTTGTAGTTGGTATATCAAAAGAATTGAAATTACACAATGGGTTAATATTTAAAAGAGATGAATTTTTAACATAGTATGAGTCTGGAATACATAGGGTGGTAGCATATGACTTCTGATTATCAGTTTTTGGATTAAAAGAATACAATAATTTATAATTTTGGAAAAGAAGGTTTTTTGAAAAATCTATTTGTAACTTAAATAAATGAAATGTTGGTAAACCTAAAATAATATATTCTATTGGACTATCACAAAAACAAACATTTCTTGATACTTTGTAATTTTACCTAAGCTAAGCCTAACTAATATTTTGTATAATGGGTAAGTAAATCCTTCTACCTGGCCTATTCTTTCTTTTGGGGAATTATCTAAAATTTTATAATAAATATGGTTTAAGTATTTTAAAGGTATAATGGAAATAGATGATGCAGTGTCAAGTACACAGGGTAAGGATATTTGGTTAATAAATACAGAGAAAAGTAATAATGTTCTACCTGGGTTGATGCGCTTCGGATGAGTATTATTCTTTAGCGGGCAGTCTCTATGGAAATGGATCTGGTTGGGTAGCTGGTGAGATGCACATATCTTGCAGGGGTATGGAGGCTGGCTCATTGATTTGTGGGGTTCTTGCTGGTGGTGAGTTGCTGCTGCTGTCCTGGGAAAAGGCTGGTATTGATGAGCTTTGGAGGAGTTGGAGTTAAATCTTTTTACTGGAGTGCTTGTACTGGTAGAGGGTTGTTGGGGTTCTTCTTCTTTATTTGTTGATAATTTTAATTGAGTTGTGATTTTATACCATTCTCTGAAGGTTCTTGTACTCTTGCAGCTATTATATATTTTTTTAGGTGATCTGGCATTCCATCTGTAAGTGCTTCTAGTAAAAGTGTTTTTTCAAGATTAAGTTTATTGGCTGAGGCAGATTTTTCTTTAAAATATTGTTCAAGATCATTATTATCATTATATTTTAAATTTAGAAACCTACTAAATAAATTTGAATCATTTATTGTAAAATATGATGTTAATTTTTGTTCTATTTCCCCCCAATTATATATATCTTGTAGTTCTTCTATGTAATAACTGAATGCTTCTCCCTCGAGATAATTTGAAATATTATTTTGTTTAAAATCTTCATCAAGATGCTTCTGTAAACATTTTTTGTTAAAGAATTTGAGCCAAGATATTATGTTTAAATTTTGACCATTAAATTTCGGTATTTCTATAGTATTTGGATTTGGCGTCATGGCGTGTTCTACATTCCTTTGTTTGCGAGACATTTTGTAAAAATAGTTTTATAAAATTTGAATAATTTATAGAGCAATTAGGTTGAGAATTCAGGTAATCCTGTCGACTTATTGTTATGAATATTTTGTTGTTGTTAGATAAAGGGTTGATAAGACAAAGGATCGATAAGATAAAGGGTTGAGGTGCAGTCGTGATAAAAAAAGATAAATATTTACCGTCAAGTAGCTTTTATTTTCAATTGAGGAAAGATTACACATTTGTAAGTTTTCACATTATATAGAATTTATAATTTAATCCTATATTAGTGATTTAAAAGGATTGATTGGTTAACTACGCATATTTACAACAAAATTATACAACGAAACTAAACAACTAAACTAAAAGTCTTTCTAAAAACGATGATAACAAAAAATAAAATTATCAATGAATAAAATAAAGTATATATTTTTTAAAATATAGAAATATTTGAGGTTTTTAGATTATATAATATTTTTAGATTATATAATATTTTTAGATTATATAATATATATATGATTTATGAGATATTCATACTATTCTCCCTCCCTCCATCCCCAATATTTTTCGAGTTATTCAAGGCGTGTGACTCACCTGAAGCACACCTAAGGAAAACGACCTCGACACGGAGAGGTGTCCGTAGAACGTTTAGTCTGTCTTAACGGTATATGTGACCTTACTGATACACTTGCGAGACATCCACTCATTGACAACACTTAAGGAACCTTTCAGCATATATATCGGGATTCAGACAATAACTCTGAAAGATATTACAGTGACCTTTATTGAAGACACACGAGATAACCAAGTGAGAACAACCTCTGTCTCCTTCGAAAATACAGACGACCGGCTATATTAAAATATAAAACTTCCTTAACTTTTGTCCATGAGTATATTTGAGAGAGATACATATATAAATATAGAGAATTGTTACTTTATCTTATTTAGGGGGCGTGAAGGACATGAGAGAGACTTGTGAATTTCGTGAGCAGACGTCAGAGAAAAAAAAACATCGAGGCAACACCTGAAGAAAAATTAGTCCTACTGGCCGAATCTCTTGAGTCTGTCACCCAGTTATGCAAATATGATGAAATACCTTTTTACATATACCCTTGTATATATATATGTATGCATGTGTGTGACAATTTTTGACAATTGAAAATCATTTATTGTCATCTAGACAATTTTACATCTCACATGAGAGAGAGAGAGAGAGAGAGAAGAGGAAAAATATATACATATAGAATTAAAGAAATACATATATGGTCAAATTTACAAAGGGGACAAAGGTAGGAGACCTCGGCGCTGGAGGGTCCTGGACCAGGCGAAGAGCGGGTCCTCCTCCGCTTCTCCGAGCCCAAATGATTTCAACAGGAGGTCAGGGCGGCAAGGCGGCCCTAAGCTCAGATAGTCCCCTGAGAGTAAGGGAGTCCAAGTCCCGAGTGGAAAGCTTATCCAGGATTTGGGCGAGAACTTCCTTGTCCCCCGGCGAAAATCTCCCGAGGAAGTCCTTCCTATCCTCAGGGTAAAGCACCGCTTCCACGAGGTCAAGCTCGAAAGAGTAAAATTGGGGTAAGGGCTTCGGATTGAATTCCTTCATCAATTCAAAGGTCAAAAGTTGCAATTCCTTGCAACGTTTATCGATTGGATCAACCTCCATTTGGGCAGATGGGGGAGGCGGAGGTGTGGCCATGGCCGGCGTCGACTCCCTCTTTTGGGGAGCGGGTGGTGCTGGCTCAGCAGGCCGAGGCGCAGGCAGTGTGGTTGCTGGAGGCACTGCGGCTGTACCGGTCCTCAGCTCCGACAAGACCTGTCGCAGGACCTTATAAATAGTACTATTACTATCTCCTCCGGGCCTTAGGTTGAGGATTTGATTTACCAGGCCGGCAAGAGCATTGCTCTGCGGAGGGGTCAGATGGCGACCGCGCTTATGTGCCTTGGTCCTTGAGGAGAGGAGGTCCAGAACCTCCTCCCGCCCAAGGCCAAGGGCGTCAGTTCCAGCGAAGGACACGCTGGGACTTCTCTTTATGAAGGCTGCGAGGTCAATTCTCGTGCACTTCTTATTTGATGACGCGGAGGGAGGGATGGACTCCTCCACGGCAGTCATCTCGATGTCTTGAGCGATGTTTGCAGGCCCGAGGATCTCCTGGGATGCGGGATCACTAGGAGCCTGCGATGACGGATCAGGGGTCACAGGTGGAGGTGCAGGAGGCGTCTCCTCCGTAGGTGAGGCCGAGGGCGCTGTTGGTGATGGTCGGGGTGCGCCTGCTGGGTGGATTGCAGCTCGGGGCGCGGGCGAGGCACCGGAGATCTCCAAGGGAGGCGCCGGTGCTGAATGCTGGGGCGTAGGCCGCTGAGGCGGTGCAGGGGTGGTAGTTGGTGAGAGGCCGGCAGGGGAAGCTGGTGGGGCCGATCTGGTGGTGTTGACCCGCCCTGCAAGCAGGGGGCAGTTGGCCCTCCGGTGCCCTTGTCCGTGGCATCTGGAGCACTTGATGCCCGAAGATAGGTAGGCGGGCCAGGCCTCGCCTTTGATGGTGATGTTGAGGCGGGTGGGGAGCCTCTCGGTGGTCACTCCTTCGTGGAGGACGATGAACGCCTCACGGCGGCCGTCGGTGTAGGTGTAGGGGCCGGCCTTAATCATTTTGGGCGCGATGGATGTAATGCGCCCATAGGGCCCAAGGGCCTTGATGATGGCTGAGTCCTCCACGAAGAAGGGGAGGTTGCCCACCGTTATCCTCTCCGCTCTCTTGCGGAAAGGGAAAGCCCTGAGGAGAGTGCCCTCAACCTCAAGGCTGTTGTTTATGAGGCGCTCGGCGAGGCCTCTGTTGGCCAGACCCAGGAGTTGGTGGCCATTAACCTTGGAGACTTGAACGACTCCGGCGGTTCCTCCAAGCAGCCTGTCCAGCGCCCTCAGATAGTGGAAAGGCTGCAGTTCAGGGCCGTGCTCTAAGTAGACGCAGTGCTCCTCAGCAGAGGACGTCTGCCGCGCACGGGCCTCCGCGATGTGGGCCCTGGTTGTCGGGATCTCCTGTGCCCGGGGCACCGATCGCGCCGATGATTGTACTCGGCGACCACTCCTGGCGCCTCCGCTGTTGGAGGATGGTGTAGCGGCCGTAGGCGAATCCGACGATTCGCGGCGCCTCTTCTTGTTCTTCACGACGGTAAAGTCGTCATCTGTCCCGGGGTTCATGACCTCGTCACAATCTGCCCAGTTCCTGATGGTAAGGGCAGCGCCATTAGATGACGAAGCAGCCGCCATGCCGGACGTGACGTCGACGCGCGCAGCGGCCAGATTTACATTTCCGCCGTCAGCCGGCGGATTTACATATTCGCGAGAATTAGATTTTTCTCCATAGATTTCTCCATGAAATTCGTTTTTGGCCGAATTTTCGCTACCGGTTGGAGTTAGGATGCTGGGCCTTCCAGGCTTTTGTCCAGCGGATCCTGGGCTCTCCGGCGATGTCGAATTCGACATGTTTAAGGTAACATTACAGCTCGCCAGAGGCGAATATCACGGAGCTCGTGCGACGCGTATGCATGTGTGTGGAGGTAGTACACGTAGTAAGTGACCATGATAGTCATGATGTGTAGGACACCTTATTTTAAGTAAATATACTATTCTATATATACACTGGGAATTTATTTTATAACACAAACACCCCCTGAATATGCAAATAAGGCAGAGAACATTTCAATGCTACCTATGGCCAATCATACAAGGTGCGTTCATTAATTTCCAGGACTGCTCTGTATCTTTGAAAAAATAAAACAAATAAAAAAACTAATTCAATATTTTTCAAAATATGCCCCTCCTGCCTCAATACACCCGTTCCATCTTTTTTTCCAATTGTCGAAGCAGGAGATAAAATCACTTTTTGAGAGGTTCCTCAAGGTTGCCTTCGATTCAGCTTGTATCATATCAACGTTGTCAAATTTCCGTCCTTTCAAGTTAATTTTCAATTTAGGATAGAGGAAAAAGTCATTGGGGGCTAAGTCGGGGGAATAGGGTGGATGAGGGATCTGTATGGTTGAATACTTGGCCAAAAACTGCAAAACAACATGGGCTGTGTGCGGCCGCGCATTACCGACGTGAAGTATCCAGTCATTGTTTTGCCATCTTTCAGGTCTTTTAAGGCGCACTGCCTCCCTTAAGCACCTCATTATCCCCAAATAAACAGATAGTCCAGTCACTGAAGATAATTCTTCTGTTAGATTTAATTAACTCCTTTATTTTGAGCTTGTTTTCCTCGCAACGAAATGATCTTGGACGCCCAGTATGCTGATCATCGTTTACCTTTTCCCGACCTTTTTGGAAGCGTGAAAATCATTCAAAAGTTCTTGAACGGGATAAAGCTGCATCGCCAAAAGCTTCTTTATTCAATTCATACGTCTCAGAATCACTTTTTTTTCAATTTAAAACAAAACTTAATGCAGATTCTCTGCTCTTCGAAAATGGCCATTTTAAAATTAGAAATGCGAACCTTACAAGGAAGTTGTTTTGTTCCATTTTTAGATCGGCGCGTGCGCCACGAGACTCGTGCTTTCAGTCAGGTGTGGTCGAATGTCCAATATTCAACTCTGTAAAAAATATTTTCTCTAGCTTTTTATTTATTTTATTTTTTAACCAGTCCTGGAAATTAATGAACGCACCTTGTACTATTACGTACGGAGCTGAAGAACACATTGACGGAGCTAATTCTGATACAAAAGAGAAAGTATTCGAGGAGTGGCCTTATAACAAATGTTGAAAATGGATGGATAGAATTGTTGACACTGGGATCTTGCAACGGAAGGAACGGGATGCGAACCTCTTTGGCGAGAGAAAGTGTGAATGTGGAGTAAGAAACGACAACAGCTACACGCAATCAATGCTACAAGAGAAAAAAAGAAGTTATGACAGAAAACTACATGGCGAAGGACAACACCAGGAATTGGCTGAACTCATCAACTACACGGATATTTCACTTTGATTTAACAGGGAAGCATTCAAGAAAAGAGCCGCACAATCTTCATGGGGACATTGGAAAATAGAATATCTCATATATAGCTTAGGCATGGAATGCGACTTTGTACTTAGAAGTGCCACGACCCAACGTATAACATATGTAACTACAGTAGATATGCAAAATAGATGCGACCAAGAGCCAAATAACAAGTTTAAAAACAAAGCGTTGCTTCCGATTAAACCCGGGTTCACATTATTGCTCTTATTGAATCTGACAAGTGAATTCACACAATTCATATGAAATAGTGGAAGATTTAAACCGCGTGTAAAACACATAACATGGAACATAGGAGTAAAACTACTGTAAAATTAATTTCGAGAAAACCTTTTAGTAAAGGAGATAGGTGGGGAATGGCAATTTTTCACTTTGCTCCTATGGGAAGGATTTTGTGCCCCGCTCAGATAAATGTTGCAATAAAAGTCTCGCCTTTCATTTTTCCTCTATAATATTACATAACCTGACACAATTCCTTCTTGTTTTATCCCAACGTTGGGTGACACTCTCGTAGTACTTGGAAGACCTTTATAGATTATATTTGCACATTATATATATAAACATCAATATTATTGAATATTGCTTATGCAAATTAAAATGTTAAGATACCTTTGCTTAACGATTTCATTGAATCCAAATATATGAAATATGAATTAAATAATTGACATTTAGAATAAAAACAAAAATACAATTTATATGTCCCAATCATAATAACGGATTATATTGAATTTAAAATGGCTACTCTAAAGAACAACACAAATGAAACTTTTCAAAGACTCTTCCCTAACAACATACCAAATATTTCCGGCCAATTCCCGGCCTAAAATTATTGTATATATATGTATAATACATTATAAAGGACTGCAAGTATGATTATAAAGCAACACTTAAAGTTTCACCGCATAAGTTTCTTTTTTGTGAAAAATCAATATTAACTTCAAAGAGAAATATATTATATATAATTTTATTTTTCTGTTCGCCATTACTCTTCATATTTTCACCCTTTTATACGTCATCCAATCATATATAGACCATTACTCTTCATATATTCAACCTTTTCATACGTCATCCAAAAAGTTAGAAATAGTACATATTTCTCTTTGAAGTTAATATTGATTTTTCACAAAAAAGAAACTTATGCGGGGAAACTTTAAGTGTTGCTTTATATATATGTATAGACAAATGTAAAGGCATATATGTATGACCCTAGGGTGACATTTAAATTGAAATAAAATATATATTAACTCTACTGCATATTTCTATGCAATTGTATTGATAGCAACTGTGATAGAGGGAAGTGCTCCCTTCTCTATGCCTACGGTATCGCCTACATTGCCGTGTGTTTCTTTTTATTGAAATGTGGCAAGAGCTTTCGAGTGTTATATCATCCTCAGTAGGCCCAGAGAACTGAGGTAGAGATTAAATTCGAAAGTTCGCCGTATTTTTTAATAGAAAGAAACACAATGTAAGGTGTAGTTTTACCTTTATAACTAATATATATTTTTGTAATTGTAGAAATCTATAAAAATATAATACCAGCATCTATCTCAGAAAAAAACTACTTTTCTATAATACTTAAACTAGAGAGATTCACAAATGCAAAGTAAATATTCGTTACCTGTATTATATTAGTATTATACTCATGGACAAAACTTAAGGAAGTGGGAAGTCTTTGATGTCGCCGGTCGTCTATTTTTTTTTTTTTGAAGGAGACATAGTCAATTTTATTCACACTTGGTTATCTCGTGTGTCTTCAATAAAGGTCACTGTAATATCTTTCAGAGTTATTGTCAGAATCCCGATATACATGCTGAAAGGTACAATTCCTTAAGTTTTGCCCCCATGTGTGTGTGAGTGTATATATTCATTTTATTAGAGTATAATTTATAAAAAGTTAGTTTTGATTATATATAACTAATGGAGCTTATATATTTTTTTCAGTATCAGTTTCACACATACTTTTTTAGATATGGTGCGGTACATTGTGTCTCACGGCACCCCGCGGCTCATCGATTGTAGAAAATTGACCCGTCGTAGACATTCTACGGATCTTGTTCACTTGAATAACTAAGAGACCTTCCCAATTTCATCATAACAACAGAGTAAACTTGGCCCTTCTATATTCATTACAACTTAAATCAATCAGCTCCACTCTCTAGGGGAGTAAGATGAAAAATGTCACAACGATTTTCTCCTTTCTTATCGAAATACCTTGAACATTGCCAGGATGGATGAATTCTGTTGAATCTGGAGCACATCCTGTGGCATTCTGGCTTCAGATGGTGTCTCCCCTAACAACGGACATCTTGACATGGATTCAGCTGTTGGCTTCCTGGTGGGCCGTTGGTTCAAAGTACACTCTGGGGCAGTCTGACTTGGCTTCATTGCTCCTAACATGGAGAACAACGGACATCTTGACATGGATTCAGCTGTTGGCTTCCTGGTGGGCCGTTGGTTCAAAGTACACTCTGGGGCAGTCTGACTTGGCTTCATTGCTCCTAACATGGAGAACAACGGACATCTTGACAATGGATTCAGCTGCTGGCTTCCTGGTGGGCCGTTGGTTCAAAGTACACTCTGGGGCAGTCTGACTTGGCTTCATTGCTCCTAACATGGAGAACAACGGACATCTTGACATGGATTCAGCTGTTGGCTTCCTGGTGGGCCGTTGGTTCAAAGTACACTCTAGGGCAGTCTGACTTGGCTTCATTGCTCCTAACATGGAGAACAACGGACATCTTGACAATGGATTCGGCTGCTGGCTTTCTGGTGGGCCGTTGGTTCAAAGTACACTCTGGGGCAGTCTGACTTGGCTTCATTGCTCCTAACATGGAGAACAACGGACATCTTGACAATGGATTCAGCTGTTGACTTCCTGGTGGGCCGTTGGTTCAAAGTACACTCTGGGGCAGTCTGACTTGGCTTCATTGCTCCTAACATGGAGAACAACGGACATCTTGACAATGGATTCAGCTGCTGGCTTCCTGGTGGGCCGTTGGTTCAAAGTACACTCTAGGGCAGTCTGACTTGGCTTCATTGCTCCTAACATGGAGAACAACGGACATCTTGACAATGGATTCAGCTGCTGGCTTCCTGGTGGGCCGTTGGTTCAAAGTACACTCTGGGGCAGTCTGACTTGGCTTCATTGCTCCTAACATGGAGAACAACGGACATCTTGACAATGGATTCAGCTGCTGGCTTCCTGGTGGGCCGTTGGTTCAAAGTACACTCTGGGGCAGTCTGACTTGGCTTCATTGCTCCTAACATGGAGAACAACGGACATCTTGACAATGGATTCAGCTGCTGGCTTCCTGGTGGGCCGTTGGTTCAAAGTACACTCTAGGGCAGTCTGACTTGGCTTCATTGCTCCTAACATGGAGAACAACGGACATCTTGACAATGGATTCAGCTGCTGGCTTCCTGGTGGGCCGTTGGTTCAAAGTACATCCTGGGACAGTCTGACTTGGCTCCATTGCTCCTAACATGGAGAACAACGGACATCTTGACAATGGATTCAGCTGTTGGCTTCCTGGTGGGCCGTTGGTTCAAAGTACACTCTAGGGCAGTCTGACTTGGCTCCATTGCTCCTAACATGGAGAACAACGGACATCTTGACAATGGATTCAGCTGTTGGCTTCCTGGTGGGCCGTTGGTTCAAAGTACACTCTGGGGCAGTCTGACTTGGCTTCATTGCTCCTAACATGGAGAACAACAGACATCTTGACATGGATTCAGCTGCTGGCTTCCTGGTGGGCCGTTGGTTCAAAGTACACTCTGGGGCAGTCTGACTTGGCTTCATTGCTCCTAACATGGAGAACAACGGACATCTTGACAATGGATTCAGCTGTTGGCTTCCTGGTGGGCCGTTGGTTCAAAGTACACTCTAGGGCAGTCTGACTTGGCTTCATTGCTCCTAACATGGAGAACAACGGACATCTTGACAATGGATTCAGCTGTTGGCTTCCTGGTGGGCCGTTGGTTCAAAGTACATCCTGGGACAGTCTGACTTGGCTCCATTGCTCCTAACATGGAGAACAACAGACATCTTGACATGGATTCAGCTGCTGGCTTCCTGGTGGGCCGTTGGTTCAAAGTACACTCTGGGGCAGTCTGACTTGGCTTCATTGCTCCTAACATGGAGAACAACGGACATCTTGACAATGGATTCAGCTGTTGGCTTCCTGGTGGGCCGTTGGTTCAAAGTACACTCTGGGGCAGTCTGACTTGGCTTCATTGCTCCTAACATGGAGAACAACGGACATCTTGACAAATGATTCAGCTGTTGGCTTCCTGGTGGGCCGTTGGTTCAAAGTACACTCTGGGGCAGTCTGACTTGGCTCCATTGCTCCTAACATGGAGAACAACGGACATCTTGACAATGGATTCAGCTGTTGGCTTCCTGGTGGGCCGTTGGTTCAAAGTACACTCTGGGGCAGTCTGACTTGGCTTCATTGCTCCTAACATGGAGAACAACGGACATCTTGACAAATGATTCAGCTGTTGGCTTCCTGGTGGGCCGTTGGTTCAAAGTACATCCTGGGACAGTCTGACTTGGCTCCATTGCTCCTAACATGGAGAACAACGGACATCTTGACAATGGATTCAGCTGCTGGCTTCCTGGTGGGCCGTTGGTTCAAAGTACACTCTGGGGCAGTCTGACTTGGCTTCATTGCTCCTAACATGGAGAACAACGGACATCTTGACATGGATTCAGCTGTTGGCTTCCTGGTGGGCCGTTGGTTCAAAGTACACTCTAGGGCAGTCTGACTTGGCTTCATTGCTCCTAACATGGAGAACAACGGACATCTTGACAATGGATTCGGCTGCTGGCTTTCTGGTGGGCCGTTGGTTCAAAGTACACTCTGGGGCAGTCTGACTTGGCTTCATTGCTCCTAACATGGAGAACAACGGACATCTTGACAATGGATTCAGCTGTTGACTTCCTGGTGGGCCGTTGGTTCAAAGTACACTCTGGGGCAGTCTGACTTGGCTTCATTGCTCCTAACATGGAGAACAACGGACATCTTGACAATGGATTCAGCTGCTGGCTTCCTGGTGGGCCGTTGGTTCAAAGTACACTCTAGGGCAGTCTGACTTGGCTTCATTGCTCCTAACATGGAGAACAACGGACATCTTGACAATGGATTCAGCTGCTGGCTTCCTGGTGGGCCGTTGGTTCAAAGTACACTCTGGGGCAGTCTGACTTGGCTTCATTGCTCCTAACATGGAGAACAACGGACATCTTGACAATGGATTCAGCTGCTGGCTTCCTGGTGGGCCGTTGGTTCAAAGTACACTCTGGGGCAGTCTGACTTGGCTTCATTGCTCCTAACATGGAGAACAACGGACATCTTGACATGGATTCAGCTGTTGGCTTCCTGGTGGGCCGTTGGTTCAAAGTACATCCTGGGACAGTCTGACTTGGCTTCATTGCTCCTAACATGGAGAACAACAGACATCTTGACATGGATTCAGCTGTTGGCTTCCTGGTGGGCCGTTGGTTCAAAGTACATCCTGGGACAGTCTGACTTGGCTTCATTGCTCCTAACATGGAGAACAACGGACATCTTGACAATGGATTCAGCTGTTGGCTTCCTGGTGGGCCGTTGGTACAAAGTACACTCTGGGGCAGTCTGACTTGGCTCCATTGCTCATAACATGGAGAACAACGGACATCTTGACAATGGATTCAGCTGCTGGCTTCCTGGTGGGCCGTTGGTTCAAAGTACACTCTAGGGCAGTCTGACTTGGCTTCATTGCTCCTAACATGGAGAACAACGGACATCTTGACAATGGATTCAGCTGCTGGCTTCCTGGTGGGCCGTTGGTTCAAAGTACATCCTGGGACAGTCTGACTTGGCTCCATTGCTCCTAACATGGAGAACAACGGACATCTTGACAATGGATTCAGCTGTTGGCTTCCTGGTGGGCCGTTGGTTCAAAGTACACTCTAGGGCAGTCTGACTTGGCTCCATTGCTCCTAACATGGAGAACAACGGACATCTTGACAATGGATTCAGCTGTTGGCTTCCTGGTGGGCCGTTGGTTCAAAGTACACTCTGGGGCAGTCTGACTTGGCTTCATTGCTCCTAACATGGAGAACAACAGACATCTTGACATGGATTCAGCTGCTGGCTTCCTGGTGGGCCGTTGGTTCAAAGTACACTCTGGGGCAGTCTGACTTGGCTTCATTGCTCCTAACATGGAGAACAACGGACATCTTGACAATGGATTCAGCTGTTGGCTTCCTGGTGGGCCGTTGGTTCAAAGTACACTCTAGGGCAGTCTGACTTGGCTTCATTGCTCCTAACATGGAGAACAACGGACATCTTGACAATGGATTCAGCTGTTGGCTTCCTGGTGGGCCGTTGGTTCAAAGTACATCCTGGGACAGTCTGACTTGGCTCCATTGCTCCTAACATGGAGAACAACAGACATCTTGACATGGATTCAGCTGCTGGCTTCCTGGTGGGCCGTTGGTTCAAAGTACACTCTGGGGCAGTCTGACTTGGCTTCATTGCTCCTAACATGGAGAACAACGGACATCTTGACAATGGATTCAGCTGTTGGCTTCCTGGTGGGCCGTTGGTTCAAAGTACACTCTGGGGCAGTCTGACTTGGCTTCATTGCTCCTAACATGGAGAACAACGGACATCTTGACAAATGATTCAGCTGTTGGCTTCCTGGTGGGCCGTTGGTTCAAAGTACACTCTGGGGCAGTCTGACTTGGCTCCATTGCTCCTAACATGGAGAACAACGGACATCTTGACAATGGATTCAGCTGCTGGCTTCCTGGTGGGCCGTTGGTTCAAAGTACACTCTGGGGCAGTCTGACTTGGCTTCATTGCTCCTAACATGGAGAACAACGGACATCTTGACATGGATTCAGCTGTTGGCTTCCTGGTGGGCCGTTGGTTCAAAGTACACTCTAGGGCAGTCTGACTTGACTCCATTGCTCCTAACATGGAGAACAACGGACATCTTGACAAATGATTCAGCTGTTGGCTTCCTGGTGGGCCGTTGGTTCAAAGTACACTCTAGGGCAGTCTGACTTGGCTTCATTGCTCCTAACATGGAGAACAACGGACATCTTGACATGGATTCAGCTGCTGGCTTCCTGGTGGGCCGTTGGTTCAAAGTACATCCTGGGACAGTCTGACTTGGCTCCATTGCTCCTAACATGGAGAACAACGGACATCTTGACAAATGATTCAGCTGTTGGCTTCCTGGTGGGCCGTTGGTTCAAAGTACATCCTGGGACAGTCTGACTTGGCTCCATTGCTCCTAACATGGAGAACAACAGACATCTCGACAATGGATTCAGCTGTTGGTTGGTAAAGCTTACTTTTAAAGGCGGGGAATAATTATGTTATTCACCTTGTATCGTCATTGCATTTTTGTGGATTTTTATAGGTTTAACCCCACCCCATAGGCTAGTCTACCACAGTATTAGGGACATTTGGGTGGAACTGTGCCCATTATATACTGGCATCTGGTGGCTGTTCCTCCATTCCCCGCCTGGAAGGATTCTTCCCCCGAAGGTGAGTTCAACAGGTGATCGAAAGATGGAAGTGAAGCAGGTTGGAACGATTGGCCCGTCATCTCTCCAAGTCAAAGTAGCCAGCATTCACTTATCCAATGGCGATACAGTATTTTATCTTCATAAAATCTTATGTCTATAGTCTGATTAAATACAATAACTAATATTCCACCCTTCAATGTTACCTATATAAGCAGAACCGTCCAATACGGTATTAGAGCCTATAAAAAGCGGTTTGTAAGATTAAATTAGCGAAACCGCTGGGAGGGTTCCCCAGTGATGAACCAAGCTCTCCCAATATTTTTAACTCGCAGTAATGACAGATAAAATGGGTTATAATTGTAAAAGAAACAGTGAGCCGTGTTGATCTCTCCAGCACGAAGTAATCACGGAGTCACGGATGGTCATGTGAAGTTAACATGGATAGATTTAATTACTGCGAAATTGGATAAAAATAGAAAACTATTTAATAATTTGTTGTTCTTTCAGAGAAACGATTCCAAGATTAAAACTTTCATACTTAGGTTATTTTAACAAATCAACTTCCCTCAAATCCACTATGTAAGCTTGAAAAAAAGAAAAACCATATTTAAGAAGAAGTCAACAAGTTAAATCCTTCACTAAGTTGTGTGGGGGGACAGAAAGTTTCCAAGTAACTTCCAGCAAATTCCTTTAACAAGATTTGAGGAAATGTTCTGGCAAATAGTGGGACGGGATTGTTTGGATTTAATTTGAACGGAATGGAAACGCATAATCAATAGGGAGAAAAAATAAAATTCATTTTTTTATGTTTTATAACAAGAAAATAGATTCTTTGTGTGGGTAGAGAGAGAAAAAATAGAATCTAAATTTAGAAAAATGGATTTTTCAATCCGTCGAAAATGAAACTTATGTAAAACACACGATGTGAAAATATGGAGGTAAGATTGAGTGTCTCTTACATTGATAAATTTTACTTGTGTGAATATTACATATTTACATATTGTATTCAGACAATTTACTTCACCCATATACTTCTTTGGGAACTACATTTTTTCAGGCGCTTTTTAATTATACAGTTTCTACTTATCTTTGTATATATAGATGACATATACACTCGTGGACACACAGAACTTAAATAAGTAGAATGTCTTTGATGTCGCTGGTCGTCTGTTTTTTGTTTAAGGAGACACTTTTTGTTAACACTTGGTTATTTCGTGTGTCTTCAATAAAGGACACTGTAATATCTTTCAGAGTTATTGTCTGAATCCCGATATACATGCTAAATGCTACAACTTCTTTAAGTCCATGAGTGTATTTACATATTCGCGAGACAAAACTAAGTATGGTTTAACATTCACAGCTCTTAATGATGCCTCTATACATTCTGTACATGTGTATACAACGTCAAGAGAAACACATTTATAACCTAACAGAATTAGTCTTGTGAGAAATGCTGACATAGCTATACTCGTATATACAGCGTATGTATATCAGAATACGATTATTTAAAAATGACGTCCTAGAGACAATATTTATAACACACTTAGAGAAATCTAGAACTCCATGTTTATATGACGATCTGACAATATCAATTCTACTTGTTCACAATTAGAGATTGTCAAATATAACCACAAAGAGTGCTCGTTACCTTTCACAAATCATTATAAACAACTGACAACCATTCAAAAAGTAAAAGGCTACCGCTCACCTCAAAATAGATTATTTTCAATTGTAAATACTTCCAGCAAAATTTTGATCGTTGTTTTCGCTATAGAATTGGCCTAGCCACATTGCCAGCTAAACACTGCTTTGACCAATTTGGAAGTTTCCATGAATTTCTTGTGGATTCCACGAAGTCCGCTCATAGACTGACGAGAACCATTATTCCGAAACCTTGGCTTCCAGGTGGGCATTATGAACTTCAATAGCTGGTGTTGTGTCACTGACCCGAGTCCGCAAGATTAGAGAGACGGTCAATAGATGACGCATAGGTTTTTTTCCATATATTTTGACGAAAGAAAGGTATCCTTCCTTTTTAAGGATAAAGATCTAAGAAAAAATGTCCATATATCAACTAGAAAATAGTTTTAGCAATTTTCAAAATGAGATAAATCCTCCTGCATCGATGTTCTTTCTTTTGTCAACGGCCAAAATCATTTCTTTCACTTATATTAAAACTTATCCCTATCATCTGATCCCAGTGGCCTTCAACCTGGACGTTGGAATGGCTGACTCGGGAAGAAGTCAAATCATTCAGGTTTGGACTGGAAAATTCTAAGCGGAAATTGTCCGTGTGTAGCAATGCGAAGAAATCAATCATTGGGTTTTCGCCACTTCTGGTATTCCCCCGACTCCATTTCTCCGTTTGTAAACTTTGATGGTTCCTTTAGGAAGTGACACGGAGTTCACATATTAAATAAATGTTCCAAGAAATTCCCCAGTTTAGAAGTTCGACACAAATATTCTTTGACATCCTTTCACCGCCCTCTTAAAACCCGAGTAGCATTTGTAAATTGGCGCAGAGCTTCCATCCTGAGCAAACATTTTATTTCTTTTCAACGGCGAAATTTCAAAAATATTCTGAGCACATCTTTAGAGATGGTTCTTCCTTTTCCGAAAATAGCCAAGCCCAAACAGGGGATCTCCCTTCTGTGCAGGTGTTCCCCCCATACGTCAGTAAATATCCACTTTAACCCTCAGCACGCCATATATGTATATATCCCTGGACACTTTTATTTTTCCGTTTATCATTACTCTTCACAATTCACCCTTTCATACTTCATTCCTAAGGATAGAAATATTCGTTATTTCTTCTTAAAATAAATTACGATTTTACGTTCAAAAGAAAAAATGGCGGTAAAATTTGTCAAACGTGTCGTTCTACAATCTTAAGCCGCATTATATTGTATTATAAATATACAAAAAATTATACCACTTATTGTACGATTTTTTTCCTTTATAAGTACACTCATCGGCAAAGCATAAGGAACTGGAAATATTTTGATATCGCCGTTCGTCCTTTTTTTTTTAGGGAGACACGAGGCAATTTTGTTCACACTTGGTTATCTCGTGTGTATTCAATAAAGGTCACTGTAATATCTTTCAGAGTTATTGTCTGAATCCCGATATACATGCTGCAAGGTACAACTTCCTTAAGTTTTGTACATGAGTGTATATATATGAGTATTGGTGGAAATGAATTAATTATACCTAAAAAGTAAATTGCTAAGTCATACAAAGCAGGTAGTAAATGTTGCGTAAACTCCGCACCAAACACAGAAATGTGCAGTAAACCCAGGATATCTCACCACACACAGACAGATAATTTGTGCACAGAGGCGCTAATAGGGTGAGACACGGGGTAAAAACAAACCGTCGTCTAATTGACGCCATTAAAACTGACGGTAGTAAAATCTCATTGGGGGGATTTTAATGGAGCGCTGCTGGGGTTTTTATTTCTCGGTTTGTAGTCACTGCGGCGGCCTCAAATCTCTACCGACCAGGTAGAGAATCCTGTATTTTATATTCCTACACTTCTACATCACAATAAAATATAACAGCTGGGAAAAAAAGTTAATAACACACACAATAGCGGTAAAATCATTACAATAATTACATTTTTAAATATGTGAAGCGACACGCGCCATTATTCCCTTTTTTTAAATTTGCCTTCTCTCTCTCTCTCTATCTTCCTTCTTCTCCTCGCCTAGAAATGTGTAAATATTCTATTTTAGCATAAGCTATCTCTATTGGTAAGTCTAGTTGATATTTTGGAACAATTTAGTAAATATTTTTTTTTCCTTTTGAGTTTTTAAATAAAACAATTTCCTGCTTATAAGGCTTGTCATCTCTATTTGAAATTTGGTAATATTTAGTGCGGTTGTTTCTTTTGTCTGGTCTGGTAGAATAAACTGGCGAAACTGTTAGGAGAGTTGATCACTGATGAGCCAGCCATCTCAATAGTCTTATAATTGGAGTCAAACAGAGAGAGGAGGTTGGTGTGTGGAGCAATGGCACCTACTGTCTGTCCAGTTTCCACGACCTCACGCATTGAAAACTTTCCCCGCTTCAATAGCCCCGGTTCTTGTGCTTGTCCAACCCCACCAGTGAGTGCAAGAAACCAAACGGGGTTCTGGTACACTTGTACGTAAATAAGTCTAACTGATTTTTACATGGGTAGATATGTGATGCACTTGGAGTAAAAGCAGTCGCTAATTAATCACCATTAATTAATCTTTAAAAAAAGAACAAGAAAAAGAAATCGGGCTAACCAACTATGTCCAGTTAGAGATGTGTAAACCTCCACTCTCTGTGTGTCCCTCAGCGACTTCTCCCTAACTCAACGCCACCGTTATCTGACAAAGTACTTCCTTTCCCCATAATAGATGTTATATATTAATAAATCATATTAATAAAACATATATATTTTTTGTTTTATTTCTATATGTTTCGTGTTATTGTAATTTTGTGGAAGCTAGATTCATACACGAAAAGGTCACCTCTCCCGTCAAAATATAATGTCGTTTGAGAGAAAAAAATCCATCCAGAGAAGAGTGTCTTGCATATTTCGAAGTTAAAAATGGAATACACGGAGTATGTTATTTTTGGTCGTAGAGGTACGGCCTGCACCACGCTGACGAGGACCAACAACCCGAAACACCTACGTGGTTGAATTGTATATAAAAAGATAACCATTACAGAGAAATTATCTGTAGCAGAAAAAAAATTTCACGAAATATTCGTGATGTGTGTCACGAGATAGAGGGGTAAACTTTGTTAGAATAAATGTGAAAATATGGTAAAAATTACTACCTCTATAAGTTGGGTTTCATTTTTTAAAAAATAATAATAATAAAAATAAAAATTGTGAAAACAAATTCAATCCAGTCAAGCGAGCTATATGGACAACGTTTCAACTCGACGGTGGCGCTCGAGTGGCGGAAGTTGGAACTAAAATTGTCAAAATATTTTAAAGTTCCGATTTAAAGTAAAGATATATATGTGGTATTGATAATAATAAATAAATTATTAAAGCAATTGACTTCAATCAAATTTACCTTCAAACAAAGAGTAAATAAAACAAAGTCAATTTTAGTTCCCACTTCTGCCACTCGAGCGCCACCGTCGAGCTGATAGTTGGTCCATAAAGCTGATTTAAATGAATTGTCTTTTGATTTATTTTTTCAAATTTAAACTACACATTCATATACCGTAAGTCTATTTTTTAATCCAACTTTTATTGAATTCCTAGATAATTTATTTTAAAATATATTAGTATATCGTGACAATATTCTATTTATTGAATTTAGAATTAATATTTTGCTCTTTTGAAATTGAGGAATTTTCCTTTATAAGGAATAAAGAAGTAGGGTGAAATGAAGTTGTTTAATATACCTGGCACCTACCAGTCGTATAGAGTCTGCTGTATATAGTTATTGGGGGTTTATGGAACTTTGGGGACATGGTATGTTAGGATTGATGGCGTATGTATGCTTATGTATTGAGAGAAAACATATTTTTACAAAAACATGGTAATCATTCATCACTTTTGTCTGAAGATGGTAACAACGCTGTTACCGAAACGTCACTATTTATTTATTTGGATTTGGTCTTATTACCTTGTGTTTACAATCTATAATCCAAATTGTGCCTTATCATCTTTTTACAAAATATAACTCTCACAGTTAAAAAAAAAAAACCCAATACAGAAAATGTTAAATATGATAACAAAGAAATAATCAGGATGAGAGGTACGTTGATCGTACCACCCCGAGAGTTGTGATGCGGTAAAATATAAATTTATAATCCTATTTACATATTGGGATCAAATTTAGCGTCTGCGAGAAAGAGTTTTGTGGACCACATTTCAGCTCGACGGTGGCGCTCGAGTGGCGAAAGTTGGAACTAAAATAGGCGACTGTTTTAAACACCAGTTTTAGGCGATGTTTTATACGTGTGTATAGTTAATAATATTAACAAATATTATGTAAATTTCTCCACTCAAATTCACCTACAAATAGGGAGTAAATAATACAAAGTCAATGTTAGTTCCCACTTCTGCCACTCGAGCGCCACCGTCGAGCAGAGAGCTGGTCCATAAAGCTGATTTAAATGAATTGTTTTTTGATTTCTGTTTTTTACTTCAACTTACGTTGTTCTATGTTTCTCTTGAAGTTTTATTGAATCCCTGGATCATTGAAGACACTTTGTATATCCGAAATATTTCTGTTCATCGAGTTTATTTTTCTAAACAAATATTTTTTTTATCTTGATCGAATATTATATTTTACTTTATGGGAATAACAAAGAAAGAAGCGGAGTGAATTAAACGGTATGGAGCGGGTAGAATTTTCACTGGAAATTATAAAGGACTATCTCAACTGGGTTATTTCGCCATTCTGGGCGACATAGGCTGTGCTATTAGCGGAGGTGTCGATCCCTTTTTACATATTAGTCTAAAGGTGTTCAGTTCGAGATAAAGAGACAAAGTTTAAATACTCGTGACAACATAATTTCAAAGACATAAATGTTGATCACGCATCATGATAGCCACCCTCGGTGGTACTTACCTACTACGTTTGAAAGTATACAATCTGGCACATGTTCTTGTTCCGCGTCACCCGGATATAGTATCCACTTATAGTAGGTTTCTTGTTTTTTAAAATTGTTTTTTACGATTGAAACTCTTTCTACAGACATATCTCATAAGACAATAATAAATATTGATATGGGAGGGACTGGCTCATAAGTTGTAAACCCTTCCAGCGGTTTCGCCAGTTTAATATACCAGTATTAGGCTGATTGTCTTGAATGGGGTGTGTATTTACTAAAGAATAAAATGTAAACATGTTTACTGAATTTTGTGACATAGATTTATTGGAATTTGGAAATATATTTATATAAATTGACCATAGAATTTGCCTCGAACAATGCTATTCCACAAAAAAAAAAAAAAAAAGATGAGCCATGACCCTCCCATTTCAATGTTCATAATCGCAGAGTATAAGGTCTGTAGAAATAGGTTTACAATTATTAAAACGGCGTTTAAATTCATTTCAATTTTCAGCGATAGATGGCGCTAGGGAAGATGAGATAAATACATTAGAACACTCATATATTAATGATAAATTTATTCGAATGTTGAAGTTAAAAGAATACAAATATACACAGGATAGGGGAGAGGTCAATATAAAAAGTTATCACAGTTCCAATAAACTAATACACAAAGAAAACATAATAACTAACTTTGTACAAAAAATAGTTTAAACATTTACGCTCAAATATCCACATAGGATATAGCGTGTGTTTTGTAATAAATAAATATAACACAACGAACTAGTATTCGGAATATGACCACGAGAAAACACATTGTCATAATTAATGTGTGAAATATAAAATATGCAAATTTAAAATCTCTATCCAATATGTTTATAAACATGTTGTGGCGAGAAATTCAATCCATTTAAACGGTCATTATGGACCACATTTCAACTCGACGGTGGCGCTCGAGTGGCGAAAATTGGAACAAAAATTAGCCTAATATTTTAAGGTTCCAATTTAAAGTATAGATATATGTGTTCTTTGAGTAATAAACAATTATGTAGAAGTGACTCCAATAAAATTTACCTTTAAACAGAGATTAAATAATACAAAGCCAATGTTAATTCCCACTTCTGCCACTCGAGCGCCACCGTCGAGCTGATAGTAGATCCATAAAGCTGATTTAAATGAATTGTTTTTATATATTTTTTACTTCAATAAAACTCAAGAGTCTGTTGATCCAAAATATTGTTTATAGTGAAGATTTAATGATAATTTCTAAAATATATACAAATATTTCTAAAAAATAATTTACATCTATCGATATAATTTTCTCCAAGTTTTTAGTTCGCTGAATGACTTAGTTATTTGTATTGTTTCTCTATTTTTTTGTTACACAATAATTAAATCTTGAAATTAAAATGTTGGTTACACAGAGGTCAGTTTGTCGGCTCAGTCCCCAGAACGTGTTCAGTTTATCGCGTAATGACATTTTTGTTCTGACAGAGCTCATAGCACAAGCGGTTGAGTGTTAGACTCGAGATACCAAGTTTAATGTTGGTAATGTATACACTCAATGACAAAACTTAAGAAAGTGTAGTTTTTGATGTCGTCGGTCTTCTGTTTTTTTTTGTTTGAAGAAGAAGAAGACAGAGGAAATTTTGTTCACACTTGGCTATCTCGTGTGTCTTCAATAAAAGTCATTGTAACATCTTTCAGAGTTATTGACAGAATCCCGATATACATGCTGAAAGGTACAACTTCCTTAAGTTTTTGTCCATAAGTGTATTTAAGGAGAGTTGGTATTCTTTAATCGATCCCAACAGCAAACTCCCATACACAAATAAACAACATAAGACTAATATTCCCAAGACCTATCACCCCAATTTAAAAGATTTTCGATTAAGAAAACCTGCCTCGGTTCCCAAAAGCACAGAACAAGCTCAGTTTGCATTTAACAAGTTATATGAAAAATAAAAATGATTAGCTCTCTTTCACAGATGTCAAATTTCGATGGTAGATAAAATTACTTTTAAAAATTCAAAATATTCCCTATATATGTAAAATAGTAGAGATCTGGAACTGGCGAAACCGCTGAGGAGATCTGACCACCGATATTCTTTTTATACTGAAACCGGGACAATAGAACATTTAAGAAGGACGCTAAGACATTTGTACTTTTCATTCCGAGATGGCACGCGGACTAATATAGTACAGCCATATATACATATTAATATATATGCAATATAGAGGGGTATATTCAAATTAAGTGGTATTGATAATTACCTAACAGGTGTGGAGAGACGGTATAAAGATCAAACTGACTAATTATATACCTGGGGAAGGAGGGTGTATAAGAGGCTTAGAGCTGGCGCCATTTGCATTTTAATTACGGCTAATCCCAGAAATGGCTGCTCCTAAAAATTCACAGAACTCTGCAGAGCCCGAGAAAAGATTAGAGAGCCGGGGGAGAAAAAACGTAATTTCATCATTTGGTTATTTGGGAGAACTTTCTTGGTTAAACTCTCTTTTCCGCTTCTTTATTATTTTACCAAATTCAACTTTACGTTATATACACATTTGATGGATGCACATACAATCTTAATATTGGGTAATACACATTTATGTTTAATTTAAGTCTAATATGTACTTTCTTTGGGTAAAATTTGATATATTGTGTCTCCTTTTCCTTTTGAAAATACATTCTTTTTATATCGATCTTTACTTTAACCCTTTCCTTTATAAAATAAAATAGTTATGAATGATGCTCCATATTATTATGATGGAGGTATGCAAATTATTTGGCCAACGTATATATGTATATATGGAGTAGTAAACCACATAAATCAGCTATGTAAACCATCCCTCAAGTAGGACTTGATACAATCAACAACAGCCTAAATATTATTCACCATTCCCTTCAACTGAAGCTTCACATCATTAGAAAACCGGGGTGTCCTAATAAACTATTTGCTATATACACTCATTGACAAAACTTAAGGAAGTTTTACCTTTTACCATGTATATCGGGATTCAGACAATAACTCTGAAGGATATTACAGTGACCTTTATTGAAGACACACGAGATAACCAAGTGTGAACAAAATTGGCTTTGTCTCCTAAAAAAAAAATAGACGAGTGGCGACATCAAATACTTTCCACTTCCTTAAGTCCTCTTGTATCAGCGATGAAAAATACAAGACGAAAATCCGTTTATTTCATTCGAAAGTCCGCCCGTTGTCTAGCTTTTAATGAAGCCTTGGTAATCCTAACATGTGGTAATATGTAACAATGGAATATGTAACAACATCCCTCATTACTATTTCAGAAATGACTTGAATAGTGTCACCTGACTAGAGTAAACAGCACACTCCATATGAATGCTAACAACTCCCATGAATTAACTTAGATACCGTGAATGTTGTGTTTACAAAGGAATTCCACAACAGACATAAGGAATTCCTGAGGGAACATTTTTTATATTTTATATTCCCCGCCGCCAACACTCTATCCATATTCAGCAGGCTGAAACACAAACAAAGGCCGTGAGAACATTTCCGCATAACTTTAACATTTCTTTCCCGTAACTTAAATATTTGATATATATTTTAAAATTACAATTTATAGAAAAAGAGAAAAGATAGCTCTAAATATTTTAAATGGGCCCCGTTAGGGGTTTTAAAAAACTATAATAGAGAGAAATCTTTGCAATACGCAGTTATCGACGTATTCAGGGCTTAAAATACATATATCCCTAGATTCCACAACTGAAGTCATATATCTATTGGCTATATACCTTGTATTTCCTATTTCTATGTATTATTCTATATTCTATATATATATTTCTATATATTAGTGATATTTGTTCTATCTACAATACAAAACAAGTTCCAAGTTTACCAGATAGACGGCGTTAGTTAAATATCCCTAGAAATACACCTCTACCTAAACACACCAGTTCTCACGGAACCATTAGAAAATACCGCTGGTCAATTAGATATTAAATACTTCTATAGCGCCTAACCTATACGTCTTATCTAATGTTCAATGGCCATCAGATTCTTCAATTGAGCACCCCCAAGTCATTTCATATTCCGCGTATGATATGTATATTTACATAGAAAGTGCGCGCGCACACATGCATAAATGCATATAAATATATATGCATATATGTGGCAACTACAACATAACTATTTCCAACCTTTGTTTAATCCTTAACGCGGACGTCGTTTGTCATACTTACCTCGCTCATCTTCTGTCCTGTTTGAAAAAAAAAACTTTGGAACAAATATATTCCACAAGGAATTCGATATACCGGCCAAAAGACAAATCTGTAACTTTATAAGTTTCCCGCCACAAAGTCGCGGGCTTGCTGCCAGAGATTTTGGCGGGAAGATGAGTTAGGCCTGAATAATTTGTTTTGGAGAGTATCGTCTGCCAACCTGGCAGTGTTACCGGTTCATTCCATATTCCACCTGAGTTTCTTGGCGCCACTTTGACGATCTGAGTTTCCTATTGAGTTTTAATTATGTATGAGCCATTGTGAAAATACGA
The DNA here is from genome assembly GCA_030710605.1 of Cordylochernes scorpioides. Taxonomy (NCBI): domain Eukaryota; kingdom Metazoa; phylum Arthropoda; class Arachnida; order Pseudoscorpiones; family Chernetidae; genus Cordylochernes; species Cordylochernes scorpioides. The sequence goes on along the minus strand of CP092863.1, from coordinate 221,632,314 downwards.
TGCTCGATTTTAATAAAAAGATAAATGGACAGATACAGTTTTATCTTATGTAACTTTAAGATATTTATTTTTTGAACATATTGCCTAGATCAACCCTATCATTTTAAGGCCATTTTTGTAACAAGTCCAACAGCCAATTGGTACTGTGTTTCGCACTCCCCGGGACTTCCCTGAGTCTTGCAGAAGTCCAACCTCACAGGACTCCTAGTCCCACATAAACTCTCTTTGGTCAATAGAGTGTACGCGTCACAGCACTTCACTGCAACATACAGAACAATTATCTCACATGCTTCACACCACATAGATATTGCCACGTGGAAAATTAGGAAAGACAAACTCCAATATGACACAGTAATTTATTTAAGACAAGAACAAATTATGATTGATAAAACAAGATAAGCAATGAAGGAAGTTTACAGAGTATCAAAATATAAACATAAAAAATGATACTCTGTTAATAAAATAATAAATATTTGCTAGTACTCTGCAGTACTTCAGTTACAGAATAATTATAATATTCGAAATTTATAAGAAATCTCTCGCCCTCAGGGCTTGAAAATCAACTCTGATTCTCCATGAATTATTTACTAGACCCGTTCCTTAAACCTCAATATTACAGAAGAACACAAAAATGTGAATATTCATAATATTTAAATGTTCTAAAACATTCTCCAAGTTTAAGCACAATCACTACACCCTGCCCACATACACAAACCGTCCTAGCCAACAATATATTTATTTTAAATTAGCTTGTTGAAGAGCGATTTTCTCTTGAAAACTTGCCATTTGAAATAAAACAGAAACTATCTCAATGTATAAAAAATATATATTTTATAATTTTAATAACTTTTGTCCAATTTTACCCCTCAAATCTTGTCCACTAGAAGTGTGTGGTGAGAAGGAGAGTTGGAGGCAGACGATTGTACATTCCGGATCGTTTGGTCCCGAGTAAAGTGGAACCTATTTGCATAACTACCAACTTGGGAAGTCAGCCCATTTCTACGGCAGACATTTCTCAACTCCCTGATAATTCAATATTCAAAACCCATCAAACTATACTTATCCAACATATGTAAATATATTATTTATATGCATATATATGTATGCATAAGATAGCTCATATTGTCTATATATTGATCATTTTAAAGGCTATTGAATTAGGATATTTCGATATTAATGCAAATTCAACATTGGAAAATCCATTGTGACATACACTGGTCCGCAAAATTAAAGGAACAACATATTTTTTTCATTTACCTCAAATTTTATTGAACATTTATCAATGAAATTTTATACACAAATTTATTATTCCATTATTGATTAGAATACCCGAAATCAAAGAATTCCAACACGTATTTTATGCAAATTAGCTGGTCAAGCAATGATCTTCTTGCAGTCAGTGCATAAATATCTTGGATATTGTTGTTAATATGGGGTGTGATCGCCTTTAACTGATAGACAGGCTCTACATCGGTGACCCATACTAAAAATTAGGGAGTTTATCAGCTCCTGTGGAATCAACGCCCACTCTTGTGTTAAGGCTGTTTCTAGCTCATGAGTGTTTCTAGGAGGTGGTTGGAGGGATGAGATCCGCCGTCCTAGGTTGTCCAATACATGCTCAATGGGATTTAGGTCTGGGGATCGAGCTGGCCAATTCATCCGAGCAATTGCATGGTTTTGGAGAAAAGTGTCGACCACACCAGCCCTATGTGGACGGGCATTATCATCCATTAGAAGAAGGTTTTCTCCCATTTCCAATGCTTGAGGCATCACATATGCTGCCAAGATCTCGTCCCGATACCTCTGTCCAGTCAGGTTCCTTGCCGAAAAATATGGAGTGCTGTGCGACCGCCCAAGAAGATTCCAGCCCAGACCATAAAACATTGGCTTCTGTAGGGATCCCTTTCAACCATATTTCGGGGATTATTTCTGGTTCCTACCTCTCTCCAGACAAAGACACGACGATAATAGCTGTTTAGAGAGAATCTGGACTCATCAGTGAACATTACATGGCTCCATTCATCTGGATTCCAGGCGACATGTTGTCTGCGCCAAAGTTCCCTTGCTCTCTTTTGAGGTGGTGTCAACGGCACACAAATTATGTGTCGTCGATCAGTTGAAATGGGAGAAAACTTTCTTCTAATGGATGATAATGCCCGTCCACATAGGGCTGATGTGGTCGACACTTTTCTCCAAAACCATGCAATTGGTCGGATGAATTGGCCAGCTCGATCTCCAGACCTAAATCCCTATGAGCATGCATAGAACAATCTAGGACGACGGATCTCATCCCTCCAACCCCCTCCTAGAAACACTCATGAGCTAGAAACACACTTTTAAAAAAGAGTGGGCGTTGATTCCACAGGAGATGATAAACTCCCTAATTCTTAGTATAAGTCGCCGATGTAGAGCCTGTCTATCAGTTAAAGGCGATCACACCCCATATTAACAACAATTTCCAAGATATTTATGCACTGACTGCAAAAGATCATTGTTTGACCGGCTAATTTGCATAAAATACGTGTTAGAATTCTTTGATTTCGGGTATTCTATGCAAGTATGAGGTTGTTGGATTCTATGATCTTGACAGTCCTACTCTATGCGGCTCCAATCTGGGCACATGATCAAGCCTTAATCCTAGATAGAATCCAGGATACCTTCCTCAGACGTTTTCTGTGCCTTCCAAGCTATACTCCGGGCTATATTTTGAGGGCTGAAACAGGAAGAAACTCTCTTGATATCACAGTGAAAAAACTAACTTTAAAATTCTGGACTAGAATTCTGAAAATGGACGGCAGCAGGCTACCTTCAATATGTTTGGCACATTTGTGGGACATTTCAATTTCTTCAAAACAGAATATCGGACTGGTAAAAAGTATAACAGAGCTACTTAATAACACCGGCTTCTCATGGCTTGTCGGATGTACAGACTTCAATATTCTACAAAGATACATCCCTCTAATTATTAGAACGGTAACCGATCAGTCCTTGCAGCTGGATTATGTAAGAATAAGAAAATCAGTACTCTACTCTCACTATAAATACTTTCATTCATCACCTACAATGGAATGCTATCTGAATGACAATATCCCCCTAACCTTAAAGAGAATCATTGTACAAGTAAGAAGCCTTTTTGTAGTACAGAGAATTAATCATGTTTCACTATTGAAAACTAAGACCATAAAATGCACCTTATGCAACGGTGAATTTAGTCTCGATTTTCCACACTACATGTTCTACTGTACGGCAATGGAAGAAGAAAGAGAAATTCTTCGTCAAGAGACCGGCTATAATAGCACTTCGCCTTATGTTTTAATGGCAAAAGTCGTAAAATCCAGACCCTTTGCATTCGCTTTTTATAAATACTGGAAATCAGCTCAATCAAAATATTTAGCACAGACACCGGATCCAACTCGATAATTGGTCGAGGCCAATACCCAATACTTGTATATAACTACGATGCTAATTTGTTATTTATTTATTTTGTCCTACAGAGAGAATCCTGTATGGCACGTGTGCCCAATAAAGGCTATTGTTTGTGTGTGTGATTTCGGGTATTCTAATCAATAATGAAATAATAAATTTGTGTATAAAATTTCATTGATAAAGTTCAATAAAATTTGAGATAAATGAAAAAATATGTTGTTCCTTTAATTTTGCGGACCAGTGTATATACTCATATTGAGCCAAGTTTATTTATACACCACTTTTATTATAACACTAGATATATATATGGTTGTTTATACGTATGGAGATATGCATTTATAAATAATCAACTTGACTATACAAATTCTTGCGAAAATATCACATAAAAAAGTATAATTAGTTAAGAATATTCGTTGTCAATATTTTAGAATGAAAACACAAATATGTCACTATAAAATAATTAAGGCATTAAGAACACGTGTTAAAATACAATATATAAAATACAAAAGAGCAAAACATTTCTATCAAATAAAAACACTCTGATTAAAAGACCATCACAAAAGAAAGCCCTAATACAACGTTAGAAGCAAATCTTCAGTGATCATATTTAATTCAATCAGGCCACACTGTCGTGATGGATAACACTAGCCAGGTTTGTTCTCTCTTCATCAATTAATCCGGTACCCCTGGGAGAACTTAGGGCCGCACGCGCCCAAATATTTTATACAGCTTCCATTTTGTACTTTATTTATCTTAATTTACTTTTCTTGCTTTATCTTGCCATTTCTTTGGTAGTTTCGTGTTTTTTGGACCTTGAATTGCTTGCTGAGAGCCACTGTTGCCGTCCATCGCTGTTTATCTACACATTTACATAATTACTCTCTTATGCAAATTGCTGGCCTCAAACAACTTGTCGTTCTTTCTCTTATTGTGAATCACCACACACATATATAATACCATTATCTTTTATCACATATGTGCGAAGGAGAAATTTTATCAACAAAATTTCCTCTGTCTCCTTAAAAAAGTAGACGACCGGTAAGACATCAAATACTTTCCAATTCTTTGAGTTTTGTCTATGAGTGTATAGTAAACTTGTTTATATATATATATTGTGTTTATAAAATAACAAAATGAGATTATAAAATAAAACAACGAGGCTCTCTCTCTGTAGTTTAAGAGTGGAAAACATAGGCCGTTTAAACTGGTGAAAACGAGATCGAATCCCGCTGGCGATACTTTTTTTATATAGCATAGAGTGGATGATCAATCAGGGGGAACATAAAACTGACACCATTATTATACAATTATATCATAGGTATTCTTTCCAAGACTTTAGCTCGATACATAGTAGCATGGAGACGTTCAGAAACTGTTTATCAACTAGCTTTCTTATTAGTTAGGAGAATATCCAATGGAACATATCAAATATTGTACCAAATAATTCATTTATCTTGTGTACTTTTGTTAAAGTTGAAACATATTTAATGTATGTTTTTTTTTGTAATTTCACGATCACATACAACTAAACGTTGCTTGCACAATCTATCGGAATAAATATTGATTTTTTCAAAATTTGAATATTGGTTGAAAACAAAAAAAGCTGGTAATATAATAGGTATCTCGCACACACAGGGTGCGACCAAACCCCACGGGTCCACCGACTGACTCTACCGGCCAGGTGGCTGGAGATGATAGTAGTTGTCACTAATGGCACGCCGGATATCCGGGGAGGTACGCATGCGCGCAGGAGGTTATACAGTTCCTTCGATCTCATAATGGACGATACAATGTTGTTAACTCCTGCACGGTCTCTAGGAAACTCTGCCATGTATTCCAAGTTATCAGCGCGTCATCTGTATGTAAGGGCTATGTCCATAGTTTTCTTGAAAACCATTTCTGAGATTCCATCCTTCAGTGCTCCCTATATAAGCAGAATCGTCCACTACAGTAGTAGAGCTCTGAGAAGCGGTCTGAGGATTAAATTGGCGAAACCGCTGGGAGGGTTCACCACTGATGAGCCAAGCCCTCCCAATATATTTTTTTATCGCAGTAAGGGCAGTAGAAGTTTGTATTATGTATAAAAGAAACATTCGTGCTTTTGAATCCTTTCATTTTATACCTCTTATGTTTTTTACAAATAAAATAATTTCTTACTGCGATAGAAAATATATTAGGAGGGCCTGTCTCATCAGTCGTAAACCCTCCCAGCGCCAGTTTAATCCACCAGACCGCAACACTATGGTATTGGGTGTTGTTCCGCCAGTACTTTGAAAGACTTCTCGGTATTTTGGAGACACAAGCTGCGAGGTTTATTCTCCAATAATAGGAAGCAGGGGGTACAACCGAGTCATCTAGGGAATGGAAGACCACTCGGTGTGGAAGACCAGGGCATACATTCAACGATACGATGTACTGGTACATTTGTATTGGAGGATAAAATGAAGTGGTGGAGAATATGGCGTTGTTATACTGTGGAGCCTATTGGTTGCTTCAGTGAGTTTGATACTGTATCACACTCATGGATTTAAGGAAGTTGTACCTTTTAGCATGTATATCATGATTGAGACAATAACTCTGAAAGATATTACAGTGACTTTTATTGAAGACACATGAGATAACCAAGTGTGAACAAAATTGCCTCTGTTTCCTTCAAAAAACAGACGACCGGCGATATAAAAGACTTTCCACTTTCTTAAGTTTTGTCCATAAGTGTATATGTTTCTAAAGTAATGTATGGACGCTACAAGTGTCTAGTTGTATGGAGATCAGTTCTATCTTGTTCAATCGTGTTATATATAAAATGATATATTCGGTTTAAAATTTAAATTAGGAAATAAATTCAGATCGTCCAACTCTTTAGGATTGGTGTCCCCCAACTGTCTATAGCCACAGACTGTGCAACACCAATAGATAGCTTGTTGTTGTTGTAGAGAGCAGCCAAGAGAGAATGCCACGACAACATATTCCCTGTCATATACCCAACATAATAACTCTGGACAGAGTCGACATAAAGTCTGAAACACATCGAGAATATAACAATAGATTATTTGGTAGATATGGAAATAAGTATTTACTCTCTCTCTCTCTTTATTATAATAATGATCATCATTGTAAATTTTTCATCTCTACTTGAATAGTGCGGACAGTGCACTTTTGTCTATATTTTGACGGGATGGCAATAAAACTATGTTATTTATCTCTCTCCAACCAGCTAACTGGTTTACTTGAATCTCAGAGTTTATTTAAGTGTTGAAAGAGCACTTAGCCAAGTAAAACTTCTCCATATAACTAGTTCTATACCATAACTAAGGATAGTGAGTGTGTCTCTTTAATTAGATTCCTCCGAAACGGTCGATCTATAGTCTGGTGGTAAGACTTGGTCTATTCATTGAGGATTTTCGTGGAAAAAATCATGCGGCGGTTTTCCCCTTGCCATCTGTCTGCCGCTCATTTGATAGTAGGTTTTCCTCCTTTACTGTTTCGACCTTGAAGGACAAGTGAGGGTCCTTCTATATTACTATTTTACAACAAGACCAAAGATACACTAGGTACTGATGTTATCTAGCGGCCAAACTGCCTAAATTATCAGGATGGGTTATAATCATCATCATGAACGAGCCTCATCTTCAGCAATGATAGGGATATTTAAAGAACACAGTATGTAAATTATATTCAAGTGAATATATCAGTCCCGATGTACCTTCCTGCAATAAAAGGCACACTATATAAATAACACAATTGTACACCAATACCTAATATTTGTTTTATAATGTCATACCGAATATATAAAACGCTAGCTATTTCATATGTCAAATCTATCTCTTTTTTAAAGTACATCCTCCCATTTTTCCAGAGAAAAAGAATAAATATAAAGAAATATTTTGTAAATATGTATAGATATAAGGAGCTACCCACACAAGAGTGCACACTCAGTCTAACTTTAATATTCAAACTTTATTTCCTCCCCGTTATGAAACTATTGTATTGCTACCTCCCTCTCTAACGTAGAGAAGATATAAAAACCATTTTCTCAGATATTTCACAGAATGTTCCTCCATGTGCCTTCCACTAGCTCCCCATGTTATCTTTAAGGAAGTAACTCGCTATCTTTAAGTAGGAATAGAAACCATTATTTCAGTTTCAAGTAAGACAACTTCCTTACTACGATGGAAAATATTAGGAAGTGCCTGGCTCATCAATGGTGAACAGCGGGTTCTACAGTTTGATCTACCGCTCTACTTTTGTCTTATATAAACGGCGTTTTAGAGGAATTATTGATGATGGTATTTAAGAGGAGAAACTATGATATCCCAAATAAGCGTTAAAGACAGTTTGTTATGTAAAAATGTAATTTAAAGTATATAGACAATATTGATCCCGTCTTCAGAGGGAAAAGACAAATATCTCACACGCCTATCAAGGATTTACAAGTAACTCTATGATTCAACGAGAGCTTTGATTGTATTACACACCTGCTATACAGTTCAACAGGACAATATCTTTGTGGAATAAGTTTTAAAAAGATGACTAGAAAACGCGCGCATTGAATGTTATTCCCTCAACCAAGGCTATATAGCACCTGATTACCAAATTATTATAAATTGTTGGCTTTTTTATCTCACTTTCTTGGACTCCGGAACGAGTCTATATATGACGAAATGTCTAAATAAAAGGCTTTTATTTAAAAAAACAAACAAATCTTTTCTACTAACCTCTCAAATCTTATGTTAGTTTCCATAGAATCACCAAGAATTACTCCACACACAGTAAAAGATATATAAACAAAATAATCCACAATACAAGGGCAGTTTAAGCTGTACCCACTGATGTCCCTTCTAATATTTTACATTGTAGTAAGAACACTATATAATTGTTTTATTTGAAAATATAAAAGAACTCAAAGTAGTTAGCGCTTCTATTATATTCATGTTGTTTGTGTTGACATTTAGGCAGAATTCTCGCTCCGTGTGAAGTGGCGGAAAATAAGCGAGTGTTATTTCCTTCATTACCTTTCTCAATTAAATTTAGAATTATCCCAACACGGCCTGTAATTTACACTATACATATCCATTTACTTACTTGGATAAATCTAATAGCAAATTAAGATCACACGTCGACAATATATATATATTTACCCTGCTTACATCTCTTGTATACAGCGCTACAACTAATTAAAATACATTAATCTGATATTAATTGGATATACGAATCAAAGCATCTCCTCTAGTAAATTAATTAACATATTTATTCACATTATATATATTAAACACATGAGTTTCTCACTTATAGAGAGAAATTAATATATTATAAACATATATGTGTGTGTTTTCTTCTCTCGGTGTATTTTACATGTTCCTTTCAATAATTGCATATAGAACCGCAAGATAACAGAAATAGTTATTCATACATTTACAATATGTCTCTATATTGAAATTTATAATTGAGAGTTTTATATTTTACAAACAGCTATAGTAATATAAATGTCACAAAACAGGTTGCACATCTTAATATCCATCCACTCATTGACAAAATATAAAGAAGTTGTACCTTTTAGCATGTATATTGGGATAATAACTCTGAAATATATTACAGTGACCTTTATTGAAGACACACCACAAAATAAAAAGTGTGAAAAAAATTACCTCTATATAAAAAAAAAGAAAAAACAGACGACCGGCGACATCAAAGACTTTTCACTTCCTTAAGTTTTGTCCGTGAGATTGTACATACAGTAGATACATACAGTAGAACCTCTCTGTTAAGGACACTTCTTATCAGAAGTGTACTTTAAGGAAAGGTGTTTATTTTCAAGAATGACAGAAAGTTGCCGATGTAAAATACCGCCGAACTGTTCTTAACACCGCACGCTAACATTTGCCGTTACAGGAGATATCGCTCTCTATTACAACGGGATTCAAAAACCTGAATTATAAATAGAATTGAGAAATATTTTTATTTTGTAAAATACACTGATGGACAGAACTTAGGTAAGAAGAATTCTTTGATGTCGCGGGTCGTCTGCTTTCTTTTTTTTTTTTGAAGGAGACAGAGCCAATTTTATTTACACTTGGTTATCTCGTGTGTATTCAATAAAGGTCACTGTAATATCTTTCAGAGTTATTGTCTCAATCACGATAGACATGCTAAAAGATACAACTTTCTTAAGTTTTGTCCATGAATGTAATAAATGGAAGGGGTTAAATACTATAGATATCACTTGCACATGCCGAACAAAATGTTTACATACCTACAACATTATGTGCAAATAAGTGACAAAATGGTACAAGATGTATAGAGAGATGTTGGGGGATCCACCACCTAGCGGCAGATGTTTAATTGGACAGCCACGACATCAATGTCTGCTGCCCAGAATTAATAAAATCCTCGAATAATAAATATTCCACCCACCGACTCCACACAGCTTCCTACATTTCTCCTATCGTATATATATTCCTTCTTTTTAAATTATTGGCTTCTAAAGAGAGAGAAATGCGTTTTTATTCAATATATAAGATTAAATCTTAAAAAATAACGAGAAACAATTATTAATAAACATTTTTTTTTCCGATGAAAATATTACGTTACAGTGTCGTCTGCCTGGAATTAATTTTAAAAAATCGTTTGAAACAATTTCTCGTCAATATTTCGTCATTTCCCCCGCACTGCTTTATTTATTTAATTTATATATATAGATTGTGAAATAGTGTGTGACAAAAACTTTTATTTTTTATATTTTCATTTTAGTTCACTTTAAATATAACTGGACGGCGTTTTATTTGCTTTAATGAAAAGTTATAAGCTTGACGTTATATTGTATTCGACTTTTATTTTTCATTCGTTGATATTTCCGCCATTTGATTGTTTCCACTATTTGTCAACACAAGATGACTTATAAAAGAACCCATTATTGTCTTCTTCAATACGTCGGTTTCACCCAAGCATGAATTTACCTAAAAATTTGGATTTTCATAAAAATGTTCTAAACACGTAAGATTCTTTGTGAAATTAAACAATTTCTACTGCCCTTACTGCAATGGAAAAATTAATGGGAGGGTCTGGCTCATCAGTTCCAAAAATGCAATATAACAGCGGTATGGTAGATTAAACTGGCGAAACCGCTGGGAGGGTTCACCATTGATAAGCCAGGCCCTCCCATTAATTTTTGCATTGCAGTAAGGGCAGTAGAAATTGTTTAATTTCAAAAAGAATCTTACGCGTTTAAAATAGTTTCGAATTTTGATAACAGATGGCGCGCTAGTGCATCATATTATAAAAAAGTTTGGAAATTGCTGCGGTATTCCCGGATGAGACTTAAATGATGTAAAGTGTTTATTTAGAGAAACCCACAATATCTTGAAGTATACATCAACGAGGAATGCGACTGCGCCAGTTTCTGCTAACCTGTGTCAAACCAACCCACGTAGGAGAACCAACCAATCACAAGTGAGAAGAAGCAGATACATTAATTAAATCATTAATTATCTTATTTACAAGCAGATGATTCAGCACCAGCTGATCTGCCAGATAAGTTTTTACATTCTCTCAGATTCCTCAGGTGGAAAAACTTCCCCTGTGACGATTACGTCACACAGATCGACTCACTTCATTGTCATCAGCAATTTGAGGCTAATGCGAACATCACGCCAATAGCTTTTTCTTAATAAACCACAATCTATTAAAGCTGAGTGGGTAATATACACGGGTATTTATACAACCTGATGCGATCCTATTTCGATTCACACTAGGCACCAAACAAAGCCTCTATTGTGAAGGTAGCATGAATAAATCACTATTTTTATCAATTAAATACTGAAGAAAGAACAATAAAATAATCCATCCCCGCTGCTATCTTTTTTATGATAATCTATTGTGAAGAAAGGCTCAGGAAGCTCAAATCACTCAGGAGCCACTGTAGTATCGAGTAGACCAGTAGGCAATACTCTATCTCCAAAATCAATGTCAGCACATCTCCTCAAAGACCACAATTTGGTGAACTATATAGTGAAGTATGTTTAAATATCCCTAGGAATTATCCAGACTAATCTATTTATGAGCTTGTGATTGTCTTAATTATGTTTTCCTTGTTTATAAAATTTTCATTATTACCATTAAATGTGATTAACTTTTACTTTTTTATTCTTTTCATTTGCAGAGACTCCGTGGTCAATCCAGGGATAAGAATCTATGTCTTAATAAGGCTTTTGTGTGTTGTTTAAATATTCACAGAGCAGCATTCTTTTCCGGCGTCTCCCGCATAGTGTTCAGATACCCAAGTTCTCGGGATGATGAAATTCCAATTTATTGTACAGATGGAATACACATGGAAGTCATATTTCAAGACATTAATGTCTGTGTATAGGTTGGATTTGATTAAGTCGGAGACTTCATCAACTTTATATATTTTTATATCTTGCTATTTTGCATATAGTTGTACGTTTCACCATATATATATATATATGTACTGGAGAATAGACACTGACCAAAGACAAAAAACTTCACTAACAAGCTTTCCACATTTTTTGTAAAGGTTAAACGTCAAAAGACAATAAACGTTTATAAAAAAGTTTATGAAGTCTCCAACTTGAATTAATTACATTTCAGCAATAGGTGTTTGTTTGTTAGCTGTCCTCCAAAATGAGCTTTCAAATTCTGAGCCGGACACTTTACGTTGTTTAACTGCGATCGACTTTACATATATCCCAATTTCACATGGCCATCATGGCAGGTAGAGAATTAGTGGGCGCTCATAATCACCGTAAATATCTACACAAATAAAATTCCGTTCGACTTTTACACCCACAAGGTGCTAAAGCTCTGTTTGGTTACTTTCACTCACTGGTAGGGTTGGTTAGACTTATACGAGCGCACATCAATATGCATTTTAAAAATCCAAGTCTTTATTTCAAAAAAAGATATGCAAATTTATCTTCAACGATTGAAGGAGAAGTTTAAAAAACAAAACAAAAAAAAAAATGCTCCACATTTCTTTACCCCTTTCTCTCTATCTCTGTGTATAGAACAATTTCCCAATCAACCTATAACGACTTCTTAAAAGCTATTTATAGAAAATTAATTAAGGTCGGTTAAAAAGAAGAGTAAGTCTACAGGTACAGAAAAACCGTGGCAGAATTGGTACAAATATTTTGTCTTTTTTTCCACACAGAGAAGAGATCACTGATTGCTTTCACCAATCGCCTCTCGATCACCAGTATTTACAAATAGAGAGGTAGCTTGGCCCCCCTGTACAACACCGAGATGTTTTGAAAATATTTTTTCACAACCTCTCAGCCATCAATGACATTTATTCTCTGAAAAAAACCTATATTTTTATAGATTTAACGAAAAAAAAGTATTCACTCCGTGTGTTAAAATGTTAATTGGATGCTCCTCCATTGAGGCGGTTATTTGAATTACCTAATTAATTAATTTAAATTAATACTTTAACTCCACTCAGCCACGACATTCAATTAGAGAGACGTTATTTATTTCAAAGATATAGTCATATCGCGAGAACAACACATCTCTCTTCTGATTGGGTGTTAAATATCACGTGGCATACACTATCCCCACAAAGTGAGGGACAAACTATATTCCATCGTTCTCAGAACATTGAAAAATAATAAATCAGGTTTTCTGCACATTCAATTTCTTTAATATAATATTTTGTAATATGATGCATTAGCGCGCCATCTGTTATCAAAATTCGAAACTATTTTAAAGGCGTAAGATTATTTTTGAAATTAAACAATTTCTACTTAATTTTTTCATTTCAGTAAGGGCAGTAGAAATTGTTTAATTTCAAAAAGAATCATACGCCTTAAAAATAGTTTCGAATTTTGATAATATTTTGTCCCTGCCAACCTAAGAGTTCAAATACTCCTCCACAGACTTAGTCCTCTCCCTCTCTAGGTCGGTGGACCAGTGATATAAACCGTCTGTTTCCGACAGCCACGACCTGGGATCGAATCCCTCATTGGACACTTTTTTATAATAAAGAAAAATGCTTCAATGGCCCCCGATTCTTACAAAAGTCCAACCGCACCAGTGAGTGCAAGTAACCAAACGGGATCTGGCACACCTTTATGTGAAACATTTTAACTGCTTTCTTCTACATATGGTTGCCAAATACTACCCACCATGATTATCATCACTTGTACCACGTGTACTTGGGATAATTTAATAAGATGGATACGACATCCGCACCGAGAGAAGCTAGCTCGAATGGAGTTGATTCTTCCGAGGAAGACACACACTACCTTCTTACATATCTATCAACCCATGTCCTTTACTGTTTGCTCCCTCTCTGCCCCAGTATGTCATGTCAAGCAAGTATTGGCTGTATGTAGCTTACTTGGGAGCAAACCTTCTACCGTTTAAATCAAAGTCATTTCATCAAATTACACATTGGATGGCAGGCAATATTTATACTGAAAGTTTGTGTACATCGCAATGACTCCGCTGGCACGGTGAATAGTGTGGAGGTAATACATACAAGTATTTACACCGGGCATTGTGGGTGTGAAATTTCAAGCTCATATTCTAACTCTAAAATTGTCTTATCGAAAATTGCACTGACCATTAGAGAAACAAGGAGTAATATGAAGAGCGATAATTATAACAAAAACTATCAGAACAATAAAGCTTAGTTAGGCATTTCCTCATCCAAAATCCGAGTGAAGCCGTTTAGTATCTGATAAAACGTGGGATATGGAAAAGGGGGATTTAATTGCATAACATCCCAAAGTGCATATTGTACGATGTGTTTAAATGAAGATCCACCAATGTATGAGGGAGTTGAAAACCGATGTTTTCACGAACTATATTACCGAAGAGATTTATTTAAAATAAATTACACGAACACGACTTAAATAATTTATTACATTAGCTTATTATGTTTTTTTCGTCTTCCGCTTAATTTTTCTTGCATAATTAGTTTAGCCGACATGGTGTATTAACGAATAGTTTAAATTAAACGTTAGGAAAATAACGAGGAAAAAGTTAATTAGCAAAACAAATTACCCTCTCTTCCTTTTTTTGGAATATATATATATATATACATATATTTTGTATACATATTTAAAACATATAAATTTCCTTCTACTCAATATGTTTCTCTTATATGAGCGAGGGTTACCCGGGAATTATTTGAAAGGGGAAAAATAAAAATCAGGTAAAAAGTTTCTTTTAATTTGAATTTGAAAGTACAATATGCGATTGTATAAAGATTATTAAGAGATTGTACATAGAATATCAGCCCGTTGAAGAACAGTATATTTGCTCGAAAGCTTGCAAATTCAAAATTAAAAGAAACTTTTAACCTGATTTTTATGTTTCTCTTACTCTTCATTATTTTCTTTCTCTCTTTGGACAAGTGTATGACGTGTAAAAGCCGATTTATAATCTTGGCTCCGTTGTTTAATCTTGACGTTAAACATTAGTTATTGAAACATTCAGAATATTCACCTAAAATATCAACTTCTTTCTACTTATTATGTTTCTTTTACTCCTCATATAAGACATAACAACGGAACAAATCTAATAAATAGACTTTTACCCGTCATATACTTGTCCAAAGAGAGAATATATATGTTATGAATATTTTGTTGTTGTTGTTAGATAAAGGGTTGATAAGACAAAGGATCGATAAGATAAAGGGTTGATGTGCAGTCGTGATAAAAAAAGATAATTATTTACCGTCAAGTAGCTTTTATTTTCAATTACTTGAGGAAATATTACACATTAGTTATTTTCACATTATATTGAATTTATAAAGTTAATCCTATATTAGTGATTTAAAAGGATAGATATGTTAACTACGCATATTTACAACAAAAACTATACAACAAAACTGAAATTCTTTCTAAAAACGATGATAACAAAAGTAAAATTATCAATGAATAAAATAAAAAATATATATTTTAAAATATAGAAATATTTGAGTTTTTAGATTATATAATATATATATTTACATAAAACAAAGTGTTTATATAAAGCTATAGAGAATGACATCTCGCGGTTTCTTCCCGAATGAATATAGTTGCCAAAAGAATATTGTTTTAACAAATATTTATTAAGATTATATTATTATGAATATTATAGTATTAATCGAGAAGAATAATTATTAATATCATCACATTTCTCCCTATTCCAAATAAACCACACACTACAGCTCTACGTCCAAATGTGATATCAACTACTGTGGAAACCTACGTACTGTAGATAATGCCTCAGTTGTTGGGAGAGTGAATCTACCACTTTCACCCAACTCCCTTCCACTAGAGCCTGTCTCAAATTTTACTCTAGATATAACACTATAGACTAACAATTTAAAAAAAAAAATATGACCTTCAGAATGAACAGTTATTGAATTATAAAAAAAAAAAAAAAAAAAATATTATCCCTACTACACGTGGTACAGACCATGATAATCATGGTATGTAGTAGTTGGAGACTTGCTTTTACTGTAATTTTACCACTTGTCTACACTTGTTAGAAAGTGTAGCTTGACTCTTGAACTTATAATTGTGACATAGCCCCGTTTATTTACTTACATTCAATGGTAGGTATTGGACTTTTTTGATAATCGAGGACCATTGAAGCTTTTTTTTTTAAAGAAAAAAGTGATCAATGCAAGATTCGATCCCAGGTCGTAGCTGTCGAAGATAGACGGATATACCACGCGTGTTCCACCAACATAAACCTATTGTCTGCACCAAATATATATATACAGTTAAACCTGTCTATAGCGCCCACTCTTGGGACTCACCAAAATAGAATGCTATAGAGAGGGGGTGCTATAGACAGGTCACTTTTAATGTAAATCGCATCGTACTACGTATTTAAAATCGGGCGCTATAGAGAGGGAAGTGCTATTTAGAGGGGGGCGCTATAGACAGGTTTAACTGTATACAGGGTGTTTTTTAATGTATGCGAGGGCCATCAAACAAACCCAAGGGAAGATGAGAGGATTACATATTTTAGAGATATTAATGTCGACGTCAATATAGATTTGAACAAAAACACATAAAAGCCCAATAAAAAAAGAAGATTTAATAAAAAAAACTATTTAAAAAATATTGTCTGCTAAAAAATAAATTAATTCGACACAAAATGTTCCTTTTAGTAAAGCTATCTTTTGTTAAAAACCTTAAAGTTTTCATCTTTAAAAAACGAGAGGGAGAAAGGAAATGGAGAGAGATTGCGGATTTCAGAAAAATATTTAAAAAGAAATATTCATTTCGGGGATTTTCTAATATGGAATTGAAGGAATTTTTATTTCCTTCGGCGAATAAATAATAATAAAAAAGGTTAAATAAACTTTGAAATGCATTTTTTATATATAATTCGTATGCGTTGTGGGAGTTTTACGTAATATCTATCTTTTTTAAATGTAATAATTGAAACACACAGATGGATTTCAAATATTTTTTTTTACCTTCCGATTCTGTTCGCCTATGTAAACCTCCGTGAAATTGATGATTGAAAACAGAGAGGAATTATTTATTGAAGCTTTCAGCTTTGACCACACTTCAACATTCCTGTTGTTGTGAGCGGGTATGTAAATAATCTCTATATAACAAATATAACTATAAAGCACGACTTTTATGCAACAAATTAAAAACTCTCTACAGTTCTTACAGATATGAATAATACCGCTTTCTAGAGCTCTAAGGACAGTAGAAAGTTTATTGTGTTTGCAAAATACACTGATGGACAAAACATATGGAAGTGGAAAGTATTTGATGTCGCCGGTCGTCTGTTTCTTTGAAGATGTCAGAGGCAATTATGTTCACACTTGGTTATCTCGTGTATCTTCAATAAAAGTCACTGTAATATCTTTCAGAGTTATTGTCCCGATATACATGCTAAAAGGTACAACTTCGTTAAGTTTTGTCCATGAGTGTATATAGTTTATCTCGCATGTCTTCAATAAAGGTCACTGTAATATCTTTCAGAGTTATTGTCCCGATATACATGCTAAAAGGTACAACTTCGTTAAGTTTTGTCCATGAGTGTATATTGTTTATCTCGCATGTCTTCAATAAAGGTCACTGTAATATCTTTCAGAGTTATTGTCTGAATCCCGATATATATGCTGAAAGGTACAACTTCCTTAAGTATAATCCATATCACATTCGTGCTTTAGAGTTCTATTTTATATACATAAATGACGCTTTATTGTTTATATTGCTAGTTGCTACAATGGATGGCAAGTGTTTTGTGGAAAATTTGCCCAGTATAGGAGATGAGGGAGTTGTCTACGCCGTTCATTCTCACCAACCCGGATCGATTCCCGCATTGAACACTGCTTTTCTGCTGCAATGGCGCAATGCATTACACAAATATAACCCCCAACAGTGAATGTAAGTAACCAAACGGGGCTCTGACACCCTGTTAATCATAAAAGCCGAACAGATTTCTACATGTGCGGTGACAATTGGAGTTATATACAGTCAACAGCTACTTGCCATGAATAGAATGACTTGTAGCACGTGTACTTGGGATCAGGAAAACAATGTATAAAATGACTACATATAGAAAACGCATTAAAACACCGCTTTGGTACATTTGTCAATAACTACTCTTGTAGGCTGTTAAGGAATCGAGTCGCCCCTGTACTGATGGAGGCTATAGACCGAAGCTAGGATATACCGGCTGTTCGAATTTGCCAAATCTGGTGCTAATTGACTAAATATGCGCACAGAAATGGAACGAAATACATTGTTTTGATGACCTTAATAAAGATACGCATTGATTTAATCCATCTTTTAAAAGAGAGAAGTGTTGCACCTACACATTTATAGTTACCAAGAGAGAAAGCTTTCCTGTTAAAGATACATTGAAAAATGTATTTTGTTTCATCATCCCGTAACGAAAGTTATGGGGGTGATGGAGAATGTCACAACGAAAGTTTTGGAGAATTCGAACAAAATGGAAATTTGATAATACACTCATTGACAAAAATTAAAAAATGAATTTGTACTTTTTAGCATATATATAGGGATTCAGACAAATAACTCTGAAAGATATTACAGTGACCTTTATTGAAGACATACGAGATGACCAAGTGTGAACAAAATTGTCTTTGTCTTAAAAAATATATAGATGACTGGCGACCTCAAAGACTTTCCACTTCCTTAAATTTTGTCCATGAGTATATATACTTGAATTTAGTTTCTCATGTCGCTATACCTAAGGGAACGACCATAGATTTCTCTAAAGGATGTATTTCCCAACTACAGTTAGCACTCAACAACGGAAGCAAAAATTACAAACGAAGTATCTTCAATCTAAACTCTGTCCACCATTCTCAATAATAAATAAGACAAAGAAACTTCTTACATTCCATAAATGACAAAAGACAGAATTTTTCAAAAAAATATATATGAGCTTAAAAAATAACTTGACCAAACTATTTTCCACAAAAAAATATCATTATTTTAAGATATTTTTTATTGTCAGAAATATTTTTGACATATCATGACGTAGCGCCAATTTTTAATCAAAGAAGTTTTAAAACTATATATACGATAGATTTTTTTAAAAGCTAAACCTACACAAAGAAAGGATCTGGTCTCGGGTCAATATTTAATAATTCAATTGTTCTGTTTATTTACTTCATAGAGGAATTAAAGAAAGGGGAGAAAACCTTTGACAACCGGCTGTGGAAAATTGGAAAAACCACCTGACACGGTGGGCATTATTTGCTCTAACTTTCAAAGATTTTTTATTTCCTTTTTGAAAAACTTTTATATTGATTAAAATAGTTTCCCTCCCCTGAAGAAGGAGTATTCCCCCTATATATTGTGTAAACACAGAGATGTTTACCGCCATCTTTACAAATTCTTTTCTAATTTCGAGTGAGAATTCTGACCGTTTCACAATTCCCTTACAAAATAACGGAGAAATTTCTTCATCAATTTTTGAAGACGGATCTTTTACATTAGTCGTAAAGACAGAACCTTTTTTATAATGACGCATTAGCGCGCCATCTGTTATGAAAATTCGAAACTATTATAGACGCGTATGATTCTTTTACAAATTAAAAAATTTCTCACTGATGAGCCATGTCCTCCCATTAATTTTTCCATTGCAGTAAGGACAGTAGAAATTGTTTAATTTGTAAAAGAATCATAGGCGTCTATAATAGTTTCGAATTTTCAGAACTTTTTAATCTCTAAAATTTAAATATTTTTGTGCAATGTTTCCAAATGCTGAAAGAATGTTGTTGTTGGGTTCTTATTGTAACTTCTGTCGGAATCTGACACTCTCCAGGCTGTGCTTCAGTCAGTAATTCAATAGGTTCAGATATGAACGGCCCATGGATAACATAATTATCACATACACACAACAATATGCAAATACGTATTGATACGTATATAAAGAAAGAAACCAATAATATATATAAAAAAAGGTCACAAAATTAAATAGATTATACTTTCATTGAAAATATTCTAGGTTTGTTCGCTTTCAGCAGAATTTTTAAAAAATATATTTTAGCGCGTACAAATCACTCAGTAGATAGAGTCGACAAAATATTCTGCGACTTTTAACAAGCAGAATTTCTGTCCGAGCTTCAAGTTCTCGAGCACAACCTAATAGACAAATGTTTGAAATGGATCTCACCGCCAATTAGCGGCACTCTCTTCTGTTAGATGCGGTGGCAAATAAACTCGAACGTCGAATAAACACATGGCTCTGAATTTTTCCAATTCAACCGGACAACTATGTAATGACCTCGAACATTCCTCAACATTTCATACATAAGGAGATTAAACGTCCGATTCAAGGATTTAATAAATCTATATTATCATTGTGATTTATAAATACAACCCTGAAATGATTATGATTGAAAAAAATATGTTCAAAATTATTAAAAATAAAACATTAAGAAGCAATTCATGAGATCTCGGTCGCCTCAATGTGTGGACCCACTTACTACATAACTCAATGGCTGTTTAAGATCATGTGAGATTGGAAACTCAATTAGCTAAAGATTGATAAAGGCACCTCTCACATACTTATATAATACCTATAAATATACATACCTATATTTGATAAATACACACATATATATACAACATAAAGTTAGCAAAAGTTAACAAAAGCAGTCGCTAACTACCCACCATGATTATCATGGCCTATACCACGTGTACTAGGGATAAGCAAAAAAAAAAAAAAAAAACATAAAGTTACGGAGGATGAAATTCATGTAAATATAAAGAGGGATCTTTCCCTATAATTATGTATCAGAACTCTGCAATATCCATCACCCAATTAAAAACTTAACTAGTGTTGATGCCTTGACCAATTAATAATCTATACCTCTAAGATGTTAGATGCATCTACTATATTGTCATTCTGATAATATACACCCGAGGGCAAATTTGAGTAACTATCAATAGTTAAATAACAAACCAATTTAAAACTTTCAGTTATAAACATTTTCAGTTATAAATATCCACACTGCGCGCGTTTGTTTTTGTAAATATTTCTAGTGGGATAAAGTCGATGAGTAATTCAACGCCAAGACTTCAATGCTACCTACATAGGTGAGACAGGAAGATCGATACAAGTTAGACTTAACGAACATAACAGAAATATCAGAACAAAAGACCAACGTTCAATGATCTATCAACATATTGCACAGACCGGTCACCAATTTAACATGACACAAGCGAAATGCCACTACAAAGACATTAAGAACAAATTTCAACGGTTACTCTTAGAATCTCTCATTTCCAATGAATACAACAGCATAAACAGAAAAATAGATTTACCATCACAATACCGATATCTCAGAAGAAATCAATAGATTAATTTTATAGGTTCTGGATGCCCTAAAAATTAAAATAGACCTATTCCATAAAATAGTTAAATTACAAACCAATTTAAAATTTTCAGTTATAAAAATTTTCAGTAATAAATATTCACGCTGCGCGCGTTTGTTTTTGTAAATATTTGGGATAAAGTCGATATTATAGTAAGCCCGTTAAAGAGCGATTAACGCTTGAAAGCTAGCGTTTTTTAAATAAAAAAGATACTCATTGTGAGAATATATTTGTAATTTTAATACGTTTTTCACAATATTATCATGAATAATAAATATCTGGTTCAAATATTTTCATTGAATAATTAAATAATAAATTATTTCTTCGCTACAATATATTGGAAATAATTCTTGGTTAAAGTATTTAACGGATCTAAGGACATAGACGACGACAGTATATAATTACTTGCGCCAAGAAATGCCCTTTCACTAATAATACACAAAATTCCAGTCAGCAGCCATACAGAAATTGTGTGAGAATAAAATTACGGGGGCAAATTAATATATCCCAAAAATTGAAATATTTTACACCCACGCTGCCACTCCCAATATTTACCATAATTCCTTGTCAAATTATTTTAAAAGATTTATAGAACTCGACAGGCCCCACTTCTATGATTATATTTTAAAAATAGAACCGCTTCTAGGAAATTAAAATGTTAAATTTTGACTATACATAAAGACCCCGAATTAACAAGATGGAGAAAAGAAAAACTTTTCCTTTCTTGATATCCATACACGGATAAAACCAGATTTGGTAAAGCAACAAATATGAAATAAAACATTTAAGATAAACACAGGCCCTTCTAGAAAGATGAGAGGGACTATATGGAAGACAAAATCAAATGAATAAAAAATGATTGATGTTCCATAGATAAACCCCATATTACAGTGTAGACACATCTTATTTATAATATAATGGCCGTCCGAAGATAATATGATAAGCTTTGAGGTTAAAGCTTATGTCTATAGTTCATCTAAAATACCCATTCCAAGAGTCTATCATCAGTAATCACTATAAAAAGAAGATCGAAAAATGCAATATAACAGCAGGATGGTAGATTAAACCGGTGGAGAACCTCTTTTGGTTGATTTTCAACGTTGAGACTGCATTACGCTGACGAAGACCAAAAACCCGAAACGTGTACGTGATTGGCTTATTCTTGATAATTTAAGAAAAGGTATTGAGAATAAATTTCCCGGTATATATAAAAGATGTACGGTGAGCGAGTATTTTTTTCGATAGAGGGCAGTGGGTCATCACTCAGTTGCACGACTAGGGCTGAAATGTTCTTTCATTCAGTTACAAAATACACGCTCCATTTAAACGAGTGGCGGGTTGGCTCTACCTGGAGCGAGTCTCTGTTGTTGAGCAATGGGTCGAAAGAGAGATATGAAAGTAAGACAAGTAAAATGTCTCTCAACGCGCGCACCGTATATAACAAAACCAATCCAATACAATAGTAGAACGGTTTAAAGATTAATTTGGTGAATTCGCTGAGAGGATTCACCACTGATGAGCCAAGCCCTCTCATTCAATAACTTTTATCATTGCAGTGTAAGGTCTGTAGAGATTTATAGTTGATATGTGAAAAAGAAACACATTGCCAAAAATAAATATCACAAATTTTAACGATAGACGGCAATTTCAAATATAAAAATGTCTCTATGCCACAGAGAGTCTGGATAAAATACCGTATACTCCTCAATCCTCAACATGACGTACATCACCGACTCAGGCAGGCTATTATAAAACGAGGTTGGTTTGTTTTCCTGTCCAACTGCAATTTCGAACCACAAAATAACTCAGAAGGACAAAGAATACGTTACCAAACAACGGCCAATCTCTTTCTTCGATCCTCTAAACCACATAGTCCCCTGGGTGACGAGGTGATCCAGGAGATATTGTCTTCTTTCGGGGATCTCCTGGAACGTTACATTGGTTATATATGCAACTTTGAAAAAACAATAGAAAAAAAAAGATAAGTGGGTCAGGTGTTGATATTAAAAAAAAAGAAGGCATCTCCTGACCACGTTTTTTAGATGGCAGAGCGCCATCTAGTGTAGCAAAAATAAGCTAAACGTGGTCAGGAGATGCCTTCTTTATTTTTAATATGCAACTTTTAAATCTGATATGTAAATACACCCATCTATATCTCAGTGTGATGTGTAGACCGACTTGAACATTTTAATACTAGCGTGTTAAGTATCAAGCAATCCCGAGCGCCATCTCTATATAAGAAATAGAACTATGAAGCGCACGAATGTTTACTTTTTAAAAACAAAACAAAATTCTACTATAATTACTGAGATGAAAAATAGTGGGAGGACTTGGCTCATCAGTGGTAAATCCTTCCAGCGGTTTCGGCCAATTTAATCTAGCAGATTGCTTTTTAAAGCTTTAAAAACCATCGCAGTGAGGACAGTAGACGTTTGTTTTGTTTTGTTTGTAAAAAGAAGAACATTTGTGCTTTATATTTTCTAAGTATTATCGTATGCCAAAGAAAAACTATGGTTTGAATCTTTATGGAGCAAATGTTCTCGCCATTTATTCCTATAACACGGTTGAATAATTCTGAGAAATCAATATTTCAACAGGTTAGGAGAGTTTGTGTGCCTTAGTACAATCTGCGAATAGATTTGTTTCACATGGGGGGTGTAAAAGGTTATCGGGATGTGTGTATATTAGATCGGGTTTCACAGTATGGGGGGAGGGGACATATGGAATTTCAATCCTACAATGTCTATGCACAAGTGAAGCTTTCAGTCCGGCTGTGAAAGTTTAAAGGCAGACACAACTGTATTACATAAATAAACATTTAATAGATTAAAAAGCTAATTAATGTTGACTGCTGCTTTTAACTCAATCTCAAAGTTCATATATACGCCTCTAATTTAATTTAATTAATCTCCCAGACCAACAACAATGCAAGTTCTCAGAATGACACATCGTGGAGAGAAATCCTTGGAATAAACAAACACAATTAGTCTAAGGAGGAAAAAGAAAGCAAACATCGAAAACCTTTTTTGGCGCCTGAGGCGAAATTAATGAGCTTTACCAACCTAGAAAGGGAAATTTATTTTGAAAAACCTTCAAGTGGGCTTGCCATTTGGGAGGCGCTGATTAATGACATCTGGTAGCGAGATTATGTCACAAACCCTAATTGTGGGATTAGAATTTTTTCAGCGCCTTAATCCTTAAATGGAAATTTCAACCCCTCCTCATTTAACGATAAAGTTGACAACACCTAAGAGGGACAGCGTTATAAAGGATGACCAATGACACATGAAACACCATCCACAATGATTTACGCTGAAGTCTTCACAGATGGGCGATGTATTTCAGACCTTCTCTCTCCAAAGACATTGAAGATGATTTTGTACTTATCCCAAGTAAACTGGGACAGGCCATGATAATTATGGTGGGTAGTTAGCGACTGCTTTTACCTATATATCACACCTCTACAATGTGTCTTGCAACGGCATGCAACATACGGACCAAACTTCTTATCAAATTATCTATTAACTAATCCCTCTCTCAAGAGGAAAACAGTTAGATATTTAAAGACGCGTTACCAAAACCTCACATTATTTCATATCAAAACACAGAGTCACACACAAAACACACATTGCATACATTATGAAAACAACGAAAAAAAAATTAAAAGAGAAAGATTCAATTCCTTTTTAAATACTTCCTCTTTTTATATTTAACTCCATAAAGGTTTAAGAGATTGGTATGGTGGTCAGGCTTAGAGCCGAAACTATCGCCAGGTTAACATTTGACAAGACCCTCCCCTATACTAATTTCTTTCAACCCGGTTTAACCATTATGGTTTACATTTATAATAAACAAACATCTTACAACTATATTATCTCCAACTAGGAAAATTTCTATTATAATATGAAACTTTTAAATAGAAATTGGAAAAATAGAAAATTGAAAAAAATTGCCTTATAAAAAAATCTTAACTATTTTTTTTTATCTATTATTTTTAAAATGGTTCTGTCTTTAGCTCATTTTCTACTCTAAATATCTTCATCTCTTCCCCTTTTTATGTTCCACATACATGACGCGTAACTGCCGAAGCTTTTGCGTGAACCTTGTTATAGCCCTTTATTGTTCCAAAAAATATTTTAGAAATATTTTTAAAAAGTATTATTCCTATCATCATTTTCCCTATTTTCTTTCTACTTTACAACTTTTAAACACGTTGGTTTACCAAGCCAAGAACTTAATTTATGCTATTGAATACAAACATTTTTGTATATAATCATTATAATAGTATAATCAACGTTTAGTTGATTTTTGTTCCACTAGATGCCATTCTGCCATATAAAAATGCTCATGCGAATGATCAGGATATGCCTTTATATATATTCTATTTTTATAAAATAAATGAAGCTCCCAGGGTTAAGTTTCTTGTGCAACTTTTTATTTTCAAGCTTTCGGACTTGTCAGTCCTTCAACAGTATTATCACGTTAGCAACTCAATAATAAATACAATTTTTATATACACATTATTATTTAAAAAATAAGGCTTATTTTGTTTTGTAATGAGATTATTTATTAATCCGATATTTCGATGGACCAATCGTCCATCTTTTACGAGGTATTTTGTTATGAAGCACACAGCAGGTCGCGTGCCCCAGGTGAGCCACGGGCGATATTGGGCGATAAACCATCTAATATATACATTTTAAACAAAGTAAATTTAATCAAAAGAAAAACAGTGTAATATATATAAATAAATATTGATAATTAAGAGATTTCGAATTAATTAAACAAATAATTATTATATACATATTTTAAATACCTATTATATATTGAGAGAAAAACATTATTTCTGTTTGAAAATTCTATTTGTTTTTCCCGTTTAGCCCATCTCTCTGGTGTAACAATCTCATAGTTCCGTTACTCCACTCACCATTCAATTTGACAACTATTGCAGCAGCAGCGATGGTCTAACGTAAGGCAATTTTAAACCGACCAGGCCCGAGGCTGCAGACAATTTCACGCACGGTCAGAGGAAAGGAATTTCGATATCTAATTACAAGTGTAATGACGTCGGCGGAACAAGATGTTGACAACTCGACATTCTAATATTTCCCTGAGACACAGAGAAAACACCCATTTTACATATGTTTAATATTTCATGGGAAGATAACGGTGCTTGACGACGGATATATGCCATTATATATATAGCCCAAGGTAATATATATGTAAATATACTAGCTGAATGACCCGGCGAGTGGAAGCTACAACAAATGGTATTTACATAGCTGTATTATGAATAATAGTCTAAATAGAAGTGAGACCTTCTATTATCTGCCATCTCCACCAGTGAATGATATTGTTTCAATATTGTCTTCCATATTCTCTCTATCTGGATCACTTTATATATGAAGGGCATAGTTTAAAACCTTCGGTTATTCATTTTCAAAATTTTATAAATTATTTTATATAAATATTTATATGAAGCGAGCCATCTGTTATTAAACCTATAAACTATTTTTGAGAGAATTTGGTTTTACGGGCTATATACTAACCAAAGTGGATGATATTTGAGCCCAGTTTTTTTTTGTCGCGTATAATTCTTTTTAAAGTATAAAATTGTTTCAATTCAAAAAGAATCATACACGTCAAAAATATAATATTTATCATTAATATTTATATTGATGTTATATAAAAAAATATTTAATAAATAAAATTTAAAAGAAAGATAAATAAACTATTTGTAGGATGAAATTATGCAATAGAATAAAAATATTATAAAAAAGACCATTTTGATCTGTGTGTGAAGTAAAAAGAAAGTTTTTTTTTTTCCAAAATAAATCGTGAGAGAGGGTCACGATAAATATCACCAGCACTTTGAACAAACAAACCCTCGTATAAGCCTCGTTCTTAGATGTTGTTGGACTTCTGTATCTCACTCTCTGCTATTTAACTCATCTCTTCTTCTATTACAGAGTTTTATTTATTTATCCTCAGTTTGTACAGAGTACATTACATATTGGGATGCAATGGTTCATGTCAAACATGCGTATAATTATTTATAGAGGTGTTTCTATTATACAACACGACAATCTTGTTATATGGGGTTGTTGGTTCAAAATATTGTTTTGAAAATAGAGAAATCCATACTAAAATCATTAGATAATAATAAAAACATGTATTTTATTCAATCCAATGTCTTTTTATTATCTAATATATGTTTTTTTTTGTGGGATAATTTGTGCCAAAGCTGGAGTTGTGGCATAATCACCAAACTTTTATAGTTTGACAGATAACACTTATATTGAAGTAAAGAATCAGGACATATATCTCAGTGGATATATCCCGATAGAGACGGCTTCTCTCTATCTCTGAACACTGAAGGATTCGCGCCATGTGGGGGTGTCGTGGAAGACGAGGATTTAGAAAACATGTCACACTACGGGGTCGTCGTGTATCCGCCAGGACACGGGTCACCCACCCTTACTGCTGAAACCTTCAGTCGAATGTGATTTTGTTCTTCTCCAAGTGTGTTGAGTAAAGGAAGGAATGGAATTAAACAACGTGGAGATCACTGCGACACTTAGTACAATTAAATTAACCAATTTAATCAGGGATTTAAACTGTAGAGACAAATGTTACTTCTAAACAATGAGACCAATTGTGTACAGCGCTTAGAAAATACATTTTGTAAAATGGGGGTGGGTGGGTTAGATAAATAAATTATAAGAACATAAACTATTTAGGAATATTTTTTAGTCTTTGTTAAAACACAACACACTTATAAAACAACAACTTTTTACTGTCATAACTGTGATAAAAAAAACTATTGGGGGAACGTCTGGCTCATCAGTGATGAACCCTCCCAGCGCCAGTGTAAACTACCGCTCTACTAGGTATTCTGCTTATAACTCCGGCAATTTTAAGGAATTACAGACTAAGTTATTTAGAGAAACTATGAGCATATAAGTTTTGGAGACATTAGGAGTATATGCAAATACAGGCAGTGGTCTTTCACACAACATCACCCGACTACATGACATTGGAGCACAACCAATCTGTTTGTTACAATAGAAACTCTATAACGATATTTTAAATAAAACAATTTCCTACTGCCCCATTCCTCTTCTTATCTAAACCTACTGAGTGAAGTTGGAGATGAATGGAGTTATTGATTTTAAATAGATATATATCTCTAAAGAGACAAAGGACGCCTCTCCCGTCAAAATAGACGGTCAATAGATGGCGT
Source organism: Cordylochernes scorpioides (assembly GCA_030710605.1). Lineage (NCBI taxonomy): Eukaryota > Metazoa > Arthropoda > Arachnida > Pseudoscorpiones > Chernetidae > Cordylochernes > Cordylochernes scorpioides. The sequence continues at coordinate 221,603,811 of CP092863.1, read as the reverse complement.
CGTTTTGACGTCTATTTTGACGGGAGAGGCGACCTTTGTCTCTTTAGATCAATATCCTCCCGGCAAAATTTCCATCTATATATCTCTCTATCTCACGGAATAATCACTAGGCTGAAGAATACACTGAAGTCTTCACGATTAGTCCATTGTGTATTCTATTCGTTTAGTCCTAAGTGTATTTTGTCATATAATATTATGTTTATTTATATTGAATTAGAAAGTGTTTTAAACACACAAACTATCTATTGCAGAGTGAGATATTTGGAATTTAACATACAGAACAAAATAAAAATACATATTACTTCTAAACGATCAGAAAGCAATGTACAGACTAAATAAACCTTTATGAAGTCTGTGACTGAACAGGAGATTATAGCTATCTGGGAAAAACGTCTCTCAAATACACTCATGGACTGCCACGATGTCTCCACATTTTACAACAAAAATACACACATGGACAAAACTTAAGTTGTACCTTTCAGCATGTATATCGGTATTTAGACAATAACTCTGAAAGATATTACAGTGACCTTTATTGAAGACACACGAGATAACTAAGTGTGAACAAAATTTCCTCTGTCTCCTTAAAAAAAAAAGACGACATCAAAACTTCAACTTCCTTAAGTTTTGTCTATGAGTGTATATAGGTCTTACCAAGTTCAAACATTGAAACTTTTCACCAGACTCCGAGTAGAGGTATTTGTACAACAGTTATACAACCTCCATACAGAAATATAACGGACTTTAAAGAGAAATCGATACAACACTAAAAAAGGTTAAACAAAATATGGTATTAGGATAAAAAAATTTAATGGTTTTATAGAAACAATTTTATTATAACTTTCAACAAAACAAAAAAAGCTATATTAAATCCATATTGTAAAACCAAAAAGAGACGCCATTATAATTAGCGTAAAAAATGGTAATTTGTCACGGCTCTATATTTTATAATCGGCTTAGAGTGAGAATAAAGATTAACTGTTTTGAACTCTCAGTTTTGGATTGATTTTTTTTAGTATTTTTGGTCGTTATTTTTTAAGTCTTTATAAATTTTTAGATGTGGGAAACGTAGTAGTTCTTTTTGGATGTATGATTGAGATCACTGTGTATAACCTGTGTCCACAGTTTACTTAAATGCCACAACCAAGATTCCATCCTATATACTGTTTATAATATATATATAATGAAGATTTGGGGAGAAAAAAATTCCAGAATGTTGCATATAATGTGTTATATATATATACTCATGGACAAAACATAAGGAAGTGGAAAGTCTTTGATGTCGCCAGTCATCTGTTTTTTTTTAAAGGTGAATGAATCAATTTTGTTCATTCTTGGTTATCTCGTGTGTCTTCAATAAAGGTTACTGTAATATCTTTCAGAGTTATTGTCTGAATCCCGATATACTCTCGTATATGCTGGAAGGTAAAACTTGCTCAAGTCCATGAGTGTATAATGTGGTGAAAATTATTTGTAACATCCTGTAGGTTGAACTGATGACCTGTAGAAATTTTGTGCTGGAAAAAATGTCGAAAGTATTTAATAAAGATTAAAATAAAAACTATTTATAGCGCGCGACCATGTATTTTAGAGTAAAAAAAAATCCTACTGTCTACGATGATAAAAATATGAAGAGGAGGCCTGGCTCATCAGAGTAGTGAACCCTCCTAGGGGTCTCACCATCTCAATCTACCTGACACTATTGCATTGAGCTGCCTTATATTCTGTACAGAATACCGAGAGTAAAACGAAGCTCTGAGAACAGCCGGCCGGCCGGACCTTCCAACCATTTAACAATCGCAGTAAGGATAGTGCTTTATTTTTTTTAACCCAAACCCATTCCCTTAACCCCCACCCATAACCCCCAGGTGAAGATATCGCTTCGGGATAGCAAACTCGAAAGAACGCGCAACAGAAGCCCGTGTTGATTCTGCATTGAAACAAATGTAAACAACACTTTATTTTAATCTTATTTTATTGGCGTTTTAATGATGTAAAATATTTTCTCCCGTAGAAGGGCTTTCTTGCCCGAAAGCTTGAGATATTTTAAAATAAAAAATATTTTAAAAATAAACTTTTCCCTGGAATGTTCTTATTTTAATATTGATTTATTTGTTTTGCGTTAAAAGGAACGATCAAGGAGTTTGGTGGATGAGGCATATACAGTTTAGACAGTCACGACAGTTACATCAATAAAGATTTGTTTCAATGGCCTCCGATTCTTGAAAAATGAAGTAAATTTTTATCCAGAAAAAAAGTTCCCCTCCTCCCAATGTAGGAGTCAATCCCGGGTCCTGACTGTCTATAGTCGACAGTTTATACCCCTGGTCCTCGATTCTTGCAAAAGTCCAACCTCAACAATGTGTGCAAGTAACCAAACAGGTATTTCTGGCATACTTATAAGTTGATGCACCAGCGCGCCATCTGTTATCAAAATTCGAAACTATTTTAAAGGCGTAAGATTCTTTTTGATATTAAACAATTTCTACTGCCCTTACTGCAATGGAAAAATTAATGAGAGGGCCTGGCTCATCAGTGGTGAACCCTCTCAGCGGTTTCGCCAGTTTAATCTACCATACCGCTGTTATATTGCATTTTTGGAACTTCCTTTTATAGTGACCGCTGAGAGGGTTCACCACTGATGAGCCAGGCCCTCTCATTAATTTTTCCATTGCAGTAAGGGCAGTAGAAATTGTTTAATATCAAAAAGAATCTTACGCCTTTAAAATAGTTTCGAATTTTGATACTTATAAGTACAAAAGTCGAATTGTTTTCTACATGTCTACACATTTGGTACACTTGCCTTAAAAGCAGTCACTAATTACTACTCACCATGATTATCATAGCCTGTACTACATAAACTAGATATAACACAATGAAACAATCGCGTTAAAACTAGTTAAATTTTCCACATACAGATGGCGCGTTAACGCATCGTGCTTAAATAATGCCAAAAGAGTCAAAACGACTAAACTTCTTTGGTGGATTTCACAATGTTTGTCCACGCCGAGATAGCTATCCGCCGTCACTTTAGAATTCTCCGTCCACGTTATTCCCCGAGTGGAATTCCAAGAGCCTCTCCTTTACTCTCTCTCATCGATTCTAACTCTAACAACGTTAAATAATTGAAAGTTATCCATGGCAGAATATTGATTTAGGTGTATAAAACAAAACTGACATCTTCCTCAACTTTACAACATTTTTTAAATATCGATTTATAGGTTTCCTATAAAATATTTGGGCGAAACTTGGCGTGGTTCCCTCACATATAGCAACGTGAGAATTTTCTTAACATTTTTTATATACCAATATACTTTTTGTATCTATAGATATGCTACATACAGGCCATGATAATCATGGCAAGTAGGAATTTTAGGACAGTTTTTATTGTGTCAATTCTCGCTACATGTAAATGTAGAAATCAGTGCGACCTTTACACTTACAAGGTATCAGAGTCCTGTTTGGTTACTTGTACACACACTGGTAGGGTTGAACTTATGCAAGAATTGGAGGTTATAAAACATTCTAATATGGTATAACTATACCAAAAATTACTCTCATGAACAAAACTTAAGGTACCTTTAACATGTATATCGGGTTTCAGACAATAACTCTGAAATATATAACAGTGACCTTTATTGAAGACACACGAGATAAAAAAGTGTGAAAAAAATTGCCTCTGTCTCCTTCAAAAAAAAAAATGAATTAAGCAGAAGACCGGCAACATCAAATACTTTCTACTCTCTTAAGTTTAGTCTATGAGTGTATATGGAAATATTTAGTCGAGCGAGGGGATATTTTTTATTTTAAAAGAGAGACTGTATATCTCTCTCCGAATATTTCATGAATTCCGTGAACGTAAAGCCCGCCCTAGACCGAAGAGGACAACAGTTCCAAACCGTTATTTCTAGGAGAGGGCGTTCTGAAATTTCCAAAAATGATGTTGTGGATTTGATGCTAGTCTTCTAGATTGCCGAAACGGTCAATAAATGGCACCGTTTTATTTGTTTTTTAAATTATTTTATTTAAACAGGAGAAGTCAACATTTTTAGATATAACTTAAAAATGTATTTTAAATAATATTTGAAATGTTGTTGCAAAAAATGCATAGATAGTATTATAGATCCAATGGAGGGTTCGCAGTTAGTTTTCCCTCGAACACATACTACTATATTATAAAGTATCCGTGTATTCTCATATACGAAGAGGACGGCATCCATCATCTCTGCTGTCACAATGTCAACGTCGTGTTCACACCGTGTGACCATCGCGTCCCCAGAATTTGCCTCGGAGTTATTTTCAGGGTTTTATTTTTCCAGGAAACCCTATTAAATACTCTAAAGAGAGAAGACTCGAGATTGGACACTATATGTAAAAAGGAAGATTGAAGCTGAATTGGGACATATAAAACTTCATAGCACAGCGAGAATCATGGATGGCCAATCTTTGTGAAAATAAATTATCTTTTCTTTTAGAGAGGCGTTAAAATATAATTATATTAGCACGTTTCTCTAAAAGAAAAGAGGATTTTTTTCTCAAAGAGAGATTGGCCTTGATTCTCGCTGTGCTATGAAGTTTGATAGATCTACTGTCCCATAAATGTACTTCCGTAAACACATGCTAGGAACAACTAGGCAGGGGATCTCAAGAAAGTTTTCTTTTCTACTTGACATGATTCCTTTGTAAAAAAAAAAATTATTATCCCTAGTACACATGGCACAAGCCATGATAATCATGGTGAGTATAAATACAATAGATATCAATCTCCTGGATAATAATTATTCTATATACAGTTACGAGCGTCATTCTTCATCAGTCATCTCTGTCACCGTTTGCTTTTCTTTTTTTTTTTGGAATGGCGCCCTCCTATTGGTCGGCTACGATCACGCCACCTTTGCCCCCCCCCCCCCCCCCACTCGCTTTTTCGTTTTTGTAACCATTGTGTTGGAGCGGGTCGCTCCTTAAATAAATGCATATATTAGTTAATAACCAAATGGAATCCTCTCTTTCTTTTTCCCAGTAAGAGACGCCTACGGAAGCCAACAGTACATAGACAGATAAAGCACATAGGCTATAGTTATTAACTAACATATGCATTTATTTAAGGCGCCAATTTATAATTGTAACAAATAGTATTTGAATAAAAACATTCAATCGGGTAAAACACGGGCGTTGCCCGGGTCATTCGGCTAGTATAATACAACCGGGAGATAGATTTAATCTATTTGTGAATTCTCAATTTTTCGGCCACTTCCGCCCTTCTACAAGAAAACAGAATGATTAAACGCCGTTTCAATATTGCTCATTTTGTACTTTTGTAGAAGAGCGGAAAAGGCCGAAAGCTTGAGAATGCAATAATAGATTGAAAAGAAACTCATCTCTATAAACCTGTTGCATAATGTTGGGTGGAAGTTGGACTTTTATTCGAATTGCAGCACATGTCTACACATGTAGAATGGTTACTTGCACTCACTAGTGAAGTTGGACTTTTGCAAGATTCAGTGACCATTGAAGCAATTCTGTATCGGGTCGTTACTGTCGGCAATCGACTGTGTATACCATCGACCCCACATGATTCCTTGACAAGAAAACCCTGTATGACGTCTCTGATAAAAGAGGTATTGTGTGTGTTTCTGAATCTGCTATAGCGCCCATGCATTCTCTATGAATTCGAAAGCATACAGGAACACCTATGTTATCATTAAAGACTTTATATATACTATTGCAGTTCCATTTAAACATAGGAAAACCTAGCATATTCCCGTGGTAAGTGTCAAGATACCCGTTCGATAGAAACAGCAATTCTCCATAATCCACCATTTATTTAACATTAAAAACATTTTAAATGTAGTTTATTAATGCAGTAAATGATATATTAAATATATGTAGAGAGAGAGAATTAACTATATATATTTTAAAAAACAAAAATAAAAGAGAAGGACAATTCCAATTATATGCTGGGCCGCTGGTAATGGTGTAAAAAGCCCGCCAAAAGAGATTGCCTATTTACATATTCCCCCGTTTTATCTGGAAATGACGGCTGACCGCAGATAAATAAATCTTCGAGCGCGCAGTAAACTTTTTACTTCTGCCCCAAATAAATAATAGAATATATAGTAGATATTCAATATATCGACCTTTGGGGCGTTAATTCACGGCACAGTCTTGTCAAGCTACGACAAGAATTATGGATAAACCTTTAGAAATGTCGAAATATTGTGGGTGCTTGACTATTTCATACTGAGGATGACAAATGTCATATGTCGAAACCTTGCTGAAAAAAATTAATATTTTTTTGTATGTCGAATATATGTTCCTATCTATTAAAAATTATAGAACAAAAATGATTTAAATTAAATTTAGAAAAATAGCTTGTACATATGTAGAAATGAATTGGAATAGTAGAGAGGAGAGTATCCATGTGCAAATAAAGACCATTTTCCGAGCAAATTTATTAAATTAATCCGAAACAATACGTTTATTCGATGACATATGGACAAAATAAGGACGCACACCTTTGAACACACGGGGCTCTAAACACACGATTTAAAATACTGCTACGTATAAAAATTAGGAAAGTTAAAAAGGTGAGGAAGACGATTCATTTTGACGAAGTAAAATTCAATCTTATTTGCATAAAATTAAAGAAGATGTCAAGGAGAGAAATTTGTTGAGTAACAAAATTAATATTCTGTAAAGTATATATTCTGTTAAACAATTTAAACACACTTTTAGTATAAAGCTAGAAAAGTGAAACTATGTTTTACTTTTGTAAAATTACATAATATACAAGTTGAGAGTATTTACGTATTTAGCAAAGAGTCATCTAACTCCAAGCATTTCTTAAGGTATGCAAATAAACTATAGTACATGGTGACTGTGTGGATTCTTACACCATATATATTTATTACAAGTGACATTTAAATAGATAATCAATAAACATAAGCCCCATGGGAACTGTCCTAAAAGCTTATGTCCATAGTTTGCTTGAATAACATAATAAAGATCACACCCTTTATGTAGCATATATAAGCAGAATCGTCCAATACAGAAATTATTGCTCTAAGAAGCGACCTGGTAGATTAAGTTGGCGAAACCACTGGGATGGTCCATCACTGATGAGCCAAGTCCTCTCAATATATTTTTTCATCACAGTAAGGACAGTAGAAGTTTGTTTTATATGTAAAAGAAACATTGGTTCTTTAATGATTTAATTTCCTACTGCATTATAAATATTTATATATCTTCAGTAATTAAAAAGTCAGAATTCCATTCTATATCCAACACAGGTATCCGTTTTAAAATTACAAATATTTTCTCACAAGGAGTTTCTTTTTATTATTTTATAATGAACAGGTATCCGTCGTCTGCCCAAGTTGAGGAAATTCGTCTGCGCCCAACATTCTGTATTTGTCTTGAGAGTTAAATATTTATGCGAGATTAAACCTCAGTATTTTACTTCTTTATTCTAAAAGGGGGATTTTAAAATTCGCCTTTTGTCCGTGTTTTAACTTTAAAAACCTTTCTTCGAGTTTTTAAGTCGTGTTTTTCAACCATTGTTTATCTATCTACTCCTCCCTCCATAGATATGAATATTTAAGTCTAATAAATAAATTTAGACATATTTGCATACAGTTCTCCTATGCAAATATTCTTATAGTTTACGGAGAAACGTTTTAAATGTCCCGGCTACTTCCAATCTAAGAATGGGATGAAACTTTAATGAATTCTCTTACAAACTTAAGGAATAATTTATGTAATAATGTTGTGTCTCGCGGATATAGGGGAGATTCAATTCTTCCAAGGTGAAATTGAAGTATTTAAATTTACATATTACGCAGTAGGGTTGAGATTCAGTGTATTTGCCTTCTAGTTGTTTCCATTCAACATGATCTAAAGAAAGGCAATATATATTACCTAGTTTAGTTGATTTTTTATTACACTAGATGGTGCTCTGACATCTAAAATGCTCAAGCGAAGATACACCTATCACATTTTCCCTAATACATAAATATTTCCATCGTTATATACATATGGAAATAGGCAGAAGTCTAATATATCATTTTATACCCACACACACAGAGAGAAGGCAGATGGATATAAAAAATATATGATTCACTAGCCATCCCATTAATTTTTTCATTGCAGTAAGAGCGGTAGAAATTGTTTAATTTCAAACAGAATCTTACGCCTTTAAAATAGTTTCGAATTTTGATTAAAAAAATATACCAAGTATTGGTAAACTTTTATCTGGTTATTTATTCTCCTCTTGCATATCCATCGCCGAGTATTACCACATATATATATATTCCGTTACTATAAATTATATTTACATGTGACAAATGTATTGTCATCAGTAGGATCGCGATGTATCATATAGAAGATATTATCTGTAGGGGAGAGATAGAGGGGTTAAGGACGAATATTCGGATAATATATACGAGACGTATATATATATTACTACTAATCAAAAGTAAAGTGAAGGGCCTAGCTCATCAGTGGTGAGCCCTCCATGCTTCTAGGTTTATTCAATTTACCACGCCGTTCTCTATTATTATATTTATACCCTGTTTATACAATCAGTATTAAATATTGGCGTAGTGTGTGTGTGTGTGTGTGTGTGGAGAAACTTTTACCGTTGTATTTTACACAAGTTTCTGTCTTCGAAATCAGCTCATCAGCTCAAAGAATCATTTTTATTTATAGGATTAGAAAAACCCCGTCTTATTATTTTGAGAAACCATGAAAAAAACCCAAGTTCAAACAATTGGCTAGAGCAAAAGTTCGTTCAGTTTTATTGGGAAACCGAATTTACATATCACAGGAAAGTCCTTCATTCAAATATTGCAAACATGACGACAGATGAGTTGAACCTTTTACGTTGACACATCCGAATTTTCTTTCCAGGACACACGTACAACTGGCGTGATGTACGGATTATAAGCGTCTCTGTGGTGTAAACATCTGTTGGTATTTCAATTTACAATTTTACATATTCTCTATTTTATTCGGGTACCCCATCCCCTACTATTGTGAAAATCCCTGGAAAATTTGATAGACATCTGATGTAGCACACAATTTGTTTCATTCAAAGGATCGTAACTCTAGGGGTGTTCGAGGGAATATTTCAACAAATATACAATGTCCGTCATGTGCAAATCAAGACGGGTTCAAGGACCTTCCAGAGACATTGTCCGTTCCACGCTGTCATTTACCTTTATTCCATCCTATTTTTTTACTTATTTATTTTAGATTAATTAGTCCTCACAAACATATTTCTACCATTATATACCATTTTAACTGGCGCGGTAAGACGTTATCTTTTGGTTGTATCTTTCTTTAATTCGTTCACAAATAAATATTTGTTGTTATGATTTTTATACCCTCATTGGTTAAATTACATGCTCAATTCCAATCCATCCAAAATTTGGTTCAACTTATAGAGTTTATTTTCAAATATTTCCCTCAAAAGTGTATACATATCTGTTAATTAAGATTCAGTGTGAACTAGAGTGTTTCATATAATTTACAAAGTTATTTCTATACGATAGTTATGTAAATAAAGAGAATAATTAGTTACATATGTATGTATGCTGAAATTTCCCAGAGGAGGACAGAGTAATATGGCCCACTACAGAATTAGCGTTGAGAGGCCAATTTCCACCTCCGTAATTGGTAGCAAGGCACTCGGCGGAGACAGCTGTAGTGTACAGGCGTATAGAGAAACTAACTTCTATATACCTACGGTATACTTACATCGAAACTATACTTGGGTATAATACTTCAAATATATAGAAATTATCATAAACAATACAAAATGAATGTATATATTTGTTAATCTTATTTGAATATATAATATCTAGAGTTATTCGGAATTAAATTTAAAAAATATCAATTTCACAGAGGCCCTTGGTGCGCGTTGCGCAGCACTTCGACCTAGAATACACAGAGGCGCTATGAACTGAGATATTCGGTTCATCGCAGTGGTTCCGCTATTTATTTATCAGATTGTGAATGGTTGCCAACGCCACGTCCTCGAAGGTAGGAGAACAGCGGTTTCATGAAGTGCCATCGCTACCGAGTGCAACCATTTTCCCAAAGTCAACCATCTTCTGAAATATCACCAACTTTTGGGATTAACTGATATCCCGTCATTGCTTTACCTATCCCAAATACAGGCCATGATAATCATGGTGGGTAGCTAGAGACTGCTGTCAGTACGCCACATGTCTACACTTGTAGAAAGCAGTTTGACGTTTGAAATTACAAATTTGCCAGAGCGGGGTTTGATCACTCGCACTCAATGGTGGGGATAAACATATGAGAATATTGGGGGCTATTGGAGAATTTTGATTTTCTTCAGGAAAAGTGCCCATTACGGGATTCTATCCTGAGTCGTGGCTGTCAAAAATCAACGGTTTATTCCCCTCCTTCACCTATATTGTACGAGAATAAAACCAACCCCAGCTGACATTGTGGGTGCACGATATATTTCAAAGATATAGATGGTTGAGACTGGAAGGTTGAAAATGGGTGTAATATTCAATAGATTGCAGGGATTTCAATGAAGCTCACATGTAGAAATGTGAGATAATTTGAAGAAATTACGAGCTAATATATTCTAATGAAGATGATAAGGCACAATTTGGATTAAAGATTATAAACACAAGGTAATAAGACCAAATCCAAATAAATACACAACACACTATTTATTTATTTGGATTTGGTCTTATTACCTTGTGTTTATATTCTAATGAACTTTCCGACATTCGGAGTGGATGTTGTTGGAAAGATTGCATGGAAAGAATATCTTGAAGGTTGAAAATGGAGTTTATAGATAGTTTTAGGAGATAAGAACTTACGATCCCACGTATCAATAGACTTACAATGAAAAAGAAACTGTCTGAGGACAAGAATACTGTCAGCCAGCCACCAAATAATAGGTTGAGGAGAAATACTTCTTTTTAGAATCAACATTAAAATTTGAATATCTATATATTTTAACATTAACGCGTCCGTGGTTAGCTTTTCTCGATTAATCAAGAATGGGTATTTGGCCAATTCTGGAATAATTAAAAATCAACGAGAATAGTTGATATTTATTCCGATAGATGGCGCAATCCATCAGCAACTTTCAGTTGCACGATAAGGAGATGCCTTTTTCATAATTAATTTTACTGTCTTTCTGAATGGTTTGGTGACGTCAACCTGCTTCATCTAAAACACTATCTCCCGAGCATTCAGATAGATGATAAGTTTACAAGGAGTTGGAATCCCAGAATAAGATGGACAAACAGCCTGGTCAATATATTGAATTGTTTAAATAAATACAATTGATACAATATATAAGTTTTTTTAGTTATAATTAATTATACACTCTTTGAAAAAAACTTAAGGAAGTTCTACCTTTTAGCATGTATATATCGGTATTCAGACAATAACTCTGAAAGATATTACAGTGAACTTCATTGAAGACACACGAGATAACCAAGTGTGAACAAAATGGCCTCTGTCTCCTTAAAAAAAAAAAAACGACCGGCGATATCAAAGACTTTACACTTCCTTAAGTTTAGACCACGAGTGTAATTATAAACAGCGATGTCACATCGCTGACGCACATTCAACTCTCATATAGGACTCTCTCTCTTTCTGTATTTAACCTTATATAATTTTATATGGACTTTGAAATAAAGTAGTTTCAATCTCAATCTCTGTGTAGAAGGAAGTTAATATACATTGTGTGATAAAACACTATTCTGTGAAGTCTGAAAAATCAATATTTTATTACCAGAAAAAAACATAGGGAAGAATGGTGTTAGAGGAATGTATTTAGAATTTATTCTATTTGAGAAAAAAAGTTCACTAAAGGAGGAGTTAATGATTCCAGATAAATATTTATATATTTGAAAAGTAGAAGAATAAATAATTTAGTCGTAAACTCCCTGGCAGTTTTATTATGATGCTATGGGAACGAATGAAAATTCACGATCACAGAAATCCCTGGATTTAGGGCGGGAGCCAGAAATAAATTTTAATCTGAGTCCCCTGCTAGATCATAGAAGCTTCTTGATTGGCTGCCGAGCAAGAAGTACCGCAGACGATGATGGCTGCTGCGTAATTATCCGTCTTAATTATTTCCCGCCCTTTTTACGATTTCTTTTATCCCAAAATATTGGGTGTTTTCTGGAATAAAACACGTCGTTGCCAAAGCCATTTCCTGTTTTAAGAGCGGCTCTTTGGTTTGTAGAATTATTGTGAATAAACTCGTAAAAGTGTATATGATATTCTTAGATATGTTTTATATTAATTTTAGGGGGTAGGTGGAAGGATGGTCTAAACCGTTGTACATGGTGTATATAATGCATATATATATTTAATTATCTTTTTTTTTAAATAGTACAGACTGTGAACTTTGCATATATTGACAAGATGTCAATAAAATTATTTTAATTGTCTAAACCGTTGGTTTTTGACCACTACGACCCGGGTTCGATTCCCGCATTGGACACTTTTTTTCTGATTAAAAAATAAAATGCTCCGATGGCCCACGATTCTTGTAAAAGTCCAACCCCAGCGAGTGCAAGTAACCAAACAGGGCTCTGACACATTTGTAAGTAAAAGCAGTCGCCTACTTCTACCCACCATGATTACCATGGCCTGTACCACGTGTACTAAGGATAAGCAACAACAACATTTTAATTTTAAAATTAGAAACTCATAGATGTGGTTTTTATAAGAACTTTGTGCGATCTTGTGCAGTCTAAAATTACACAGTTAATTTTATTATATAACATTATTGTACTTACAATATATTGTGTATATATTTTTCAAATTTTGTATTATTTTTAAAAGTTTTTATTTGACTTGCTTCCGTCCGAAGCAAATCTTGTAACCAATATCTAATATACTTCAAGAGCACCTAGAAGTCTGAAATTCTGTACATTTTTTCAAACTTGATGACAATGTAAGTTGACACATTTTCAGTCTTCTAGGACGTCAGGATGGTCAGGGATGGACAAATTCCGAAAGCATTTTCAAATTTTATAATTCAACTTTAATATGCACTTGCAGACCACATAGAAGTCTTGAACACTCGCTCAGTCCAACTATCAATGAAAGTGTACAGATTTGTAGACTTCTGGGTCGTCAGAATGATTGGGAATGAACCAATTTCTATATTTCGTTTTAAATCATATGTGTTGCAACATTTCAATTCGTAAGCTGTTGGGAGTTGCACTTAATATTTTCAGCGATTGTTCAAGACTTCAGGGGCTTGCGCCATTTGTCAGAATAAAGAATCAACTTATCTTTGTGATATCTTAATTACATGATATAGGCAAACTATTATTTAAATACATACAAAAATATTTACGTACGTGTTTCAGGAGGCTATTGCCTCTCGTCAGCGTGGTGTAACTCAACGACCAAAAGGTCCTAGAGGTTATCTGATTGATAAAGGAAGAGGTATCTATGGTCAATTGTTCGTATAGAAAATGCTTTGTATTATCCCTAGTACACGTGGAACAGGCCATGATAATCATGGTGAGTAGAAGTTGACGACTGCTTTTGCTAACGGATTTAGCAAATGGAAACATTAAGATGCGAATGTTTCTTTTACAAAACCATGAAAAAATATTGGGAGGGCTTGGCTCATCGCAGTAAGGACAATAGAGGTTTTATATATTTGTAAAAGGAACATTCGCGTCTTAATGTTTCCATTTGCTGCATATAGATGGCGCAATATTTAAGCACCACATATTTACATATGAGCATTTGGACTTCTTCGCCTACAGAAATGTGACAGAGACACGTTTGGTTACTTGCACTCCTTGGTGAGGTTGAACTTTGGCAAGAATCGGGGGACTTTAGAGCAATTTTTTTATTAAATTAAATTTAATTGCCATCTATCGTTAAAATTTTACACAAATAAATTTACTGGCAATGCGTTTCTTTTAAATATAATCAAATATTATCTCTACAGACCTTACTGAAATGATATGAGTTATTGAATGAGAGGGCTTGGCTCATCAGTAGTGAACCCTCTCGGCGGTTTCGCCAAATTAATCTCTGTATAAACTGTCGGTTTATGACCGCCGCGACCCAGGTTCGAATCCCGCATTGGGCACTTTTCTTTTTTTCTGAAGAAAAAAATGCTTAAATGACCTCTGTTTTTGACAGAATAGAGATTAATTTGGCGAAACCGCTGAGAGGGTTCACTACTGATGAGCCAAGCCCTCTCATTCAATAACTCATATCATTGCAGTAAGGTCTGTAGAGATAATATTTGATGATATTTAAAAGAAACGCATTGCCAGTAAATTTATTTGTGTAACATTTTTTTATTGATAAAAAAGTGCCCAGTGCGGGATCCGACCCCGGATCGTAGGTGACAGTTCATGCCATTCCTCCACCGATCCATGTATAGGGGGGAATAGTTGTATAAAGTTTCCGATATTTGGGTTGGCTAGGTGACTCCCCCCGCGGTGAGAAAATTCCAGGGTCGCGATGAAATATGAAGCCAAGTTCTGGAATGAAGCAATTATCTCCTAGGTGAATTTATTGGCTTCCTCAATTTTTATAATTGATTGGTAACTTAATTAAATCGGTTTGTAACTGGATACACTTCTTAATTCTAATTATTTTTGTTTGTTTGCTCTCTCTTTAATTACAAACCATCTTCCTTACTTCCACGTATTAAAAATGGCAGTTATTCGACCCGCTGAGTGCTTTTTAAATGTTCTTTTTTTTGTGAGAGTGTGGGGAAGAAACAAAATTTTAATTAAATGTAGAGGGGTTATCGGTTTTCTGAAATGCTAATGTATTAAATGGGGAGCAAAGTTTGTGTTGGCACAAAATGGTTTTTTTTAATGCTTTTTGTTGTTTTAACGATGTCATGATGGGTGACACCAATGTAAGTATACACCAATCACTTGAACATCTGCTCACAATGTGCAAGATCCCTGTTTGGTTACTCGACCTCTCTTGTATATTGGACTAGCCGAATGACCCGGGCAACGCCCGTGTTTTACCCGATTGGATGTTTTGATTCAAATACTATTTGTTACAATTATAAATTGGCGCCTTAAATAATTGCATATGTTAGTTAATAACTATAGCCTATGTGCTTTATCTGTCTATGTACTGTTGGCTTCCGTAGGCGTCTCTTACTGGGAAAAAGAAAGAGAGGATTCCATTTGGTTATTATCTAATATATGCATTTATTTAGGGAGCGACCCGCTCCAACACAATAGTTACAAAGACGATAACGGCATGATAGGGGGGGGGCAAAGGTGGCGTGACCGTAGCCAACCAATAGGAGGGCGCCATTTAAAAAAAAAGCAAACGGTGACAGAGATGAAAACTGATGACTGATTGATTAGGAGATGAGGAATGACGCTCGTAACTGTATATAGAATAGTTGGAGGTGTTTTATTTGAAATCAAAACAATAAGAATGTTTTATGAGATGTGTTTTTATATTGAAAATAACTCCATCTGTCTGTATGAAAATGTGAAATTATTATCCCGCTAATATCATGTATATAGAAGGACAAATTCCTACGACCACTTATAAACGGAAGATAACATATTGTATATATTAATTATAATGCGCCCTCCATGTATAAGAAAAGAAAACATATACGAACGAAAGTTTCTTCAACACAAAATAATAATAATAATCTCTACTGTCCTTACTGCAATGAAAAAATATTGAGAGGGCTTAGTTCATCAGTGGTGAACCCTCCAGCGGTTTCGCCAATTCAATTTACCAGACAGCTTCTTTGAACTTTAACAATATATTGGACGATCCTGTTTATATATCCTAAAAGCTTATGTCCTTAGTTTGTCTGAATAACATTTCTGAGATTCCACCTTTCAGTGTAGCTCCCTTTTGGGACCATCCTTCCTCTCACATTATATATGAAACCATATAAACGAGGAATATGAAAACAATAAGTAGAAATAAGATGCCCCAATTAAGTTATTTAGCAATTCTCTGTGAAGCCTTAACTTATATACTACATAGTTTTAGTGTGGGAACACACACTGGACCGTTTAAATTGTTAAAGGAGAGGTAATATTACATTCTGGAAGTATGTATATCATCTGGGAGTCCAATGAGGGAAAAGGTCTCTGTCAATTCCTATCTACAAGACCTTTCTACAATGGTATAAACATGGTGTAGCCACATGTCTCTCAACACAAACTTTACATTGACTTAATTGTTATATAAAAAGGAGAATCTATGTAATTTTATTGGATTCACATGTTGTGGCTGCCCACGATGTTAAGGCGCTCCCTCACCCAACTCAATCAATATGGAAATAGAGAAATCAAATTTGCATCCCGAGACTTCCGAGTGTCATTTTAATGGCTCGCTAGGCGCTCCTCTGGCACAAACTTGCTGATTTAATTTAAATAAAGCTGTCAAATCTACGGTTGAGGCTAAATTCTCTTGTGGTTTCCTCCTCTGGGGCAGAATTACTTCCTATTCATAAGACGGAGAATTAGGTACCTCCATCCCGCGCTGTATCAATTTAAACAGTATATTTTAAAACGTGAGTACGCTGTTACAGAAATGAACTATTCACATAAATGGATGGATAGGGAGAAGAGACGCACAGATGTTTCGGAAAATGAAAAGTTTTATTACAGCATGTGTCTATATATAGGTTGATGGCTGGTAGCATTCTCCCTCTACGCCGAGCTTATTCCTAGGGACTGTCTATTGATGACATTGTAGTCCTATTTTCATAATTTTTTCATGAATTCCATTCTCGCCCTTTTCTTCGTGGTATTCTTCCCACGCGTTCCTCCAGTAAAAATACCGTCAGCCACTCAGAGTGTCGGACAAGATGACCAAACCTGCCAATCGTCACCAGCGCAGGCCACCTGTCCGTGGATTCACATCATTCGGTGCTACAACTCCTGTAGCTAACTTTATAACACTCCGGGTCTCGGAAGCTTCCAGGTGTACATCAACTACTATTTAAGATTGTGATTAAAGTGCTTCTTGGTTTGAAGCGGCCTGGTTTTGAAAGTTCTCGACAATGAAACATATAGAAAGTATGATCCACAAGGCGAATGTTCAAGGGCAATCTAGATGTGCCACAATGGAGGACTAAATAGTTGAAACCGCGGAAAAGATAATTCATTGATGAGCCAGGCCATCCTCCCTTTAGAGTATTTTCAAAACAATTTAACAATCTCGTATTGATCTAAACCTACGTGGTGGTACTAGAGATACTCTAAGCTGATATTTGTTGTTTGTCTCTTACAAGAAGTTGGAATAGTACGAGGCTCGTGAAGCCTGCGTGAACGGCAAGTTTACTAGATGTAACAAATGTGGAAAGAAATCCTACCTTCAATTCACCAATATGAAAATACATTCATGGACAAAACCTAAGGAAGTTGTACCTTTTAGCATGTATATCGATACAATAACTCTAAAAGATATTACAGTGACCTTTTTTGAAGACACACGGGATAGCCAAATATAAACAAAATTGTCTCGGTCTCCTTAAAATGCTTGTCCATGAGAGAGAGAATGTATGTTTCTACACGTATTTAATTGGGGTTGAACTTCTGATAAGGGTAGGGTAGCTATTTATTTTCGAAAACAAATTTTGTGAATATTTTCAGTCATAACTAAACCGCCGTTATACAGTACTAAAGGTCACATATAGAAAGTCCAAATATATTAGTATATATAAATATATATTTTGTATAAATATACATCAGCGACGGTTTCTCTCACGTACATTTAAAATGCTTATAGAAAACTGATATGAAACGATTGTCTGACCTCTCGAATACATAAGATTGATTTTTGAAGAAGCAGTCTCCTCGAAAGTTCTTAGATATAAATTCAATAGTTCTCCAATTGTCATATAAACACGAATAAGAGCGCCTTCTCTGCGAATTGTTGTATTAATTATAAAAACCGAGATGTAGCACAATGACAACGTAATTAGTGAGAGTTATATAAGACTTTGTGTTTTTCTATAAAACCAAAGAGCCTGAGGACATTTATATAGCCGCCGCGGTTAATTGGAATGACGGGGTGTAAATTACTTTCTTATTTCATGCTTGACTTTGTAAACATTTTCTGATCTTCTGTTGTTTTGTTATAAGGATAAAATATCAAATGTGTCAGAAGGTAACTCTTGCGGAGATATCTTTCTGGACGTAAAATACTCCAATATTTTATATTGTACAAAATAATATAATGCGGCTTGTGATTGTAAAATGACATTTTAAAATTATTCCGCAGGTATTTCTTTTCAACATGGCATCTGCCCGGTAAGCGGAACAATGTGGGTTCGATTCCCATCCCTGGACACTTTTATTTTTCCGTTTATCATTACTCTTCACAATTCACCCTTTCATACCTCATCCCAAAGGTTAGAAATAATCGCTATTTCTCCTTGAAAAAAAAGAAAGATCTTTTGTTGAAAAGAAACACCTGCGGAATAATTCAAAATGTCATTTCCTATTGTAAACATGTTTTACATGTTGTATGGTTGCAGGATATAGCTCTCTTTCTATATTATATTGTGGCGAAGAAATATTTTATTATTTAATTTAATATAATTATTCAATGAAATATGTTAGACAGATTTTTATTAATTAATATTTGTAAAATCATCATTTAGGTGCCTAGCTTGCTTGCTCGATATTCTCTAGCTGTAGATAATTTGGTTGATTTGTTAATAATTGTCGACTAGTCGCCGTGACGTCATCAATAAATACTTTCACATCTCCAGATATACAAAGATTTGATATCTACGCTACAATATATTATCATGAATAATTATTGTTTATAAATCTAAACATAGAATATCTCATTAATAGCTATATAATATTATAAAGCGGATTAATACAAACACAATTTGAAATTGCTGCTTTAAAATCGACGGAGAGGAAAATTCTTATAAATAGTTTATAAAATTTACCAAGTAGAATTTCAATACCTTCAAAACACCCTCCAAACATTGTAAAAAATAATACAAAAGTGAAACTAAACTGGGATCAGGTGGATAAATTAAGAAAAAGGCCTTCTCTGATCGTGCAACTTTTATTTGCACGACCAGGAGATGCACTTAACTCCAAACAATAGCTAAATGCTTTAGAATATCTACATTATTTGCATATCCTTCAGTAGGACTTCCCCTGTTAGTCGACCAAACACTATGTGTAAAGTGGAGAAATGTGAATTAATACTGTAGTGTATTTAGGTTGATTTAAAAGTAGAAATAGATTTCAGCCCTATTTATTTAAATGGCTTTTATTATATTACACCGGAGTAGATACAAATTCCAAAATTACAAGTCAACAACAGAATGATGATGATAAGTTATATATTACGATATATAGAATATATCACATAATCTTAAAATTATTAGAATATAAATATATGACAAATACAATATTTAATGAAAGGATATATAGTATACGGAGATCCTCTTTCTTTATTTTTCTTTATATCATTTTTACTTTCGTTTAAAAATAAAACGTATAAGATATTGCAGCCGTACAAGAAATGTTTGATGTCCATATGTGGAAAAAAGGAAACTGCTATCGAGACGCCCTCCAATACACACAAGCCAACCAAAACGTGTAATTGAAGGACACCTTGAAGGCAACATAAGAGGACGCCCTCGTACGACAATTCTGGACCAACTGAAACCAAATCTTTACATCACCAGCTAGTAACTAGGATCATCGAAGCTTGATTGAGGGGGTACATTGGTCTTTTAGGTTATTGATTCGTCTGAAATAAAAATCATTAATCTCAGTATCAGCCGAGTCGGCCCAATTACAAATGAATCCTAATGGACGAAAGCCTTTTCAATAACGTTCTCTTCGATAAAGTTCGGGGCGGAGGGAAAATATTGACGGAACTTCTATATTTGAAAAAAAAAAAAAGATATATCTACCGCGCTATTCTTGATTTATTTATTTTCCCGACATTACAATGTAACATTCCCTTGAAAAGGTGGCAGCAACGTCAAACGTCGGGATGTAAAGAACGGTCGATATACACTCATGGACAAAACTTTGGGAAGTGAAAAGTTTTTGATGTTGCTGGTCGTCTGTTTCCTTTTTTAAAGAGACAGAGGCTGTTCACACTTGGTTACCTCGTGGTCTTGAATAAAGGTCACTGTAATATCTTTCAGAGTTATTATCTGAATCTCGATATATATGGTAAAAGGAACAACATCCTTAAGTTTTGTCTCCATGAGTGTAGCTATATACTTGTTTAACCCCCACTCTCAAACCGCCAATTATTTCTCTATATTTTAAGTGACTAAATGGATCATTAGTGTGTGCGTGGGTTAAATGATAATTCATGTCTATTCTCCATCTTATGAACGTTTCGCCATCTCTCCACTTCACCAAACTTCACTATTCCGTTTCTATCCAAATACAGTTTAGTGGGATACAAGACGACATGTATGGCCCAATCTTTCTGAATGTCACTCCTCCAGCAGGGCTAACCAAATGTCAATCTGCTCCTTGAAATAAGGCTGTATGACGTTCTCTTTCCACTATAACATAGCCCTCTGGTAATATGCAAATAATGTAGGTAATACAAGAATATGTAGCCATTTATTTCTATCTGTCTATAAGAGAACGGGGTGTCATTTATATGTTAATTTTAAGCTAATTAGATTTCTGAGAGGTACTTATGACCAGCTGCCAATATAATTAACATGTCCCATAACACACACACTTGAGTTTTAAAAATTAGACAGGAAAAAGTTCCACCAAAACTATAGATTCAATAGCCACGTGAGACCTCGAGTCTATAGAAGGAAGTGGATGTTTCACTCAATACAGCCTTCACCTCTACCAAGATTGGAAATTGAAAAACAAAAATAAAATATGTTTCTAGCTTGGATATGTTGTTGTTGAATAGGAGAGAATTCCTACCAACCTTCAGTGTCAATATGATAAATACATAATGTCCCCTCAGGACATCCTTTCTTCACTTTCCACAAGTCGAATATTTCATACAAAAGGATTTTATATAGTTCAGTGAAATATATAGATTTCCGTCGAACTGTAAAATTGAAAATTGTGTTTATATAAATACCAAGTATTGTACATTAGCGAGTCATCTGTTATAAGAAATATAAACTATTTTTTACGCGTATGATTCGTTTTAAAATATAATATAATATAATGCGGCTTGTGATTGTAAAACGACATTTAAAAAATATCCAGCATGAGTTTCTTTTCAATGAAAAATCAAAATTTATTTAGAGGAGAAATAACGATTATTTCTAACCTTAAAGATGAGGTATGAAATGATGAATTGTGAAGAGTAATGATAAACGGAAAAATAAAAGTGTCCAGGGATGGGAATCGAACCCACAGTGTTCCGCTTACCGGGCAGATGCCATGTCCACTAGGCTACTCTGGACATATTTTTCCGTTCGTAAATAATACATAAAGTCATTTATAATACAATATAATATAATGCGGCTTGTGATTGTAATTTTTAAATGTCGTTTTAAAATATATCACAAATTTCTACTGTCCTTAATGCAATGCTAAATTGATGGGAGGACCTGACTCATCGGTGGTGAACTCCCCCAGCGGTTAGGCTTAGTATGTTGTGGAGAGTGAATTGAAACATGACAAGATAATCTCTATACAGGTATCTGAGGTGTGTCAGGATATCTCTGTGATTAACACGGAGAACCAACCTATCAAACCTGGCCTAATGTAGGTAGGCGATGTCCGTCCAAACAAAAGATGGCGACTCTCCATCAAAATATAGTTAGCTAGAAAGTAAAGAAGTTTTATTTCCCTCTAAGACAGTAGTTTTTATAATAAAAAAGACAGAGTTTGGCCTTCAAAGAAAAGAGTTTTGAAAGGAGGAGAGCGAGGAGAAAATTTGAAAGGTTATCTTTTGACAAGAAAGATAGAGAGAAGGGAAGAAAAACCTAATGAAAGATGCATGAAGTATGTCAGCATCCTTAATGTAAGCTTTGTTAGAAGGTTTTCTCCAAGAGGTCCTGGTTGGGTGACCCCGATGAAAGGCTGGTGTCACGTGAGCCGGACAGTAAAAAAGTTACTTATGGATTAAAAGATAAATATAAGAAAGTTTCAGTCGCACTGACAACAATGCGACGTCGATCCAGGCGACTTCAGGTATAGTCAGTCGTGTTATTGTGTTATTAAAGGAAGGAGAGGTATATAGTCAGTCGTGGAGTGTAGGACACACCTACAAGTTGGAGTTTCAAAATGAGAACCTCAAAATCGTGAAGAAGGAGGAACTACTGCCACTTGGGGCGCTGTTGTATTCCGATTTAGGCCCTGGGTGACGGCCACGACTGATCGTAGCGAGAAGTTGGTTTATATTCGGTAAAACAGGATAGGACCGCTCACTGATCCTGAGTGCTAACATCTTGTGATAATCTTCTGTAAGAGGTAAAGTGATGTGAGCTGACTATTTCTGAATATTTTAGGGCAACCAGCTTTCTATATTTGTACCACAATCTCTTGGGATTTTGTTCATTCGTACAACATACATATATAGGGTATATATACACGTGTATATAACAAAAATAATGAAGGCACATGTCCAATTGGAGAATATTCCCTCTTCTAGGAGGTTGATATTACTCCTGTAACATGTTTGCACTCATGGACATAACTTAAGAAAGTGAAAGGTTTTTGATGTCGCCAGTCTTTTTAAGGAGATAAAAGACAATTTTGTTCACATTTGTTTATCTCGTGTGTCTTCACTAAATATCACTGTGCATTAAATAACTTTCAGAGTTATTGTCTGAATCTCGATATACATGCTAAGAGGTACAACATACTTAAGTTTTGTCAATGAGTATGATATATTATACAGTATATGTAAATAAAAGCGAGTATAAAATAAAATCTAGATCACATCAAGTCTGTCTTGTTACCAATGATATACGGGATAATGTATTGACCCACGGGGAAGAAATGGCGTGTAACAACAAGCGTGCGATATATACGTGTTTATACCGAAACACCACCCCATATTACATCTGACAGGGAATTTATTAATTAGATTTACTCGCCCACAATACACAGGGACAATTTACAAATTTCCCCAGGGACAAGTTTTCCTATCTTTCTGTTTCCTCTAGAGCAGAAATAGCATAGTTTATCGTGGGAATAACATTGGGAAAATATAGTTTTATGGGGAAAATATAAAAACCGATTTAGCAATGCCTTCCTTTATTTTTATGGCAGAATATTCCTGACATTTATTGTTCTTCTACATATCTGATAAATAAACGCATTGCTAACGTTTATATTTGATTTTATATTTTCCCAAACTATATACCATTTTTTATTCTTTCAATATATAGTTTTATATAAAAAAATCTTTTAAAATTCCTTTTTTAAAAAAGATATATATATATATATATATGTCGTATATGTTGTATATATGCAATGTTGTATGTACATGTTCACCACACTATGTAACTTAAAAATGGCATCATATAAAATATACCACCGGAAAAGAAGGGCAGCACCCAGAAAGGTAGAATAACAGGTCGTTGACATTGTCCAAGCAACTCAGGGAGGCTGTGGACATATCGGCCATGTGAGGTTTTGATTGGACAACCAAGTCTCTGACGTCAGCATACAAGCTGGGTTGTATCTGAGCCCATCAGAAGAGCTATATAGAAGACAGCACAATAGAATCAGAAGTCCGGTGTAGTTAGATTTCCCATTCCAACGGTTTCGCGGAGAAACCGCCATCATGTTTAGAAAGTTCTCTGAGGATAAAAAAGAAGTTGGGCTTTTATACTATTAGAAATATCAATACTTTCAATAGAGGAAATATTATAAAAATATTTACACTTTATTTATATATAACATCGATATGTTAATTTATTGAATATTGAGCAAACATCGCCATATATGGAATTATAATTTAAAATTTTATATTTAGGAGTAAAATGATATCAAACATTTTTCTGAGTCGATTTTTAAAATCCGATATTTTGAAAGGCTTTCATAATCTTTGTTTTTTTTATCAACCACGCGGTATCTCCACAAGTGAGACTTTCAGGTGGAGATAGGCGGCGTACAACCTCTTGAAACATTGTGGATTTTAAAAAATAATAAAATGTTTTATTTCGGTACAAAATAAGCCCTTAAAAATTATATGTATTATTTTTGTACAAACCCTATATAAATGTTTGAGTCAAAAGGTACGCCCTTTTATATAACCCTATATAAATGACCTGTTAAAGATCATTAAGGATAATACAAAAATAAGATCCGATATTGAGAAATAAAGAATTCTATATACAGTTACGACCGTCATGCGTTCTTAATCAATTCTTCAGTTTTCATCTCCGTCACCGTTTGCTTTTTTTTTTTTGGAATGGCGCTCTCCTATTGGTTGGCTACGATCACGCCACCTTTGCCCCCCTCCCACTCGCTTTTTCGTTTTTGTAACTATTGTGTTGGAGCGGGTCGCTCCTTAAATAAATGCATATATTAGTTAATAACTAAATGGAATCCTCGCTTTCTTTTTCCCAGTAAGAGACGCTTACGGAAGCCAACAGTACATAGACAGATAAAGCACATAGGCTATAGTTATTAATTAACATATGCATTTATTTAAGGCGCCAATTTATAATTGTAACAAATAGTATTTGAATCAAAACATTCAATCGGGTAAACACGGGCGTTGCCCGGGTCATTCGGCTAGTTTCTATATAAAAAAAGAACACAATCAAGTATACGAAGTATTGTATACTGATATATCAATTTCATTAACACTTCTTTCCTTCCTAAAACCAAACGATCATAAAATTGCGTAGCAGACGATTTTAAAAGTCCGTGCGCTTGTTTTTTGAAAAAGGCGGGAAAAAATTAAAAGCGCAAGGCAGACGATTTCTTCATTGCCCCGGGAGTTTTAATGAGAACAAAGAGATGAATTTAAAGCGGCCAGACGTTCAATTTGGCAGCAGCCGAATCAATGCGCTCGATGGCAGAAGAACATTATTTCCACCACTTATCGGTAATACAGTTACTGCCAACGTCGTTAGGACACCTAGACATCCTCTTGCTTTCCTTTTATAGTCAAAGTTGGAGAGTAAAATAACGATTTTATCTTTCAAAAAATCATTTGTCTCTCTTTTTTTTTCAAAGAGAAAAGCCAAGTACGTATTATTACAAAATTTGATAAAGGACAATGTTGACTAAGCGCACAATAACCGGCCAATCCCTATATACACTGTTACTAATTTTACCGCTACTATTGTTGAGTACATACATACAATAGGTTTTGTACTCGTAGAAGGAAGTCTTGCCCGAAATCTTGTACAACCATTTATAAATAAAGAAGAAACTCTGCTCCTTGTGATTTCTATTCTATTAACGAATAGGGAGATTACCATCGACTCAAGACATAGAAATAAAAGCTATTTCTACAGACCTTATGCTGAAATAAATAAAGAGTGAAAAAGGGAGGGCAAGGGCTCATAAGTGGCGAGCTCTCCCTGCGGTTTCGCCAGTTTAACTTCCAGACCTACCGTTCTACTATTGTATTAGATTGATTGCCTTATATATAGTCTCAGAATTATTTTGTTATAGAATGCACTACATAAGTGTTTTAAGATAAAACAATCGGCATATGCTTCTAGGACTGTATACCAAGTATATTTATATTTTAAATTAAAAATACAATGTATCGTGAGCAATGATCTTCCGCAAAATTACACTCAAAGACAAAACTTAAGGAAGTGGAAAGTCTTTGATGCCGCCATTCGTCTGTTTTTTTTTTTTTTTTGAAGGAGACAGAGGCAATTTTTGTTCACATTAGCTCATCTCGTGTGTCCTCAATAAAGGTCACTGTAATATCTTTCAGAGTTATTGTCTGAATCCCGATATACATGCTGGAAGGTACAATTTTCTTAAGTTTTGTCCATGAGTGTACAAACAAGACAATTATTATTTCTCTTAAAACACTCATTTTGTTCATTCTATAACAAAAAATGCTGAGACTATATATAAGACAATCAATCTAATACAATAGTAGAGCGGTAGGTCTGGAAGCTAAACTGGCGAAACCGCAGAGCTCGCCACTTTGGAGCCCTTGCCCTCCCAACAACATTTCTTGTCCCTTAGGATTGTTTTTCCTTGACAGGGATGGCTCACCGAAATGTTAGAAATATAAATTAAATAAAAGGTGAAAGTATGTGGCTATTTAATCTTGTAAATAATAAATTCCCACAATTCAACTCGGTAAAATCTCCACTCAGTGAAATCCTAGGAGGGGTCACATCCCTATCTATCAAGTCTTCTATCAAGATGATCTCGCCGGGATTCCCAAATATCCAACGAAACCTATAAAAGAGTTCACATTAAAAATTGTTTGAGAAAGTTATATATACACTGCGTAAAATTGAAAACGGAACACCAAGAAATAGTGGCCAGAAAATTATGCAAATTTCAGGGTAGACGCGCCTAACCGAGTTATGCAAATGATGTAAAATGCGCAGCTCTCGTGCGCACATGGAGTAAGATATAAGGGAATGAACTTGCAGAAAGGACAGTATTCGTGTCGTTATTTCTTCAAGGAAAATCATTGTAGAAATTTTGTTCTTGTGTCAAAAGACACGTGTAATAACAGAGAATGCCAGGTCATCGTAAACGGAGGCAGTTCAAGCAGACAGACGCTTTTACGAGGGGCATGGTGATCGGACTGAAAAGGGAAGGTTGGTCCATACGTCAAATCGCAGCTGATACACACCTTGGTGCGTCCACGGTGCACCGACTGTGGAGAAGATGGTTGGAACAAGGAAATGTGGCAATTTATAGGAATGTCGGTGCAACCAGAGTGACGTCAGCACGTGTGGATCGGCGTATCCTTCGACAAGCAGTGGCGGCCCCACAAGCCACTTGTACCGC
This sequence comes from Cordylochernes scorpioides, assembly GCA_030710605.1. Taxonomy (NCBI): domain Eukaryota; kingdom Metazoa; phylum Arthropoda; class Arachnida; order Pseudoscorpiones; family Chernetidae; genus Cordylochernes; species Cordylochernes scorpioides. The sequence continues at coordinate 221,576,884 of CP092863.1, read as the reverse complement.
CATCCTGCAACATGTGCAAGACACCCTAGATCATTCCATCTCGACCAGAACCATTTCCCGTCGATTGGTTGCTAATGGCTTGCACTCATGCCGTCCGCTAAGAAGACTGCCATTGACCCCACCGAATAGGCGCCAACGTTTGGAATGGTGCCGGGCTAGATCGACGTGGGTGACGGAATGGCACAGGGTCGTGTTCTCAGATGAGTCGCGTTTCTGCTTGTCCAGTGATAGTCGCCGTGTACGCGTGTGGCGTCGACGTGGAGAAAGGTCCAATCCGGCAGCAATTGTGGAACGCCCCACCGTGCGACAACGTGGAATCATGGTTTGGGGCGCAATCGCGTATGATTCCAGGTCACCTTTACTTCGTATTCAGGGCACTATGACGGCCCAACGATACGTTGATGATGTGCTGCGACCGGTGACACTCCCCTACCTTCAGGGGGTACCCAATGCCCTTTATCAGCAGGATAACGCCCGACCGCACACTGCTCGCATTAGCCAACAAGCTCTGCAAGATGTACAGATGCTTCCCTGGCCACCGTACTCTCCTGATCTCTCACCAATCGAGCACGTCTGGGACATCATTGGACGCCGTTTGCATGCCTTGCCACAGCCGCGTTCAGAAGACGAACTGTGGCAAATGGTTGAGAGGGAATGGAGAGCCATCCCTCAGGACGCCATCCGTACTCTGATTGACTCTCTACCTAGACGTGTTGCTGCGTGCATCGCCGTCCGCGGTGGTCCTACTTGCTACTAAGCCGACGCCGTTCTCGCTCTGTATTATGACTATCATTTTGAAATAAAGATCACTTATTGTTCGTCCCTGTCTCTTTCTGTCTACCGAGTTTCATCACTTTCTGACCACTATTTCTTGGTGTTCCATTTTCAATGTCACGCAGTGTATATATTAACTTGTAATTTATATAAATTTGAAATATAAAAAGTAACACTCTCTTTATTCATATTTATTCTGTATTTAACCTTATATAATCTTATATAGAAATTGTAATAAATCAGTTTCAATATCTCTCTCTCTCTCTCTCTCTCTCTCTCTTTACTAAATTTAGGCTCGGGGAACATAACCTTTTTTCTTCAAATATTTGGTTATAATATATATTTTGGTGTATGTTACATTTGTGTTACATAAATATATAAAATTATAAATCTTTATTCTATAAACATTCGGGTAAAATGCACCCGGGCAGCACAACTTACATAATAAAAATATCGTGTTTTTTCTTTTTAAAAAATCCTAAAAATATTTCCTTTTTTAATAAAATAAATTTTGTTTCCTACCTCACACTTTTAACGAGGGTTTGTTGTTATTTATTGAGGTTCAATTGTTATTTTTTAAAGGAGAGAAAAGACGTAAATCCAGGAAGACAGTGTAAGACGACTTTTTAATGGAAGGAGTCACCCAGAGATAGTCCCGGTCTACTTTAGATATAACTGTGGCTTTATTCTCCACACTTCACACCGTCGTATTTTTATTCTCACATTACCGATTTGTGTTACAATACCTACATAACGTCCTGGGTTATGGGGTTCCATGTAATCCTGAGTGACCCGGCGACGTACGTTGAGCCACCCTTGTCAAGGAAAAACAATCCTATGTTGCTTATTTGTTGTCCCTTAGGATTGTTTTTCCTTGCCAAAGAGGGTGTCTCACCGAAATGTCTGAAATATAAATAAAATAAAAGGTTGAAGTGTGTGGCTATTTAATCTTGTAAATAATGAATTGGCACACAAATCCACTCGCAGGAGTCTCCACTCAGTGGAATCCTGGGAAGTCGAGGCACAACACTTTTATCAAGAATACCCCCCCACAAGGATTCACAAATATCCATCGAAATCTATAAAAAGAACCCAAACTCAATTGAGCCCAACCCAAACATTGAAAGTTTGGATCAACTAGTGATAGAGATGCTGTCTGAAGGATATTTGGGAGAATATCTCCACCCGGCATTTATCACGTCGAGTACTCAAGTGTACGACCAAGTATTAGTAAGACGGCAATGTGGCGCCGAACAAGGAGACTGACAGACATCTCAGTAACGAAGAGATCCTACAATGAGAGTTACTGGAGACGAGGAGGAGAACCAGCTTGTTTGAAATCTTGTCGGAGTGGCTAGCGGGATTGCTGTAGGGAGGTATGGGGGGAAGGCCTAAAAATGGGATTCACGAATAATTTCTAAGGAAGAGCCTATAATGTCATCAAAACATCAACCCTGATAAGAAAGACTTCTGTGTGGACAAGCATACTGCCCGCCAACCTGTCAATTTTAAAACGTTAATAGATGGCCCATACCAGAAAATGGGATTTAAAAAAGGGAATGGATTGAGATTCGTTCTTATATGAAAAATACATTTTTGTAACCAACCTAAAAGAATATGCCCCCGTCCGCACAGATACCCAGCCGTCGTAGAGCGCTATCTCGAGTTCAGGCCTGATTACACTGCGGGGTTCGACAGGGGAAGATTTATATTCGGGGCAGCCTGGCCAGATGAATGGAACTAATCAGGGAGCACCGGAGGGAAAAAAGGGAACTCCATTTGTATAGACTAGGGGGATCATTAACTTTATTTTAAGGCTTGTTGACAAATCCATCTGTGAAATCCTTTGAAAGAGGAATTGACGGAATTCATACGTATTTACTAATTGAGATCTATTAATGGATATCTCCCGCGGCTGATAAACACACGACCACGATATAGCAGCCAACCTGTGGCGACAATTTGTCTGGCTTTAAACCGGGGTGATAAATTCCGCCGTGTGTATTGTCCTCCGGGCTGTAATCCCACATGATAGATGGGTTTAGTTTTATAGTTTGGGCTGCCCCCCTCGAATTCGCGATTCGTTCACGTAAAAAGATCCATCGACGGCCACGTCATTTCTCAAAGCCGTGTAAACTACCGAGTAGTGTTCTCTGCAAAGAACGCCTGGTCAGCATCGGTCAAAACGAAAATGGCCGGAGTCAAAGAAGTTACGACGTTGGTAACTGCAGATAAGTATTCCACAGATCTATAGCAGAATTATGAATGTGTAAGAAACAGTACAGTGGAAGTTTGGACACACGATTCCTCAGACGTATTTCGCCCAGACCATTCGAGAATGCTGCAGAGATTGTTGGATAATCCATCACCACCAAAGTCGATGCAACCAAGGAACACGAAATGTCGTCCACTATGTGTGTGTATTAATTGTCTCTCTAAGAACCCTTGGCTATTTTAGCTATACCTTAATAACCAAAATAATATCAATTTGATGGGAGTAGATTGTTCCTCAGCTATTCAATGATTGTATCTCGGGTCTAGTCTCGCCCCCGTTTTAATACTTGTGTATAGTATATATACACACACACAAGCCTTTTTATTGGGGCATCCAGCCCTATACATGATTCCCCTCTACGGGATTTTTGTGTATAGTATATATAATGTTTTCAGATCCCTAATTTTACTTTCAATAGTTCCGTAGAAGAGTTGTCAATACTCGAAAGGTAGGAAAGAGTATCAGAGAACTTGAGGGATGTTATGGAGAATGATAGAAGGCGGGCTGCCATCGCATCCAATTAAGTACATGGAGTATCCCTGTCAATTAAACCTTCCCTAAAGTGGATTCTCAAGTTGGTCTCGTGGCTAGGAATCCAATTACGGCGGGATCTGTGTGGGATAACGTCACGTGGACTTCCTTCACTCCACCTGTTGCAACCAAAGCTCGGAAGATTATAACATTGGTTTGGCGAAACTCTCTCTCATCAAGATCAGGTTCTAAAGTATGGAAGGTTTTACCTTGTTGTCTCGTTAGGCTTTTCATGCTTCTCCCCATTCTATAATGTCTACAATAGGTTTAACGTGAGTCTGAAGCAACTAAAGATGATGATGATAAAAATGAGGATCCATATTGAGGTAAGACTTCGGTAAGGACTAGCTGTCATCCTAGATCCGTCCAAAGAACCCACATTCCTGCAACTATAGATATTTATATAAAAACAGGCACCTCTCCCTTTAAAAGGCATTTTTGTTCATCATCCCAATACTTTTGGTACATGAATACCATCCTTCGCAACTTTATGTCATGTATATATATTCTCTCAGGTGTTTTCCGTATGTGGGACCCAAATCTTAGCGCGTTGATTATATAATGATAACTCAATATATTATCCTGTTTAAAATTATTTTCGAAAAGGAAAAGGAAGCCTTTTAGTCCATATATGCTTGGCGAGTAAAATATGCATTGGGGGAGAGGAACCCGGGTCATTGGTCCAGTTGGTGAATATTTCAGCCATTAGTGACAAGACACATTACAAGAAATACGTGAAGAGGAGAATGGTCCAAACGACCTCAGTATTCTCCATCTAATATATTTTCAATCACAATGTGTATCACGTGGGCGAAGTTCTCAAATCAACCATTCAATTCTCCTTTCAAAGCGATATGCTACTTTCCCATAATTCGCGTTGGCTGGATTTCGGACTAAAAGTCCTTCATAAGGTCTTGAAACAATACGCATTGCTACAAATAAAACGGCATTTCACATTCTTTCAAGGCCCGTTGAAGAGATTTCAGTCCGAAAGCCATTCACGCTGAATATAAGACTACCAAAAAAAGAGAGATGAATGTTCGATATTAAATCTTCACTCACTTCATCATCGAGTATGTGTTCAGAAGATTGACCGACCGCGACATAGGGAGTTCACAACACGACTCCACATCCACTCAGGGTAGGTAACGTGCTCCCCCGTGGAGGATCGATGGCCAGTTGATGTGGCCACCAGTTAACTCGGTCGATCCCATAACTCCTCCCGTAGGATATCTGGAAATCCAAGCCGTTCCTGTACTGATGAAGACCAGAGCCCAACACCACGGTATACAGGTTGTTGGCTCTTTGTTCGAATTTGACAAAGCTACTGAAATTGCGGCTTATTCTCTTATCTAAGCGTTGTGTTCAGAGAAGAACCAAAAAAATCCATTGTTTTGACGTATTTACTCTCTAAATATACTTTTATTAAAAGGGAGAGGTACTTTTTGTTATATATATATATACATATAATTCATATATATAAATATATAGTTTTGATTGCTATCAATTTGTTTTAAAACTCGATTTGTTCAACAACTTTGCCTGTTGCCTTTTGTTTTAAGCAAATGTATTTATTTGAAAAAAAAAATAAAAATAGTCATTTCAGTTATATATTGATCAGGAATATTTATTTATTTAAAAAAAAATCTAAAATATTATTTTTAAAATCTTGTATTGTTTTCGCCTCACTCAACCCCACGCACGCATCAATAAATATTTGGTTTTGAAAGGTTTCTTGAATATTGTACAAAATATCACTTTCCGGAACATCTTCTTGTTTACGTCACTAGGCCTCGCTTGATGGTATCTTGATAGATCCACTTTAAAAATTGCTTTTTAAATATTTCATTTCGGTCAGATCCAGAGCTGTCGCAGTAATGGATTAAAGATATAAACAAATAGGTGGGTGCCCAGGATTCTCCTTATCAATCCTTGAATTCTTTTTTTATTTCAGCTCTATCAACACTTCCATGTCTGTAACTATGTAACTGTGTCTTTAGTATAAAACTAGGCTTGCATCAGCTAACCATCGATGAACGAGAAAAGACGCCTAGCCTAGATGTGAAACCCCATATACTACATAATATCATTTCAAGAATTAACTATGGTAACAAAGGGAAAATAATTCAAATTAATAAGTCAAATGGGTAAATCGAGAACCTATATTTTCAAGCCTTGGTGAATTTAACTTTAGGACAATAAGGATGGCCAAGAACAAACTGGAATATCGAGAAATGAACGAAATAAAGTAACTAACGAAAAATACCACAAAGAACATTTAGTGGGAAACATTTATTTTGAACATGGATCCTTAATGTAGGATTGACCACGAAGATCCTAAATTATATATTCTATTTTAGAAAAAAATTCTGAATTTAAAAAAAGCTTTCAAAGTACAGCTACATATTTAGATTACCTGAAGTAGCCTGTAAGTGTGATGGCAAGCTTTTTTTATCAAAATTCGAAACTATTTTAGACGATTCTTTTTAAAATAAACAATTTTAATATATATTCCATCGTATTGTGTTGTTCAAGTGTAGGGGGATTTCCAATAATATTTGCTTTGTGTTAAAATGTCAGAGAGAGAGAGGCTACACAAACATTTAACAACTTTAATTAAATATTCTATTGGGGAATATCTGTTTTTAGCTCTATTTTTAATTAAAATGGAGAGTTGCTGCAATCTATTATTCATAACTCCCACTCTCTGTATTATATATTTTAATTAAGATCTATTATTATTATTATTATTTTTTTGGAAAATATGGAGGGAGAGAGATTTATAATTAAATCTATATATAGACATATTCTCAGTATTGCAAACAAACAATAGCAGCAACGGTATTGTACAACAGGGGATAAATCCACAGATTCAAAATAATTTGAAATTCTTAAAACATGTCGAGACATGAGTGTAGAATCCTTCAGACCCAAACACGATATAAGATACAATTAAATTAAACAGACAAGATTCAAGCTAAAATCAAGAATAATAAAATCGAAAATCATAGACGCAAAAAAAAAAACCGAATGAAATGAATTCTTCTTTGAAAGTTCGTGGCGAGTTTCTAATCAATAAAATCATAGGTTACTACCATAGTTGTTCAATTGCTGTATTCGTCTCAACTGCTGAGACAATGGTGTCGCAGTGGTCTCCACGTGTAGTCAGTAGCACCAGTCCACGGAACTAACGTTTAACCCATTGTTGTATCCATGTTCTTTATATCGTCTAGCACGCCCAGAGTCCATAATAACGAACATTTACCTTTGGAAGCGATGTCTTACACTCAGCGTGGCTGGCTTCCCTTCAACCGGCCTTGAAAAAATGAGGAATGTCGTTTTATTTTTATTTTTTGTAGCAATGCATATTGTTTCAAGACCCGATGAAGAACTTTTAGTCCGAAATATAGCCAACGCGAATTATAGGAAAGTAGCATATCGCTTTGAAAGGATAATTGAATGGTCAACCCAAGTCTATATTATTTATGTTATTTGATAGGATTTATCACATTTCATGGCAATTAGCGACATATATCTTATGTACGCCCCCTCCCCCAGTATTAATATTTGCCTTGATTTACCTTGTAATGGACTCGTGATTTCAGAGTGGATTCGCCATTTCTACAATTGCGTCATTCGTCCCTCTCTTTCCCCATCCTTTTCCAGCAACAACCACAAGTCGTGGGATCATCCCCGGTCTTTCCTCTCCCCACACACATATATCAGTGGATCTGATAGTCCAACAGGTATCCTTCATTCAAGTGAAAACTTTAAAGTTCGATTGAGAGATATATTTAGAGACATTATAGACGCCATTGTGAGATTCGAACTTATTTTGGTATCAGGACTGTGATGACCTTTAACATTCGAGATGTTAAATGTTGGTGCACAAGAGGGGGAGGGGTGTTGTGCACAGGTGGGGGCTGGTGATGTAGAAGATTCAGGGATTTGACCTGCAGACTATGCGCAGAGAAAGAATATCGTATAGCATCAATAGATACATATATACGCATTCTGTAGAATGAAGATGAGCCTTTGTGATTTTTCATAACTGGCATATGTATACCTAGTTTTATAATATGCTGGGTGTAGGAAATAATGATATAGATGTGCATTTTCGATTAATTACGCGAGGTTTGATGAAGAAAATTGTGAGTATATTCTCGGTAAAAAGAGAAAAAGTGAAAATACATAATATTCTATTTAAAAATATCTTCATACTTTAGATACAGATACAATTATAAATCACACAAGTTATCTATGCTTCATATATACTATCCCCATATCAATTAAATAAAATCCATAATATAGCTGCTGTCTGTTATGTTCCTAAACTGGTACTATTTATTAATACATTTCATATATCCTCACGCCCCCATGTTTTAATCATTCTTTTTAAACAATTGCAAAGTTATTTTAACAACAAATAACAACATCTATATAAATCAAATAGAAATATAACAACATCTATATAAATAAAAAATAAATGTTTGTTCTGCATAAGTTCCCCAATATTTGACCTCTCTGGATAAAAACTTTGAAGGATATAGAAATGCCTTTTAGGTAATCGGAAAAAATATATATAATAATGTTGATTATGGAAATATCCATTTATATATTATATGTGAATTCACATATCACCACGATTCCTACGACTTAGAAGAAAATGATGATAAATATTGTCACACTCGGGGAGGACCCGGGCAAAGCCTGGTCGGTCATTCCAGCTGGTATAAAAAATGTTAGCGCGCACCTTCCAATTTCACTTTAAATAAGATACATATGTAAATAAGATTCTGATTATTTATATATTTTCTTCGATTTCTCAACTTTATGCTACCTGTACAAGGACAATAAATGTCCGAAAATTTGTCATAAAAATAAAGAAACGTATTGCTCTAATGTTTTATTTAATATTTTTTTCCTCAAAACTATATATGTGTGTGTGGTTAATGTAAGGTTAGATTCTCGGTAGAACAAATGAGAGAACGGTCATCAAAAGAAAGAAGAAGTCATTAGAGAGGTCCGTTCAAATGTCGTGAGGGGGGAGGGAGCAGAACAATAATCTTTCCTTTATTTATTTATCTAGTCGTCTGCTAGGATAGGTGGCTACAACTCAGGCCTTCTGAAGAAATACAATGTATATATATATATTGTTTTGAAAATAAAGCAATCCATAAATAAATATTTAATTAAAAAGGCATATATTGGATAAAAAAATCATTTATTTAACCAATATTCCAGTTGGATGAACGCCAACCTTTATCAAGGTGTTATAACATTTTAAAGTGTGTCAACAACAAACTCAGCGCCACATAACGTGATCCAAAATATGCCTTTTTAATTAAAAAAAAAAATATATATATGGAAGCAATGGTCGCCTCTCCCGTCAAAATAAACGTCAGAATCTGACGCCATCTATTGACCGTCGCCGCAATATATATATATATATGATAATTTAAACCAATAACCCTATATTATGTAATACGTATAACAAGCTTGTCATGTTGTATATAGAACTAATTGCAAATCTATAAATAATTATACGCATAATTGACATGTCTCCTTGCATAACCATATGTAATGTACTGAGGATGAATAAATAAAACTATATAATAGATTAAAAGCTGAGTTAAGAGCCAGAGAGAGAATCACAAGTAACTTCTAAAGATAGATGGAAGCCCAGACCGGTGCCAGTGTCGATTAACGGACACGTGCAGAAAGGCAATACTTCCTGGTCCCCTTCCTGGTCCAAAAGAGTTGTATAAATAGGACCCCACGTAGCAACAGCCAGTTCAGTTCTAGTCAGTTCCGGTCAGCGTCACCCCTTATCGCCGGTTGTCACCAACTCATCGACCATGTAAAACAGTAAGAAACCTTCTCGATCTCCATCTTTGCTCTTGGCTCAACTTTTTATCTATTCAAGGAACTTTCCTTCTTTCAACTGTGTCGCTTCGTTTTGTGTGTGTGGACATTCCCAAGCTTTTTCCACTCTGCCTCGACCACGACTGCCTGTACCCTGTGAGAACTGTTAAAGGTCCTACAAGGTGCAGAGAGGTACTGGAAAACTCTCCACGCCCTGACTGTCCCTCTCGGTTACTACAGGTTTGACCCTCGGTTGCCACAACTTATAGCGAGAGTCGACGAGGTTCTACAACAGGCTTACCAAACCCCAACCTATTATTACAGAGAGTCGACAGGATCCCTAATCACAGATAAGTCGACTCAACACATTATCACAGAGAGTCGACAGGATCTCAACACATTATTACAGAGAGTCGACAGGATCTCAACACAATATTACAGAGAGTCGACAGGATTACCACAACGAAGGAGACCACAACGAAGAAGGTAAAGACTGTCCAGATAGATAGAAGAGCCAAGAAGCAAGATGGAGGAACAAGCACGCCATTCCAACGAAACGACCAAGCAATCTTCCCCCCAACGACACAGCCGAAATTCCCGCAAAATAAGCCGGTGAGAAGTTACCCACCTTCGACCTTACAACGCAACCATCTAGACGACATGCCACCATCGCCAAACAGAATCCACAAGCTTCTACAAGCTCTACATGGGACGCCTTCCACGTCATCAGGACAACAACCAAAGACCAAGTCTCCTGACTGAACAATCATAAAAACTGTGAGTTTTTAAAAAATCTACTTAACTCTCTCTTCATGCTAACAACTTGATTTTCCATAAATATAATGTTTATTTTTACTGTAATTATTTTTAAATCAAATTTTACCATTTTTATAGCATTTCAATTCAAATTTTAAATCTTGTACACCATCATTTATCAATTTTTACTTTATTTTAAGCAACTTATAAATTTTAATTCATTACTTGCAATCTTACAGTTTTAAAAAATCATATTATATTTAAATTACTCGAATCATAATTCTAAACTTATTTGTGTGTTTTTTTTAATACCTTATTTTTATACCAAAAAACATCAAAGTCTTACTTAAATACACAAAACTTTTCAAAAATCATTGTTATGTTTACTATTTATGTACACGCCCCATTCAAATTAAGTCACTATCATGCCATTGCCCTTTTACAAGTATAATTTTCGCACTAACATAAGCAACGATTTAAAAATATATATTCAAATTTTAATAAACATAGATGAAACGCATTTTTTTAAAAAATACAAAAATCGAAAGATACAATATCTTCAAAAGCACAACTAGAAATGTAACTGTCCTTCCCCAAAACAAGTTAAAAATTCCAGCATAGCTACACTCCCTCGTCCTTTTCTTTTTACATGCATAATTATTAATAATTCACACATCCCTCGGAACGAACTTCAACACATTCCCACCTTACTTTCTCCAATTGGCCACCACCTCTATAACAATCTGAAAATTCTCGATGTGTTTCGTACAACAACCACCCATGACTAATAAATTTGTTATTCATTCGGAAACTAGTTAGATGCTGTACCAAGAACAAAGACTTCACGTGACACCTTTCTATTCAATCCACACACTAGTGTCACACAGCGCACCACAACAATTTTCTTACTTAACAGGCCCAAGACGCCTTCATGCCTGTGACACCTCACCAAAGCGTGTCTACGTTGAAGTCGCACTTTTATTCACATCTAAACCTGACATCATTGAATAACATTTTTTAATAAGTCCGCAACATCGTCGAAACACAACACTTACGAACACCAAGAAAACTATATTTTCAAACAGGCAAGAGAAGATAACTCAACTCGGGACGTAGGCCAGACATGACATCAGGTGTCAGTCGGCAACAAAGGGTCGGCAACAAAGGACCGCCTACGAAAATAAACAACCCAGCTATGCCGGTCGGCATCAAAGGATATGGACACCAATTTCGGCCGCCATGTTGACATCTCCAGTTTCAGTTTACCACAGCCGACTAGCCCAGTCCGCCTGTACTTGAAACTCGTGGTCCAGCTCGCAGAATGGATAGATTGCAGCACCTATAATTAATTGACTTACCAATCATTACCCAATTTAACATATTACCATGAACATGTCAGATCACATATTCCCAGTTTCAGAGGCATAGATACACCAATGTGTACCAAAAGGGAAATGACCTAGTTACACACCACAGTTGTAACTTTTCTTCCAAAGAGACAATTTTTGTTCCATTTTTCACTACTTAACATTTATCTAATCATTAATGACCTTTAATTATATTATAATTTTTGTATAACATCTTGAATAATTATTTTTATTTTTATTTTTTTTTTACTTTTCAATTATATAATCAAATTTTTATTCCAACATTATTTTAACAACTTTATTTTAACAAATTTATTTTTCATGATATTATTTTAGTATGGCAAAACATTTAATTCCTTCAATAATCATTTTTAATTCATTATTATATCTTTTATATATTACTAATTCTCATTATTATATCTTTTATATTTTGCTAATTCATTATTATGTCTTTTGTATATTACATGTTTGATCTTATCCCCTTATACTGTTGTTATCCGCAATCATATTTCTATCTTTTTATTCACTATATTTTTGTTTAAATAACTTTATTATATGACAATGTTTATTTATCAGCAACTACCGGGCATACAACAATCGTTTTTCAATAATCCTACTTACTAATCACTTCCCTATACTTTTTTTTCACTACCTATTTCAGCCATTGCTAGAAACGACAGCACTGCTTGACAATTTTTCTTTTGATTTCGTAATTCAACAAACTCTTTGAACACAGTTCCCCAGAAGTACAAGTCTCGACTTTTTGGTCTGAACACGTTTCAAAAGTTTATTTCAATCATCCGCAGAGCACATCACCAACGCATGCACAAAGCGTTCACTTTTTTCAACTTTCAATTTTTTTCAGCTCTAGCGGACCACAATCAACCTTTGATTTCAAGTCAAGTCAGACCACCTACTGTCGCTACAACAATTCTACTTATCGCATGGCTCTACCACCCCTTTCAATCATATCAATTCTTTTCTTCAACAACTTTTCAACCCAATAACCCTACAATTGTGACAAAGCACTGTAACCTTATACAGGATCACAGGTGAAACATTGCCTAGGAAGACGCACAAGTCTATATCCTCGCTTTGCACCTGGATCTCAGTATTTGATTGTCTGTGCAACACTTACAATTGCATATTCTTCAACCCCTAACCCTTTCCAACGCCCGCCAACAATCCTTTAGAACATCATTTTTTATCATCATTATTTTTTAGTAAACAAAGTTTTTATCTAAAGTTATCTTTTATAATGGATATCATAACTTTTAATTTACCCTTTACCCTCACAGTTTTAATTAATTAAAATAAATTTTAATTACTTACCTGTGTTAGAGAGGCTTTACCCACTTAAACCCGGATAAACCCTTTCACTCACGGGGCCCATCTATGATAATTTAAACCAATAACCCTATATTATGTAATACGTATAACAAGCTTGTCATGTTGTATATAGAACTAATTGCAAATCTATAAATAATTATACGCATAATTGACATGTCTCCTTGCATAACCATATGTAATGTACTGAGGATGAATAAATAAAACTATATAATAGATTAAAAGCTGAGTTAAGAGCCAGAGAGAGAATCACAAGTAACTTCTAAAGATAGATGGAAGCCCAGACCGGTGCCAGTGTCGATTAACGGACACGTGCAGAAAGGCAATACTTCCTGGTCCCCTTCCTGGTCCAAAAGAGTTGTATAAATAGGACCCCACGTAGCAACAGCCAGTTCAGTTCTAGTCAGTTCCGGTCAGCGTCACCCCTTATCGCCGGTTGTCACCAACTCATCGACCATGTAAAACAGTAAGAAACCTTCTCGATCTCCATCTTTGCTCTTGGCTCAACTTTTTATCTATTCAAGGAACTTTCCTTCTTTCAACTGTGTCGCTTCGTTTTGTGTGTGTGGACATTCCCAAGCTTTTTCCACTCTGCCTCGACCACGACTGCCTGTACCCTGTGAGAACTGTTAAAGGTCCTACAAGGTGCAGAGAGGTACTGGAAAACTCTCCACGCCCTGACTGTCCCTCTCGGTTACTACAGGTTTGACCCTCGGTTGCCACAACTTATAGCGAGAGTCGACGAGGTTCTACAACAGGCTTACCAAACCCCAACCTATTATTACAGAGAGTCGACAGGATCCCTAATCACAGATAAGTCGACTCAACACATTATCACAGAGAGTCGACAGGATCTCAACACATTATTACAGAGAGTCGACAGGATCTCAACACAATATTACATATATATATTGTATAGTAAATGGGTCGGTTCGAATAATTATTGCGGCCATCTTTTTAGCGCGCCATTTTTATTTTCTTTAATATTTTTGAACATTATTTATGGTTGGAAGTTAGATCAGAAATTCCGGGTAGATCCTAATTCTTTTCTTTGTTCGTGCAAAGTTCAAACTTTTGGATCTTTATATTCCTTCTATAGGCATAGCCTTATAGACATAATGCTATGCCTGTAGAAAGATTATGAAGATCCGAAAGCTTGCACTTTGCACGAATAAAGGAACGCTTTGCTACTGTTTATATTTTTAAATTATCAAACATTCTGGCAAAGGAACAATCAGATCCAAGTTTGAAGATAGCTTGAAGATGAAGGAGGAAAAGATGGGCATCCAAGTTATTTTATTATTATATTGATATATATATATTTATTATTTCAAAATAGATTACCTTTAAGATATCATAGCTTTTAACCTTCACCTCGAAATTTCTTCTCTATATCTTCAAAGACTGAGAAAGATTCGAAACGAGACAATTCCCAAAATATTTAGTGATTAATTTTATATAATATATTGATGCTTCTTGCATCTGATAAATCGGTTGTATTTAAGACCTACTTATCACATTTATAGGAATGCATATACACATTACATGTTATTTGTATTGAATTATAATTCACCAATAATATACACAGGTTTGTCAGTTCCTGATATATAGTCTTAAATCGAGAATCAACTGCACTTATTGTGTATAGGATTGTTTCTCACTGTCTATGTGTTATACTTAGGTTAAATAAAAGGTTTATTTTATTTTTAAGAAATGAAATTATTCTGATTTATTATTTTTTTCGGATTAATTCAGCTTATACTGCGATGGTAAATATAAATTTCTTGAACACGCTCTCTAAATATAAACCATCGTAAAGATAGAGGCTGCCTGGCCGGCATTCATAGTTCTTCGAAATAAATATACTCTTAAAGATAGAGGCTTTTGATTTTTGTTCGCTCCTGACGAGGACAAAAGATTTTTGTCGAACCGTCGAGACATAAAAAAGATTTACTGGCCGAAGTATCTTTATTTTGAAGAAGAAATATAACCCAATTGCATACTTACATATACATATATATATTGTTTGTCTATATTATTTACAATCATCTTTATAGAAAAAGATAGGATTTTGAAGCGCTTAAAAACATCCCTCAGAGATTTCTTTTATGCATCCGGGAATGCCTGACGCCACAAAAATGGTTACGTCTTTTATTTGCGTTTTAAACAAAAAATCTACTTATTCGTCTATCACCGGATTAAGTAGGATATTTTGAGTTCGAAACTATTGTGGCATTGACTCCTTCCTGACCTATCTTTAAAACGTTTCACCTGAACACGTACGCGGAAAAACAGACATCTATCAATATAACACATTTCTCAACTTTAGTTATACGTATAGAGATATCGCCATATTTATATTTATCAACAACCCTCTGCAAGATATTATATACATTTTTTACGATGGCATTCTATACGAGCAGTGTGTGGAAGGAATGAAATTGTTCTATTAGATGTAATATAGAGTGGAGAAGACATTTTAACATATTGTTTTCACAAAAATATGTCGGCTCTCTGTAAAATTTCAGTTTTTTAAAATATATTTCAATTTACTACATTTTTATCGAAATAAATATTTAGGAATTATTTGTTAGAGAAAGATATACAACATTGAAAGAGTGACCCCAAATTTATCAACTTCACTCTCTATAAAAAGAGTTCTTATCAGAAAAGTTCGCAACAAACCGCTCTTCTTCCCCCGAGGTTAGCGCCAACTTCTACCATCAATGTTTGGGTTGGATTAAGTTTTAGAAGGTACGGTCAAACCGGGGAGGTCAAGTTCTTCCAGCCTCCATTTCTATTCATCTAGCCTTCTTACGACCAATTTGGTTAGTTTCTAAGATTCTAGGTATACCTTGTAGAGATCCCATGAAATAAAACCTGACCAGAATTAATGGAAATCAGATCTAAACCATGGTCTTCAGGTGGATGCTCTGAGTTTTCCAAAGCTGGTGTTGGCTTTGTCACCGACCCTAGTTCGCTCGATTGCCAAGATCGCAATAGGTAGCGCATAGTCTTGGGATCTAGTTTCTCTGTAGATGATGGTTATGATTTTTAGAGAAAAACTCTATATGTTGTATAAAAGGATATCTCTCACAGAGGGTAACTACACAGATTCCCTATATAATTAAATTGGGCTGCAGTACGCTACAAGGAGACCGTACGAGGCGACAATAATACGTCCACACTTTCTCCCTAGACGGCGAAGCTCTTTCCGCAAACTGCGCTCAATTTCATTTCCAAGACTTCTGGAGAAACGCAATAACGTCTCAAATTGAAAGTAGGAAATTGCTCCAGGTATAAATCAATGTAGAAATTGGTCCAGACACATAATGAAGTGCAGATTTTCTCCCGGTCAATTTTACAGTCCTCTATTCCATTCCTATTTATATTTTCACCTTCCTTCCTTCTCTATGTGGAAATGATTTTACTCCAATTTTGACAAGGCTCCCGGGTATCTGAAGTAAGAGCTACTGTCCAAATAGGAACTGTTATCTCTCCATACATCAAATAACAGTTTTTTACAACCTTTCATTAAGCGCACATCGTTTGTTCCGGTAAATGCTTGCGAAGCTAATTTCGCCATTTCATTCTCGACGTTGACCCATTTACATTGATTAAAAAACTTTATTTATTTTATTTTTATTTTCTTAGAGAGAGCTCTGTTTATATTATTACACATCTTGACAATAAAATTATGGTTTTTTTGCCATTTCTTTCACGACGTTGACCCATTTCGCCAATTCCTTCACGACTTTAATTGGAGTAAATAGATTTATCTGAAATTCCGATAAATAACCACAATGACAACTCACGTTACAAAAGAGTAAAAGGAAAGTTATCTGTTTTTTTTTTTCCGGTAAAAATGGTGCAAGAGAATTTCCGAAAATCTAGCACTCTTTTTGCATATTTCTAACGTTTATCATTTTTTATAATTAAAACGATTTGATATTTAATATACGAGTCTCCCTCTGAAAAGAATAAAATAAAATATATAAAAACAACTCTTTAATTTAAAACTTTCATATTACACACAGAAAGGGAACAAAGAATAATAAATTTAAATAAAAGGAATTTCTGCTTTTATATAGAACGATAGCAAAATGTTTTTTAAAAAAGCTTGTCGTGAAAAAACAAGCCACAATCATAATATTTGACCCTTATATTTTATTATATCGCTATGTATGAAAGAAAATATTTTTCTTTAATTAAAATTATTTTGTCTTTTTTGTGTTTAATATAAAAGCATATATATAATTAAACTGGTTGCTTATATTTTCTCTTTGGAATTCTCCATTCAATATATATGTATCTTAATCAGAAATAATATATTGGTTAGATTGTGAAATAATTGCAAAGGATTTAAAACAATATATAAATCGAAATAATTGTGCAAAAGGTTTCTTTATTCAATAAAAATGGCAAGTTTTCAAGTGTTAGCTCATCATCAGGCCAATTGTTTCGCAAATTCCTACAAGGTTCCTAGGTCCCCTCGCAAATTCCTAGAGGTGTAAGAGGTATTTTGAATATATATTGGTATTATAAATAACAATAAAGAAAATATCAGTTTACATACAGTTTCTTACTTCTAACTGGACCAAGCCACGACGAGATGTTTAACGTGAGGATTGACCTATTGAAGACGGTCGTTGATTTTTTATCTTATTCTCCAGGTAATTGGTCAAATACTTCTCGATTCATCAAGTTGGTCAGCGGGATGCACGATTCGACCTTCCAATAAGTCCAAGCGCTTCTTTGTAAATAAATAAAGGAAATACATGCATGTATTTAATTACATTTGAAAGATTCTTTGTGAGGATAATTCATTGAGACATCCGTCTCTCTATTTACAACAATTTATTTTTTCTCCCGAGGGTGACTTGGTAGAAATAATACTTCTCTTTCTTGAGATATACATTCATGGACAAAACTTAAGGAAGTGGGAAGTCTTTGATGTTGACGGTCGTCTATTTTTTTTTTTTTTTTAAGGAGACAGAGGCAATTTTGTCTACATTTGGTCATCTCATGTCTTCAATAAAGGTCACCGTGTATCAATATCTTTCAGAGTTATACATGCTGAATGGTGCAACTTTGTTAAGTTTTTTCCATGTGTGTATATATACCTAAACGTGAATATGTCCGACTCACTAAAGATCTGACTGATTCGGAGAGTACAGATTTTAAGATGGCCTTTGTGGTCTGTGTCTCTTTATGTAGCAAGTAAATGTGTTGGTATGTCTGGGGTACTTCGACGTGTCTATCGCTTGTCTATCTAAAAGTGAACATTTAAGCTGTCGGGATATTTCTTTTCATCCAAAATTTTATATTTATTGAAATTATCCTGCAGCTGTGCATATCACTGTTAGTATCTTGTAAAAAGGAATAAGTACTTTATGTGTTGTTGTGTATTAGGTTTCGTTTTAATCTTTAAAATAAAATCAACGTTCATTTTTTGTATTATATAAAAACATCTTCTGACTATTGTAGAATTGTAAAGTTGGCGAAGAAGAGATGGTTTCTCTGAATCTAGCAAAGTGACATTTGGTCTAGTGCCTATTGGCAGTTATTCCGTGTGCCCACAAAATCTGTTCTATGTGTTTCAAAATACTCTGACACCTACATGCGATCTTGGATTAGGAAGACCAATGCTTGAGGCGGGTATGTTTATTTCCACTGATCTCAAAGCTCATGCCAATAATTCCTTTAAAATACCTTTTCCAAGAGTTTACACACATTACACCGGATGATAAAAGAGAAAAGTCCATTACAAGCAGTATGGTAGATTAAGCTGGCGAAACCGCTAGGGTGGGTTCACTACTGATGAGCCAGCCCCTTCCATTATATTTATCATTGCAGTAAATAGAGAAGGGGAATATATAAAAAGTGTTTTATTTTAATATATAAATAGTCTATATATTTTAATATATATCTATCTATACACAGGTAGAGAAAAAATGTATATGTTGAATGAATTTCCCATGAGTTTTTTTTTTTTTGACCATGTGCAATTTTGGGTTGAGATCCCGTTAGGATCTGGTTCGACATACAACGTGTGAGCTGTGGAAAACTACAGCGCCGCAGAGAGAAAAAAGAAATGATTTGACAACATAAAAAATAAACATTCTAAAAAGCATCTTCCCTCTCAAGCTAGCCACATTTAAAACCGATTATCGCTAAATTTAGACATCTCGCAGAAGACCTATTTTGTAGCGTTTCCATGGCAACGGCGGCTTATGGAGAAAGAAGGGCTATCAAGGAAGAATGTAACAAATTACCAACTTATAGCAGAAAAAAAATCTCTGGACATTTTCCAGCGTCGTTTCGCAGCTAGGGTTACTTCGATGTAAAAGAGCTCAGCTTACACGGCGATCTATTCCACAAAAATGTAGATAGAATCGATAGAGAAGTATCCTCGACTTCTTAGGACTTTCATTTTAATATCACAGAAGTCATTCGGAATAAATGGCTGTCCATCATCATCAGCTAGATGGCTGCTCGGATGACAATCTGGCGACCCTGGAGGGGCTCTCTCCAGTCATAGCAGAACTTCCAACTCCCTAATGTTTACTCTTTAACATGTCGACATAGTGGGGTGCCATCTGATATATGTGTGTAGTTATATACCATACCTTAAGTGTACCCAGCCCTATACACCTAATTATCATTTTTATCTTTTTAATAAACGCTAAACTCTTTCTATTATGTCATATCCAAAACTTCTCTTTTTAGATGAGGAAGGGCTTGTCCGAAAGCTACTCTGCAGCGATGACACCTAGTTTTCTTTTTAAAATTGTCAAAAACCCGCAAACCTCAAGATCATGAATACCGTTAAAATTGCAGGCATTTAAAAAATATATTTCATATTCTTCAAGAAAGGAGGAGTTTGTTGTGTGTGTGTGTTGTTGTGTTGTATGCTGTGTTGTTTTTGTGTGTGTGTTGTGTGTGTTGCATAAAATATAAATAGAAAGGTAAGTTTTCGAGAAGATACAACTTGTCAACGGGCGTATTTGAAAACGTTGGTAGGAATATTGTCACGGTAGTAAATACAAGGAGCTACTCGAGTAGAAAAATATATTTATTCACAAAGAGAGGCGGTTTTTACAACCAACCCATCTACCACACTGAAATATATATATATGTCATAATTTGTATATACCAAGATGTAACCCCACCACAATATATGCAATGTATGATCCAAAAAGTTTTAATAAAAGTTAGGCCTCGCGAAACTGAGAGAACAGCCATTACCAGGATTTCATTATCCAGGAAGTAAAGGTTATTACCCAGGAACTATAAAACTAAGTTCAAAGACCTTCTTCTTCCTGGAGAATGGTAATCATGAAAAAGACAATGGAGGTACCAATATTCAATCAGAGTTCAGCAGGAGTAGCTAACAACCAACCAAATGTAACCACGTAGACGATGTCAACCAATGAGAGGCATAGAGAGTTAACGAGGAAAATCTCGGACTAAAAGTTAGGCAATAGGGAGCTCGACCTGACCAGCAGGAGTAGCTAACAACCAACCAAATGTAACCACGTAGACGATGTCAACCAATGAGAGGCATAGAGAGTTAACGAGGAAAATCTCGGACTAAAAGTTAGGCAGTAGGGAGCTCGACCTGACGAGGAGCAAGACGTGCTAACCCCTTCTCTCACCAAGGTAATCTATGTTCAGCATGTGAAAGTCAAAGTGCCCCATTAGTCTCTCAAAACCTTCTCTCCCTTAAATCGCGAAGTCCTATTTTTAATCCCATCCTGTGTTCCCTCTCGTTATTTCCCCTGTGAAAACCCCTACTATCTCGACCAAACGACTGCGCCATCAACCACCACAAGCCACCAACCCTACAGTAAGTCAACAGGGTCTTACATAGCAATCAACAAACAAAAAAGGGTCCAAACAAACCAATCAAACCAAATCGAATAGTATTATATATATTATTTTGAAAATAGAGCAATCCATATTTAATTCATTAGATAACAAAAAGGCATATATTGGATTTAATAAAAGATTTATTTAACCAATATAATGAGTTTGTGTATACAAAAATGTAATGCCTCGATAAAGGTTGGCGTTCAGCCAGCCAAAATATTTGCAAATAAATCTTTCATATATGCCTCTTTTTATCTAATATATATATATGTATAGTCACAGCAACAGTAATGTATATTCCAATATACCGAAGTCTATTTTCTAATGAAAGGTAATAAACTCATCCACATTAGCAAGTAGTCTCTGACCCTATTCATATCAAGTCACGAGGAGTCAAGCCACATGAAGTTAATTTGAGCAAATTTTCATGTTTTCTCGTCAACTCCTGCTAACACCCATTCTATTTCAACTAGTGGATATTTATAAATAAAATACATTTTATTCTAATAGGAGGTGGGGTTGTCTACTTATGTTTTAAAAGACAATTCTCTAAGTGGCTGAAGTTGTGTTCTAATGTGAACTAAGTCTCCCCAAGCAGCAGGTGAAACAAGAGATGACTTCTGCCACACGGGAGTCCCACGAGTTTCCTCTAATGGAAATTTAAGTCTTTCCCAACTTGGAGGGAAATTCATAAATTGTACTTGTAATCCGCCACCACGTTCCCGTGGGACCGCAGCACTCTCAGTCACGGCGGGTATCGCCGACTTGTGCTGTCCTCAGATCTGAGGTTGTTCTCTGCCCAAAATATCTGCACTTCTTCTTTATTTTTTTTCACACAGTCCTTGGGTTTTATTACTCAATCTGAATTTTTTTTTCTGTTAGCTCACACACAATATATGCTAAAGGGAGGTCGGTGGACGAGTGATATCTACAGCCTCGATCTGGGATCGAATCCTGCATTGGGCACTTTTTTTCTAATAAAAATAAATTGTTATAATGGTCCCCGATTCTTTTTTGCAAAAGTCCAACCCCACCAGTCAGTGCAAGTAACCAAATGGGGCCCTGGCACACTTGTAAGTGTAAAAGTCGAATTGCGTGTTCTACATAGACACGTGATGCACTTGGAGTAAAAGCAGTCACCAACTTCTACCCACCATGATTATCATGGCCTGTACCGCGTGTACAGGGAATAATAATAATAAAAAGACTTAATAAAAGATTTGAAAGAAATTTTAATTAATCAAATATCTCTTCAGAATTAAGACCATTTGGTTTTCCCATAGATAGTATTCCTGGCTGTGTTTGTTCGAAGTGCCACAGGTTTCCACTGAACTGAGTTGGTTGAATGGCCGTGTGGCGTCTTTCTTAGATCAGGTAGGTTCTCTCAAATACATATGTGTCTTAGGTCTCAACTAAACACGAGGTCACACTATATCTGCATACTGATGTTCTTCTTCACGCCGATAATCCCCCAGTTCTCACAATCCAGTGAGGGAGGAAATATAGCTCATTCAACGATCTATCTAACGATGATATCATGGACGGGCCATATAGAAAGACGAAATGGATTGAAGAACAAAGTCTGGAGGTGTAAAATGGATGGAAGTTGTTCGTGTTCGTTTAAAAAAAAATAAATGGTGATCGACTGAAAGGAAAACAATGGGGGAAATAAATGCACAGAAACACAGTAAAATAAAAGGATTTATTTTAAAGATTAAAAACAAAAGGGATAAAAAAACTATTACACTTATATATATAGAATTATGGTTGTATTTAAAGATTAAAACAGAGCTAAAAAAACTAGATAAAAAAGGTTAAGCAAAAAAAGTAAAGTAAAATTAAAGTAGTCTTAGGGAAGGAAGACAAAAATAAATGGCGGGGGGGTGTCGAGCGTTTGTTTACACAGTACCTCGTGGCAGCACCGTCGCAGGCTTGGCTTGGCTTGTGCGATGTCCAATTGTCGCGCGTTGGTTGTCTAATTGTCACGACTCGTTGGTTGTCTAAGGCGTCTTTTCCGCTCTCAAGTTTCTGCTTGAGGGATACTCCAATGCGTTCTCTCCGTCCACAAGACGCTGCTTGCAGGATAGCTTGACGTCTTTCCTTCCACAAGACGCTGCTTGCAGGATAGCTTGACGTCTTTCCTTCCACAAGACGCTGCTTGCAGGATAGCTTGACGTCTTTCCTTCCACAAGACGCTGCTTGCAGGATAGCTTTTAGACGTCTCTCCGTCTGGCAAGGGAACTCAACTTTCCCCTCCGCTTCTAACAAGGGAATCCTGCCAACTGACCAAAAAAGAATGTAACATGACGCTCCGTCGTCTCCGCCCACGCCGACCTTTGCCCTCGGTCGGTCCAAGCTGGGGCTATCTATAGATATAGATGTCTTGCTCGTTGTCTCCCTTCACCTAAGATCTTCATTCTATGTACAAAAGAAAAGGATCTATAAAATAGTTTTAACAGAAGTAGAACGATAAGGGAAGAAGAATTTTTCTTTACTTCACCATCTGATATACAAACATTCTCCCTTCTACATAGCACGAGTTGATATATAAATGTTAGTGTGTTATCTCCCCACCTATTGGACACCTATAAATGTCGTGTGTTGTCACCAAACATCCCCCTGGGTATGGACACTGTGCGGTAAAGTTCCCCGGGAGTGGGCGGAGATATGCCGGTACTCAATCAAAGAGATCTTAATGACCCATAGGAAGAATGCTAGGAACACCTGGCCTGTATTCCATGGTGGAACATTACTCGGGTAATATTTGCCTTTCTTCCCGCACTAATGGTCGGTCAATAGAATCTGCCACAAATTGTTCTCTCCATTTTTATTTTTTTATTTTTTTGCTGTTGAGTTCATCTTACGCAGCCAAGTTGTTTCAATTAGTACTTGAAGGGATCAAAATATAAGAGGACATTGAGATATCCTGGATAATCCTACGGTCTACGGAAACCTAGCCTTCCCTCCTTCATACAGCGCTACGTGCAATCCTTCTATATAATTGTTTCAATAAGTTTAGGGAATAAAATTAATTTAATCTAATTTTAGACAGAGAGATAAGTACAAAACGCGTTTCACGCCACACAAAGGACTTCGTCCCATGACGAGGGGCTATAGACCTACTGCGTTTTAAAAATATTTGAACATGGTACGCATGCTCTTGATTATATTCTTCCTGTTTATATAGTTACTGTGGGCTCTCTTCTCTTTAAAAAATCAGGATCTACGTCGGGGTGTCCACACCTTCCTTACTGACAGTCTAAACTTGCTTCTATTCAACCTCCTAACTAGTGACACTGGGATGACGGATGTGGAGGGACACCACCAGATTTAACCACACAAATAGCTCATTCATATATATATATATATTTTAGAGCGATCCATATTTAATTCATTAGATAATAAAAAGGCATATATTGGATTTAATAAAATATTTATTTGGCCAATATTTCGGCTGGCTGAACGCCAACCTTTATCGAGGCATTACATCTTTGTATACACAAGGTGTAATGCCTCGATAAGGTTGGCGTTCAGCCAGCCGAAATATTGGCAAAATAAATATTTTATTAAATCCAATATATGCCTTTTTATTATCTAATATATATAGATGGAAAAATTGCCGGGAGGAAATTGATCCATAGAAGCATAGGGCGCTTCTCCCGTCAAAATAAACGTCACGGTCTTTGGTAGATTGTGAAGATTCCATTAGATCCCGTGTGGAAAATATGTGTGTGTGAAAATATGCAAATATAAATTAAAAATAATAGCAATTAAAATGGTTACAATAAGTATTTCTCTATCCCCTCTTCTTATAGATGTAATTTATTAAAGAGCCTTATTCTCCGCAAGCTATTTTAAATATTAATTTTTTTTTTTTTTAATTTTTATCACACTTGAAAATGACAAATCTATCGAGTATAGCTCTTATGTTTGATATCTATCAATTCTAAACACCGTCGTTCAACCAACCGTGTATTAAGGATATTCTATACACCCCCCACACATAGCTGAATACTCTACATTAACGAAAGATTATCTTTCAATAGTGCAACAAAACTTTCCTGATAGCAGAGCGCCATCTATTGAAATAAGTAAAGATGTTTCTTTCATCTATGGCAAACATTCAGTTTCACAACTCGAAGATGCTCTTCCGTTATGTCACCACCTATATATCTAATCCTACCTACATACCGTGATATGTAAACCTGCTCCAGAGTGGCAGCAGATCCGCGCTATCTCCAAATGACACCAGAGATAATTAGACCGCTGTTTTTTAAACCGCGAGTGATTTACTCGTCGTGAGATATCCTAATCTAGAGATCGCGGCGTCAACATGAGACTCGAGGGCAATGTCGTGGTTAGTAGTGAACTCGATGAAAGCCGTGTTTTAAAAGAAGTGAATAAGAGTGTATCAGGAAAGTTTTGTTGCACTATTGAAAGATAGTCTTTCGTTAATAAAGTGACATGTAGATATTTATATAAAAGTATTCAGCTGTGTGGAGGGACGTACATAAAGAGGTATGTATAAAATATTGGTCATGGTAATATGTAGGGGGAGGTATAGGGAGAATGTAGAGATATATGTACGTGGAGAGAGTGTAGGCATATTAAAATTTATTTAATGATGTATTTACAGGAAGATTGTAGGTATGTATAGGAATAATGTAGAGATGTATATACAGGGAGAATGTAGGGATGTATATACAGGGAGAATGTAAGGATGTATTTACAGGAAATGTAGGGATGTATAGGAATAATGTAGATATGTATATACAGGGAGAATGTAGGGATGTATTTACAGGAAGATTGTAGGGATGTATAGGAATAATGTAGAGATGTATATACAGGGAGAATGTAGGGATGTATTTACATGAAATGTAGGGATTTACAGAAAGAATGTAAGGATGTACAGGGAGAGTGTAAAAATGTATAGGGAGAATATAGGGATGTATGTATAGGGAGAATGTAGGGATGTACAGAGAGAATATAGGGATGTATAGGGAAAATATAGGGATGTACAGGGAGAATGTAAGGACGTATGTATGGGGAGAATATAGGTCTTTATGTACAGGGAAAGAATATAGGTATGTATAGGGAGAATGTAGGGATGTATGTATAGGGAGAATGTAGGGATGTACAGGGAGAATATAAGGATTTATGTACAGGGAGAATGTAGATATGTAGATATAGGTAGAATGTGGAGAGGTAGTTACAGGTAGAATGTAGATATATGTGTAAGGGAGAATATAGGGATGTATAAGGAGAATGTAGGGATATATGAACATAGAGAGAATGTATCCAAGTGGTAGGGTAGATTACGCCCAACATCGATATATCAATTAAATCACCTCCCCAATTATTTCCCGCAGTCCAGTAATCAATCTAATTGAAATATTTGGAGGTGTCAGCGTTAACATTTCCTGGGCGAGGAGGGAGTTTGGTCAGTTCTTAACTAACCTTTACCTCTCGTATTTCTATCGTAGGAAATATACTGACTGCTTTCCTGTGAATAATTATAATAGGAGAGATTAACCTACATTTTTTTTAGAATTAGCAACTTTATAAAATATCTATGTTATAATATAAAAATGAGATTTTCTGCTTGAATTTAGATCATGTTGAGGATTATGCCATGGAGTTATTTGCTGGTTCTTTTTAGTACTAAATGGTATTGGTGATGCAGTCGTGGCAAGAATCTTGAAAGTAAAATAATAAAAATAGTAAAGATTAGAAATTTCTTTAATTGAGCTTATAAGATATATAAAAACATAATTTGATAAAAGTACTGCCTGGCTTAAGGCGTAAAAATAAAAAATAAATACTTATTAGCATAATGTACAAAAGTTTTAAGCCGGCCATTGGGATAAAACAACAACGAGTTGTTATAGGGGAAGAGTGACCTCTGGCGGTCAATTTAACAGTGTATTTGAATCTAAGAAATTATAATTTGAAATAAAATAATATTTTTATAAAATATCTATATATTTGTGTATTTGTTTTTGATACTATTTTTAAACCCAATATTCCAATTGGAAGGGGAGAAATGAACAAAAACTCACCCCAAGATGCGAAGTTCAGGGGTTGTAGCCACTCGAAAGCCTGGAACAGATTTGCCTTTAAGATTTCAAGGAAAACTTATTGAGATCAAATATGTGTGGCCCTCTCTTGGGAGCAACGACGTCCACAAAGAAGTCAGCATGTTAAGATATTATGGGGGGAGAATCCATGTAGGAAACAAAATTAATGATATAGTTAGGAGAATATATGCCCGTCGCACATGCGACGGAGAAATTCGAGAATGTGTCTCAACTATCAGATTGAGCCTTGTCGATGGATACTGAAAGCGTTGAAATCCCATAAGAAACCTCAGAGGAGTTCTCCGAACAGTGAAATCTTAATTTTATTATACATATATAGATATCATTCATATATTATATCTATATATTTCTTTTTAATAAATCATCTTCCTACTGTCTCCTTGCCGTGATTAAATAAATATATTGGGAGGGTCTGTGGCACTTCAGTAATGAACTATTTCCATAGTTTTTTAAAAATATATTTACCGAGAATTCCTGAAAATCGCCAGCTATATAAGCAAAACATCTCAATGCAATAGTAAATCATTCTGTTAGATTAACCTGGCGCTGGGAAGGGTTTACCACGGATGAGCCAGCTCCCCCACCCAATATTTTTTCATTGCAGTAAAGACAGAACCCAAGTTGAAGTAAGGAGTACACTTACACGCTTCCAAACCCCTCTAGCCACCATGATAGCTATGATGTGTTCTCCTAATGATACAAACATGACCTACTCCCTGCCAGAATAAAAATACTAAAAATAATAGCTCCTCGATTTCACGAGGCGATAACTATGCCGTTACATTTTTACATATGGGACAGAAGTGGAAATAGATCAGAATAAACTGGCAAAATATGGTAAATTGATCATTAGAGCGGTCAGTGTTTTGTTCTTTTCATCATTTTTTGCAATGTGTTTGAAGGAAAAGAATTGATACCATCTTCAAATCTCGTTGTAACTCACACTTTAGATTTTTGACATCAAACTTTAAATTTAAATAATAGAATTGTATAGAAAAGCCAACACTTTATCTCGCAGTACAAATTATTTTACACCAAATTTTCTCAGTCCAAGTTTCAGTCGCCCAGTTCCAAATTTAAATTGACCAAAAAAACTCTTGTAAATTTACTTTTTAAAAAGCACTCTCGCCACGACTCTGGCTAAATATTTGCCGGGCGGGAATTAGCGGCTATTGAAACTTGGGATGTTATGTAAATTGGGTGTTCCGCAAGTCAACATTGTCAACTGGTGCTGGGCTAGCAATTAGAGGGGAGGGGGACTAAACCTTTGACAATTCACCACCCAATAGCGTGGTCATATATCATCACATTTTTATGTTCAGATTGTGTGCAGGTGCTAATCGAGTGTTAGTCAGTAAAACACACATTGGTTGAGAGAGCTGTAATGGATTCAGTACGTTTTGTTTGACATCTCATTTTAGAATTGGGAAATTACCCTCAGTCCACTATAGAGAGAGGTGTTGAATAAAAGGTTTATATTGCGCCTGTGGTATAAAATATTTATTTTATATTGTAGCGTAGAGAAATCAAGCCTTGAAATATCCTAAGATGTAAAAGTATTTATTGATGACGTCACAGCGACGAGTCGACAATTATTAACAAGTCAGCCAAACTATATGCAGCTAGGGAATCTCAAGCAAGCAGGCAAAGAAATATTTTAAAGATGATTTTACAAATACAGAGTAATATATATTTTTATGATCTGTTGAATATTTTCATTGAATAATATCAAATAATAAAATATTTCTTCGCCACAATATAAATACGCGGGCTTACAGACTGTATAATACATTCATGAACAAAACTTTAGGAATTTAAAATAAATGTATTTTGAATATTTATGCCTATAGACAGCAAGCATTGAGGAGAAAAAAACCTGTAGAAGAGAATTCTACTCGATAGCTGGCGAATTTAAATGAATTATTGAAGAAACTGATCGCAGAGAGCTGCGTGATTTAATATTTTATTAGTTCTCTGCAATATCTATCCTGACAAACATCTGTCACCAGACATTTGCACAAATTCCAGGTTTCCGTCAACATCACGTCCGACAGAAACACAAACCATCGCTGTAGAGCCAATCTCCCACATCAAAAAACCTTTCTATCCGCCGACAAATCCCAGAGTACCACATTATCTACCTTCTTTTAAGTAGCGGCACCGCTTCTCTGGTTAGGTCGTGTATAGTTAGGCCAGTGTGTAGAAGAGTAAACAGGTCGGGGAAAATATCTTCTTAAATAAGAGAAATATCATACAAGATTTCAGTCTTCTACGAGTACAGAATGACACGAGTGGTAATGATTTATATATATACATTTTCATTTAAAATAAAAGGATTTAAAAGCGCGAATGTTTCTTTTATACATAAAACAAACTTCTACTGTCCTTACTGCGATGAAAAATATATTGGGAGGGCTTGGCTCATCAGTGGTGAACCCTCCCAGCGGTTTCGCCAATTTAATCCACCAGACCGCTTCTCAGAGCTCTAATATTGTATTGGATCATTCTGCTTTTATATGCTACACTGAAGGATGGAATCTTATTTTTTCATCGCAGTAAGGACAGTAGAAGTTTGTTTTATGTATAAAAGAAACATTCGCGCTTTTAAATCCTTTTATTTTATATGTATAGATGGCGCGTTATTGCTTTGTGTTAATTTATACATTTTCATTTTTAAAAATATTTTTACATAATTTTTTTATAAGCTAAATTTTTAAATCTATTATGCAAAGTGCGAAAATATTGAAAATATGTGTGTGCAGTACAAATATATAGATATATGCAAATCCAATCATATACTATGGAAGTAAGGAAACAAGTGAAAAAGAAACAATAAATTCAAATGGGTGGCCGGGATTAGTACAAAAATTGGTTATAGATATCTGGTATCTTTCTATTAATGCTGTAAATTTTGTTGGATACTGTTGCTTCCAACACCAATCTTTGGTGTAGGATTGGATCATAGTGGGTTTTATTTTTAAATCATTGTGAGATAGAGTTTTAAGTGTTCTTTTCTTGCCTTTGCCCCTTCCATTTTAAGTTCATCACTTCAGGGAATAATGGATCATTGTTCTGTACCTCAGAACAAAGTCTAAAACCCTGACCGACGGGTTCACAGACTTCCAGAAAACTATTCTCAGGTAATTTCACCAGAGGGAGTTTGTGTGTCAAATTAATTAAATCAATTTTCTCTTGAAACAATCTTTAATTAAGGAAGACAAAAGCACATACGTAACAAAAAAGTTAGCCGGGATTGAAAAGCTATTTGTCGCCAAGATGAGTGGCCTGCCTGTATTGTCCCCCCTCACCTCCCCAATATATCATAAACTTATTTTTTTAACTTCCCCCCATTCTTGTTTTCTTTCAGGCAACTTTTTTTTTTTGTGTGTTGGGGGCTCGGAAGAAAACTTTGTTCCTAACTTATCATTGTGATTTATGATTTTGCTTCGATATTGATAAAATTGGACAATAAAATGTCTCTTTCTATTACTTCGTAAGTTTATGAGGGGAAAAATTGATAGGATAAAAAAATAACATTTTTCAAATTATTTTGTATAATGTTATTCTTGCTGTAACTCATTTTAAAGTGGAATTTATTTGGAAGACTTATTATAAACACGGGGTGATCAACCTTCCGAGGGAATCTAATCCAATACGGGATATACAAATACAAGGAAGCCGATATGCAAATATTACGTATTTCATGTCGAGTACTCAGCAAAAAATAAATTAAAATAAAATTTCATTTAATTATATCCATATGTGATTTAGAGGGCAAATACACCCATTCTTTCATAGAAAAGTGGTAAAAGAGATAGGCCATTAGGCTTATGACTATGGTAATGAAGGTTGTAGTCGTTACAATTTATTCTTCAGTGTGTGAGAGCATCTACGTATCAGAAACAAAGTAGTGCCACCAGGACCTAGTGTTTGTCCAGTATTTCTACAGACTGGATCTCTGCGCACA
Source organism: Cordylochernes scorpioides (assembly GCA_030710605.1). Lineage (NCBI taxonomy): Eukaryota > Metazoa > Arthropoda > Arachnida > Pseudoscorpiones > Chernetidae > Cordylochernes > Cordylochernes scorpioides. The sequence goes on along the minus strand of CP092863.1, from coordinate 221,546,032 downwards.
TATGTTTCTTCACTTGTGTGGTCAGATATTACATTCGAAATATGGAAATACATATCTTCTCTTGTAACCATTTCCTTAATTTTCTTTATACAATTTCAATGATTTTTGCGATATATATAGATGCTAGTGGCACACAATCATTGATCCACCATGCACCTTCCCTCACACAGCAGGCCCAGACTATGCAAATAGAACAGAAACTATGCAACAGTGGTAGGTAAGTTCAGTGGGCACAAGGAATGGCCGTCATACTTGCAGTCCCAACGGTGGCCTCCTCGCGGAATAAAAACGCAAATTGAGATGAATAAAACATTAAACACGACATGTGTGTAACGATTATTTCTTTATTCTTTTTTGTTCTCTCTTTTATTTTTACTTTTTAAATTTATTTTAAAAAAACAAGGCTCCCTGCCGCAACACCATTTGCATATAAATTAAACCTATATGCCGAGGCGGAGAGAAATTGAAATAAATGTTCCTGAAAGGAAATATCAGTTTGCAATTCCAATCTAGAATTTGTCGAAGAATTCTCCGACCATATAAAACAAACGAGCTCCTGTCAAGAAAAAGGAACTAATCTCATCCCCGGGATGACTTATTTACATCGTTTTCTTCGGGGAATAAATCTTAAAGTGTGGCAACTCCAGGGTTGGAGCTGGGCTGTGTCCGCCACGAGATATCTTTTTAGTGGCTTCTTTCTAGCAGGATAGATGTGCGACCCAATCACATTTATCTACTTATTGGCCCGGGTATATGTAATACGGAATATGCGAATTAGCCGGCTAATTTGCATATTCTGGGGTTGAAACGATGGCAGTGACTTCTGAAATAATTCTATATCGTATTAAAAATCCATCTGGATATATCGAATATTGTGCAAACGGGAACAAACTGATTGTGAGTCCGTTACTGTATTATTTGCATATCCCGGGGTTGAGAGTATGACATAGATACTCCTTTCAGGTGGAATTCTACACGATGTCAAGGTTCCGTCGGGACAGGTTGAATATTGTGAAATATATGCGGCATAAGCCAGCACCTACACACTTTTTTTTACCTATTTATATTTATGATAAATATCCCACCAACGTGTTGAAGTCACAAAACCTTTTTTTTATTATTATTATTTTGGGCAACAATAAGACATCTCTATAATCATTGCGAGTATAACGATCTTTACTATCAAGTTTATTTTTTTCGAGGATGTTTATCGTTTTTACCACTTTTGAGGTTCACTCATGGACAAAACAAGTTGTATCTTTTAACAGGTATATCGGGATTCAGACAATAACTCTGGAATATATTACAGTGACTTTTATTGAAGAAACACTAGATAACAAAGTATGAGCAAAATTGCCTCTGGCTCCTTCAAAAAAAAAATAGACGACCGGCGACATCAAAGACTTTTCACTTCCTTAAGTTTTGTCAATGATTGTATATATATATATGTCATAATTTGTATATAATTGTATGCACCCCGACCCACTATGCATGTACAATGTATGATTTTCAAAGATTTAATAAAGAATAAGGTAACTGGAGGAAAGGAAGTGGCAACAAGACATAGGAAGCAGGCTAAAAGCGGGCACAAGTATAAATAACTTGTACAGTCAATACTTCCTCGCAAAGCCCGGACGTATCTGGTATCCGCAGAAGTTATATTAGTATAGAGACGCCCAATATTTCCGGACAGGACCGGACGTATTTTGATAACGCGGAAGTAAATAGAGTCGAACTAACACCCGATACTTCCTATCAGGCCGGGCATATCTTTCACCAAAGAAAGCCGCCGGTCCAATTAGGAAGCAAGAACTAAGTAGGTCAACCAATAGAAAAACGGGCACGTTCCATCCTTCGACCAATGGGAAGGAAGACAACTCGTGGTGTTAAATCGAAAGACAAGAATTGTCAGTAGTGACTTGGCTTCCACCGAGTTCGGATCAGTAGTGACTTGGCTTCCACCGAGTTCGGATCAGTTGTGATTTGGCTTCCAACAAGGTGACATCGGCTCTGGACCTCTCTCCCTCTGCTCATCCCATAGCTAAGTACAATCACCACCATGTGATCAGATAATTAACAATCAAAACCCGCTCCGCCTTCTCAAGCTTTCTTTCCTCCAACCCAGTTGCCTTTTATTTTCAAACCCCATCACGTGTCCTGATTATTCCTAACTGTGTGCTTCACTTGCCACTCAACGACTGCGTTTCAACCAATCCTCACCATTCAAATCGAACAGCAAGAAATTCCGCAACGATATTGTCACAGCACGGTTAAGTCGACAGGATTCTACAACAGTGTAATACATCAAATATTGCAGTGTAATAACTTTGGACTATATTACAATAAGTCGACAGGATTCTACAACAGTGTAATACATCAAATATTGCAGTGTAATAACTTTGGATATATTACATAGAGTCGACAGGATAAAGATATTATGGAGCTTAATCAGGATCAAGATGGAAATTAGCCCAGACACCAGCAAATCAAACGGCAATGACAAACCCAGCGGAAAAGAAGCGGGCAAGAAGAGAGGCGACCAGGCGCCTTCTAGCGGCCATCATATGGCAGATGACCGTGGCCCTCCGACGAGTCAACGCCCCGCAAGGTGAGACGGAATTCCGGAGCGCCATTCCCCGGGGAGGACGACGGACACAACCCCCGCCAACCCCAGGCGAGTGTCACCAAGGCCGGACACCGACCACCGAGGAGTCATCCACCGCCATGCCGTACACCGTCCCCGAAACCAATCCGCGCGATCCGGGACAGCACAAACGATCCCAAAACGATATTCCAGTACCGGACTTCACTTCAATTTCGCGTACGGTGCGAGCAGTCCCGAGCCAAGCCAACCACCCCAAACCAAGACGTCCCAGAGGAGACCTGTTGAACTGAGGTAGGCACCCACCCTATGGCGTCAAGAAATTGACTTTGGACTTCTATCTAACCTACCTACCCCTCTAATCATGTATCTAACCTTGTACTCAATGAATGCACGCACGGGCTAGGCCAAACCTGTCCAAAAGGACTTGCACTGCAACCAAATTTGTCACACAGGACAACCCTTGCCTGCATTCATTGACCCCACCACCATGTTTATCACTCAACCCAATTACCAGTACTATATGCCCTCAAATACAAGCCACAACGGCTTCAACCATCACCATGCCCAAAAAAACGTGTCAGTACAGCTCACACACTTACCACACAAAATCCATGCATGACCATACGTCGCCACGCCATAAAAATGTACCTCACAACAATCCCACAAACGTATTTAGCAACAATCACGACATTCGCAACAACAATACACCGACAACATCCATCCAAAGGACGGTTTTCACGCTAACAAACACGCACAACCCGCCCAACAAGCGCGACACTCGCGCCAAAAGACGACAACAACCAACAAACGCATGCACCGTCGTTAGTAACAATCATCTCGTCTACCCAAAACACTAAAAAAAATGTTCACCTTAAAAGGTGCCATATACACTAACAATAGAAATTTCGATATATGACTTTAATAAATTTGTTGTTCATAGTGAGAACAGGTTGGATTTTGTACAAACAGGGACTTCGCGTGACACCTTTTCATTCACAATTTTTTTTTTTCCGATTCGTGTCACAGGTCACCCCACAAAACTCTTCATTTCAGGCCACAGACGCCTTTCACCACGCCTGTGACACGTCTCCACTCAACACGTGTTCACGTCGTAAGCCTCATTTTCACTCAATTCCACTCTAATATCACTGAATAGCATTTTTTACTAAAGTCACAACGACCATTCGATTTAATAAATGGATACAACATCCGGCTTTTCAAAATACAAATAACGTCGAACTTACACCAACTCATCTCTTCACAATGTATTGGCAGAACATAACACACGACAATACAAAAGCAGGTAAAAACCTGTCCCACCTGCCGATTATCTACAAGTATCGACGAATCCAACCAACACTACGCAAAACAATTCGTACACAAAATATGCCGCACACAAAACCAATTAGGCGGACAGGAAACGTAGTTCCCCCCACTGTCGGATTCAATTACGTGCAAATAGAGAGGGAGTCTTGCTGCCCCCACGTTCCATGGCCGGTTTCTAATTACCATCCCTCGACCAGCAGCTAAATTGAGGTCAACTGGGAACCTCTCTATGCCACCGATTTTGGATTCCAATTCAAGCCTGCGCATCGACTTTTACAATGTCAATCAAATCGACTGTCATTCGAAAATCAAACAAGGTACACGCACACACATTTCTTACACAACAGACTTCTAACATTTTCCACAACACACACAAAGACAAAAAATTTATAGGGCATAATTGAGCAATTAAAACATTTATAGGGCATGTAGATATACAAAAGGGTTCAAACCAATACACCTTATTTTTCATATTAATCATTTTCATTATTTTCTCTCAATTAAAATTTAAATATATAATCAATTTATCAATTTATTCAACTTATTATCACTTTTAATCATTAATTATCTTTTTTTTTTCCCAATTAGTTTATATTATCATTTTTATTTATCAATTATCATTCTATTTACCACTTAGCTTATATTGCCATAACTCAATTATCAACGAAAACTCATTGATTTTCGGTTAAACTAAAAACATTAAATCATCCTTTATTGTTGAAACCTTTTTATTTTTCATTTTTCTTTTTTTTTACCAAGCACTCAACTTTGATTTCGCTCAACCACTTTTTATTTTTATTTAATTTCAAAATACCTTATGAAATTTTATTTTTATTTTTGATTTCTCAAAAGCCCTAATAGAACTCCCTCGATTTTTTTCCAATTTCGAGTAGAGTATAGTTAGGCATTTTTCCTTTTTTTCTCACCATGCATCAAGCATTCACTTTGATTTCTTCCAACTTTTTATTTTTATTTTTATTTTTTGATTTCTCAAAAGACCTAATAAAAATCCCTCGATTTCCATTCCCAATTTCGAGCAGAAATATAATTAGGCATTTCTTTTTACCATGCAACAAGCACTTTTCTTTTTTCACCATGCAACAAAACATTTTTTTTTCTCACCATGCAACCAAGCATTCACTTTGATTTCGTCCAACTTTTTATTTTTATATTATTTTTGATTTCTCAAAAGCCCTAATAGAACTCCCTCGAATTTTTTTCCAATTTCGAGTAGAAATTAGTTAGGCGCATTTTTTTTTTAAATCCACTATGTACCATAGCATTCATTTTGATTTCTTACAATTAAAAAATTTTTTGATTTCTATTAATTATACTCAACCTATATCATCAACACCATTCTATTTTACTTCTTATATCGCCACCAATGCTTGTATATAGACTCAATACCCACAACTAATTTTCCCACAAAATTATTTTTTACTTTACAGAATTCTCTCAGGCTAACCCCTTCTTGAATTCTTCACATGTAGGGGGCGCATCTGTCATAATTTGTATATAATTGTATGCACCCCGACCCACTATGCATGTACAATGTATGATTTTCAAAGATTTAATAAAGAATAAGGTAACTGGAGGAAAGGAAGTGGCAACAAGACATAGGAAGCAGGCTAAAAGCGGGCACAAGTATAAATAACTTGTACAGTCAATACTTCCTCGCAAAGCCCGGACGTATCTGGTATCCGCAGAAGTTATATTAGTATAGAGACGCCCAATATTTCCGGACAGGACCGGACGTATTTTGATAACGCGGAAGTAAATAGAGTCGAACTAACACCCGATACTTCCTATCAGGCCGGGCATATCTTTCACCAAAGAAAGCCGCCGGTCCAATTAGGAAGCAAGAACTAAGTAGGTCAACCAATAGAAAAACGGGCACGTTCCATCCTTCGACCAATGGGAAGGAAGACAACTCGTGGTGTTAAATCGAAAGACAAGAATTGTCAGTAGTGACTTGGCTTCCACCGAGTTCGGATCAGTAGTGACTTGGCTTCCACCGAGTTCGGATCAGTTGTGATTTGGCTTCCAACAAGGTGACATCGGCTCTGGACCTCTCTCCCTCTGCTCATCCCATAGCTAAGTACAATCACCACCATGTGATCAGATAATTAACAATCAAAACCCGCTCCGCCTTCTCAAGTTTTCTTTCCTCCAACCCAGTTGCCTTTTATTTTCAAACCCCATCACGTGTCCTGATTATTCCTAACTGTGTGCTTCACTTGCCACTCAACGACTGCGTTTCAACCAATCCTCACCATTCAAATCGAACAGCAAGAAATTCCGCAACGATATTGTCACAGCACGGTTAAGTCGACAGGATTCTACAACAGTGTAATACATCAAATATTGCAGTGTAATAACTTTGGACTATATTACAATAAGTCGACAGGATTCTACAACAGTGTAATACATCAAATATTGCAGTGTAATAACTTTGGATATATTACATATATGAAAAATGTTAATCACGAGTGTTTTGACTCCTGAAATAACACGCGTGTAAAATTTTTCTTCAAATTACGACATAGAAATGTAAAGGTGAAATAGAGGATTGGTTCGAGCGAGGTGTCATCCGAATTAAAGTGGTCCTTAGACAACCGGGAGAGCTCGGTTTGCAATATTTACTTCGATGTTGAGCTAACTAGCGTACTTTGTAAAATACAAGCTTTTTAGTGTTCAATTTTGTCTTTCTGATGCTCTCAAACTTGTGCCGAGTGGGAAGTTATGAGAATACCTTTGTGTGAAGTCATCAGAGGATCTTGAAGATAGCGGTTGCTTGGTCGACATTCATAGTTCTTAGATTTAAGCAAACTTGGAACTGTAAATGTTTTTTATTCTTTCGACGTTTCGACAAAAAAAAATTTCTTCGCGTCAGGAAAAAAATAATAATTAAAGCAACTAGCAAGTCATTATAAATGTGTCCATTATAAACGCCTTGCTAAATGGTTTAATTTTATTTTTTTCTGACCAGGACAATTATTTTTGTCGAAACGTCGAGAGAATAAAAAAAAAACATCTACTGGTCGAAATGTCTCTTAATTCTAAGAATCAGGAGATCTGTGAAGTCATCTCTGGTAAGAGCGGCAACTGAAGAGAGACATATTTTATAATTTAACAATATATCCAATAACACAATTCCTTTTTGAACGGAAAAATACGTCCAGGGTAGCCTAGTGGACATGGCATCTGCCCGGTAAGCGGAACATTGTGGGTTCGATTCCCATCCCTGGACACTTTTATTTTTCCGTTCATCATTACTCTTCATAATTCACCCTTTCATACCTCATCTAAAAAGGTTTAAAATAGTCAATATTTCACCTTGAAATAAATTTTGATTTTCATTGAAAAGAAACTCATGCGGTGTAACTTCAAGTGTTGTTTTACAATCCCTTTTTATTGATATTAAGGAGAAAGGCTTTTCATCAGGCTTTTCTAGAAATAAGTTTCTTTATTAAAAATTCAATTCATATCTCTAGCTTTCATTTCAGAAAGCTAGCGATTGAAAGTTAACTTTTGGAAGTCTGGAAGACTGATGGACCAATATATACTTCCACACCGTATAGTCTGGGAATACATCGACTCATATCTCACCACAGTTATCTACAGTATAGTGTGTATAGGACAGAGAAAGTATTAGGTTTTTGCAATTGGCCGATTTCATAAATCCAAATTCTATCGTTGATAATTGCAATTAATTATTTTTTAATATTTGCAAGTAATATATCATTTTAAAGCTTATTTCTTGCTCTGTCACTATATCTACCAATATATTTACAACAATATATTTTGTGTGATTTCAGGCTGTATTAAAAATGCTTTCAATAACATGCCGTCTCCCGATATTTATGCGGCTACAACGCTAACCACTAGACGATCACGGCAATGATTCCCTATATTACATATACTTGTGAAATAAATATTATGATGATAAATAAATATTATAGAATTTATTTCTCCTTTCTTCTGTCAGACTTCTCTATGTGTAAATATGGTCATCCTTGTCAAAACTATGTCGTGTCCGCCGCTAGTTCTCACTCCTTTGTAGAAACATATAGAAATTCATCAAAAGTAGTAAATTTTATATTGAAAATTTTCAAGTCAAAATTTTAAAAATACACAAATTATCACAGATTAAATTTCTTTTTTAAAGCTTATTGGTTACACTTTTGGAGATTCAAATTTATTTTTGCATAATCTAAATTTAAATATCAAACAATATCCGCTCCCCACACGGCACATCTCACAAAATGTAAGTATTATTATTTAATAAAATGGGCTAACCGGTCAAATTTAAAAATTTAGAATATCACAGAGAGCAAGCACAAAGGAGTCTATTCAAACGTTCGGTTAGCACACAAAAAGCCCCCCCCCCCCCCTCCCAGAATCAATCCTTTTTTCAAAGCGCGAGCTCAATGGCCGCCCAAATATATGCCAATAATTAGATTTGATCAATGACCAGGCCGCGCTGCCATATCATCATCATTATCTCCGGGATACCGTTCAATCTGGCAACACTCTTGGAGCCCATTTCTCACGTCATACCACTTCATTATTGCCTGGTTCCTTTGGAAATACCGCTCTTTCTTTTCTCTTGTTCTTTGATTATTATTTCCTGATAGCCAACAATTCGAATACAAATGGTGGAAGGTTTAACTGGTTCTAATGAATTTTGAATCCGTGCTTCGGGAAATTTTGTTCCTATTCGGTATATTCAAAGTAAATTACCATTTATTTTGGATCAGGGTTTACTCTTTAATTCCGATATTTGAGATGAAGTTGAAGCCAGTTTTCCTCTTTTGTGTAATAAATATTTATATTCTCGTGGCTTCTGTAAATTTTGACAAGAGTGTTCCCAGAAGAAAATAAGTGCTCAGCCACACTGTGAAATATTGGAATTAACAAATACAGTGGTACCTCGACATACGAGCGCCCCAACATACGAGTTTTTCGAGATACGAGCCGACGAGCAAGTGATTTTTTGCTTTGAGTTACGAGCGAAATTCGAGATACGAGTTCGGTTCGGTAGTGTTGAAGATATTAATCTGTGATTTTAAATGGGAATTTTGTATGGGGGGAAATTTGCTTCGAGATACGAGTAATTCAAGATACGAGCAAGGTTGCGGAACGAATTAAACTCGTATGTCGAGGTACTACTGTACATTTTTGGTAGACTAAGGTTTCTCGTTTCGCAAAAAATAATCCAAACGTACCTCTGCAGACCTTCCTGCAATGTTATAAAGGACATATCAGTAGTGAACTCTAGTCATTCTTTGACCATACAGAGACACTGTATAAGACAACCTTCACAATGCAACAGTTAGGCGGTCTGAACAAAATTTGGCGAAACTTCTGAAAGGCACTGAAGAGCCAAGCCATCTCACCTATTTTTTCTATAATCGCAGGAAGGTCTTCAGAAGTAGTTTCTGGTATTTAATTTATTGCTAATGTATTAAAACATAGATCTCTCTCTCCAAAATAAATAAATTAATTATAAAATATTTTATATGGCTCCGATTTTTTCACAATATATACGTTATACAAAATACACTTGTATATATTTTGTCTCTGTGTATGAATAATAATTAAATAATTCCTAGATATAAAGTAAATACACTCCACATTATCACAGAGCTCACACTTCAGCGAAATAATTGTACAAAGTAAATAAAATATGTAATAAAAATTTAAAACACAAAAATTGGTATGAAATATATTGAAATATATCTATCTTGGCCGCCGCTCCAATGAGCATTAAAGGTGGCAGTTGAAAATTAGGGAGTAATGTCTCATCAGTGGTGAACCCTCTCAGCGCCTGTTTAATCTTCAGACCTACAGCTCTACTATTGTAATCGTCTTATTTTCTGATACGAACATAAGTCTCTAGGACTGTAGAAATATATACCTGAATTAACGGTTAAATGCAGCGAACATTGCCCTTTCGCCAAATCACACAATTAGCCTGTTAGGCAAAATGTCAAATATGATCATCAACTCAAATTTTATCATATCAGTATAAGGTGTCCGTAGAGAAATAGTATTAAATCATATAATACGTTGTGCCAATATGCAACAATGGTTCTAATAATATACGGTGCAGAAGATAGACCTGTGTCAAACCAGCTCGGTCAGTGAATATGGCCCGACCCACGAGCCGACAAAGGATGCAAGAAGCGCGACATCTACGTATACATTCAGTTAATTCAGGATAACTATACGCCGAATGTCATACAACCGTCAACGTGTTGTCAAAGATCGTTGGTGGCATACCCAACATTCCCATCCTAGGAAGGGGATGTAAATAGGTTCTATCCCCGGGATCTGAGGTTTTATCGTGTCCCCCGTGCAGGCTGAGACACGCCGGGCCGGTGTAACACGGAGATCGATCTCGGGGCGGGATAATCGATTCCACAGCCCTCGTTAGAATCTTGCTGCCCGCCCGCACATCATTCTTCTTACCCCCGATATAAAATCCTGGATTAATGCCATCTTAGATCAGGGTTTGGGAGCGGATTATCCCCGCGAATAAATCTCGAAGGCCACAGGACGCCAATCTCTGATTGCCTTCTGTGATTTACTCTTCTGCTATCTGAAATGAAGAGCATATTGAAAGAGAATTTGTTCCTTACATTCACATAAAACAGTGCATTTTGATAGCAAGAATTTCGCGCCATTTGTGTTATCACGATTTGTGTGATTTAAAAAAAAAATAACTTCAAGAACTTCTTTACTTCTATGGAAATTTTGGGTTAATCGATGGGAATCACTTCCAGCGGTTTCACCAGTTTAATCTATCTTATTATTGAATTGGACTCTTTCACATACATATTTACATATTCAGGTCACTTTATAAGAATTCTCTCGGTAAAGGTGTATCTAGGGAAACTATGAATTTTGAGTGGAGTAGCTTATGTTCCTATGTCCCCTTCGCCAGAGAGTCTTGCAGACCTGGCGAAACACACACCGCTGGGAGGGCTCACCACTAATTAGCCAGGTCCTCTTAATATGGTTTATAGCAATAAGTAAGTTTTATATTTGAAGTTAAAAGAAAATTTGCGCTAAATAGTTTTTTATAAACAATAACTATTATGCAAATTGAATCCAATCACTTCCTACAAAGACAACTACCGGACATCCATCCCCTGTGAATGGATACCTCCCTATGGAGGACTTCCCGCCGCCATATGGCGTGGAATTAATGGCCCGCCGTCGTTGCATATTCATCCGGGTCCGGGCGGAATTTTTAATTGCCCTAATGATGGCCATCTGCATTTCATTCCGATAATGACCGTCCACAGCTCTGCAGGATGCTAGAAGTGTCTCCATGTATTGAAAGATACTTTGCAACTATATAACAAATGTGTGATGAAAGGACGAAATGTCTTGTGCTTCTTTATCATAAATTCGGTTCGCTTTCGGTAGCTGACTCTACCTCAGGCAAGATGAGGACAAAATGTGGCCTCTTTGCCATCTAAACTCCTCTTTGTCGAATTGTGAAGATTTCATTAATCCATCATGAGATCAAAGCCCGCCTTGGATTGACGAGGGTCATAGCCCGAAACCATAGTTTTTTTGGTGTGGGGTCCTGAATTTGCCAAAGTTGTGGCTTTGTAACCGACCCGACCAGAGTCTGCTAGGTTGGCTCGACGGTCTATGAGATAGTGTATCGAGCTCAAGACAAGATGACTGGGGTCGCATCGTGTTTGGGATGTAAAATGTACAGTAGGCCACAGCGTTCGATCGCGAATAAAATTATCTATCGTAGTGTTTACGAATATTTTAACGGGAAAAAGGTATTTTTATTCTTATCTCTATGATGACGGTAGGTTTCAACGATCATTTATCAATCTTTAGAAAATATACGCCCATTCAAAGAGAAAAAACAAGAAGCAATGTTTCTTCTTTTTCATATTCCTTATATACAAAACCCTATAATTATGGTTTAACCTTAGAGTTGGTTATGCAAGTATATTTTTGTGTCGTCTGGCGAGTTTTTGTGAACCAGCTTATCGTCTGCTTCCGGATACACTTCCGCCATTTTCTGACCGATCAATAGCTGGTTAATTAGGGAACTATACCGCGACATCCGCATATTTACATATTGTCTTTCAGGACGCTTTGTGCCTTTAGTTATAGAGATAAATAGTAGACGATGATAAACTACAATAAATTTGGATTCCTATACCACCCGTTGTGTGCCAATATGCACATACGGTAGACACCTTCGCTACGTGTGAGGCGATCCTTCTATTATATCTTAGTATTCACACCTCAGTATCTCATAATAGAGATAAAAACCTTCCGCAATAAGTTTGTTTATTAAGTTTTTATAAAACGTTATATCTCAATTTCCTATATTTAACATCTGGCAATAAGCGTATATTTTTGACGTGACAACGTCTTAAATTAGGTTGCGGCTGGGAGTCACTTATGAAAAAGTGTAACGCCCGGTAACGTTACGATGAGTCATCGAACGAGAGTGCTGCGCGCGCAGCGCTAGAGAATTAGGCGCATTGAATCGGCGCATGCTTGTCTCTGTCTTTGTCTTTCTCGAACGTTCTTGGCGTTGGAAAAACAAGAAAGCGTCATAATACAAGTTCACACGTGTGGTTAAAGTATCGTCAGCTGTGTCTGTAGTGAAAATGTGGAGTGCTTAGATTCGTCATTTACAACAACTACAACAATAAAGGTAAATAATTGTACACTGATATTTCATTATCGTAAACTATGATTGATTGATTAATTGTTAGATTGACACAAAAGTTGAGAAACTGAGTTTATAGGTTATGTCATACTATTGATAAATGTTGATAGTGTTAAGTAAATTATTAGTTTAAAATTAATTAATTAATTAATTATTATTTTACAAATTTTAAATAGTTTCAAATTTATTTAGCAAAAATTTGAACCTTCGATCTGAATAAATGTTTTGATTTTCGAATTGATTCTTTAAAATTACAAATATTAAGAAAAAGTGGCAGATATAAGAAAACTTTATTTAAACTGTGTTGAGCAAGAATTTTAACATCTAATTTAAGTAAATGTTTTAATTTTCAACTTCATCATTTATAAATTACAAATTTTATTTAATTTCAAATTTATTTAGCAAAAATTTGAACCTTCGATCTGAATAAGTGTTTTGATTTTCAAATACCAACGCGGCTGGTGGAGTGGCGATCTATCGTAAATTATCATCGACATCTACGGCGGAAGTGTTCCAAGTTGCGATTACAGACGTAACTCGTGTCATTAAAACCAAGGGTGACATGTGCATGACTGAAGTTACTTGCTTCGCCGCTAATACTAGCTTCAAGTTTATACTCGGTGCTGTATATATTCATCCAGGAGCTAGTATGCAGGATATTGGAATGTTACTATGGCAAGGACTCGGTCCGTACATTCACAACAGCCAGTACGTGCCACCGTTCGTACAAGTTGATTCTAGTATACCGATTCTTCTGTGTGGTGATTTTAACAAAAACGTAAAGCCTGACAACTCGTTTCTTAATTTCATGAAAAATACGTATAATCTTGATTGCGTATCAAACGTTTCTAAGTCAACTACGTTAAAAGGAACATCTATCGACTTGACTTTCGCAAGACACATTACAGCAGAAACACTTCCTTTCATTTCATATTTCTCCTATCATCGTCCTATCCTCAACAAAATCACTCAAATAGGAATTAGTTAAGTTTAAGTTTACATGTACAATGTTTTAGTAAACAAAATATATTTCTATAGTTAAAATTTGTGCAATTCTTATTTCATTCAATTCCTTGTTCCTATTGTGCAATTTAATTATATTCATATCAATAAATATTCTACCGTTGTCACGTAAAATCTTCGCCCGTAAAACCGACTTTACAGGCAACCATTGTTATTATTCTTGTTATATGGGAGTTTAACAATGAAAAATTCAAATGTGGAAATTATATAAATTATATTGAAACTAAGTACTGTTTCCAAAAATGTGTGAATATGTAAAAAGATATCTTATAAAACAAATTGTAACAAGAATTGGTCCCTTACATCAGCGAGCAAGAAGCCAGACGAAGATCCGTCTATTAGCTCGAAATCTCGTCCGTTATCTAGCTTTCAATTAGCCTTGCTTGTGAAAGTTGTATGATGTTGTTGATGAAAGTTATATAGCTGATACGGACGAATGTTCAGGACATTGTATAGTATGAATTACCATGTGATGCACATCAGCTGGCCCCATATGTTATAAGAAATTTAAAGAGCATTGCTAAGTCTGTAAACCGACTCCCAGCCAACAGCTCTGTCACAGTGCAATGGCTTCCAGCTCATGTTGGAATTCCTGGGAAATGAGCTGGTAAACTATCTGGCAAAGGCTGGAGCTCTTGGCCTACCTGAAGCCAGAGAATCTACCACCCAACTAGACGAAAGAGACCTCCTCCGTACCATCAAAACCCAATGCCTGCAGGAATGGAAATCTGATGCTGCACATGACTGGTACAGAGCAGGAGGGACAAGCACCGGTTCTGTCCTCCCAAGAGAACAACAGTCTTTGATTTCCAGACTTAAGTCTGGTCATCTACGAACAATGACTTTCCAGAATGGTTGCAAGGTTTTATCACTATGTACTAAGTGCAATTCTCAACCTGCAACCCCAAAACACATTATTGACTTTATTGACTCATCGATTGATGAGCTCTACTCTTCCCCGGCAGACACCATCGAAAGTCTCAAACTTTACAAGCTTGATACCTTAATATGATTGAGTGGAGATAAGAAAGAAGAGTATTTCGCCGCACAAAGACAAATAAGATATCTCAGATTAAACTATCGCTGATCAAGATAAAATTGCGAAAGTCGTTTAAAAAAACTACAAAGATTTCTCACAATGAGTCTCCTTTATGTATATAAACTGATGGACAAAACATAAGGAAGTGGAAAGTCTTTGATGTCGCCGGTTGTTTATTTTTATTTTTTGAAGGAGACAGAGGCAATTTTTCTCACACTTGGTTATCTCGTGTGTCTTTAATAAAGGTCAATGTAATATCTTTCATAGTTATTGTCCCGATATACATGCTGAAACTTCCTTAAGTTTTGTCCATGAGTGTATATTGGTTATCTCGTGTGCCTTCAATAAAGGTCAATGTAATATCCTTCATAGTTATTGTCCCGATATACATGCTGAAACTTCCTTAAGTTTTGTCCATGAGTGTATATTGGTTATCTCGTGTGTCTTTAATAAAGGTCAATGTATTCTTTCATAGTTATTGTCCCGATATACATTCTGAAACTTTCTTAAGTTTTGTCCATGAGTGTATATTGGTTATCTCGTGTGTCTTCAATAAAGGTCAATGTAATATCCTTCATAGTTATTGTCCCGATATACATGCTGAAACTTCCTTAAGTTTTGTCCATGAGTGTATATTGGTTATCTCGTGTGTCTTCAATAAAGGTCAATGTAATATCTTTCATAGTTATTGTCCCGATATACATGCTGAAACTTCCTTAAGTTTTGTCCATGAGTGTATATTGGTTATCTCGTGTGTCTTCAATAAAGGTCAATGTAATATCCTTCATAGTTATTGTCCCGATACATGCTGAAACTTCCTTAAGTTTTGTCCATGAGTGTATATTGGTTATCTCGTGTGTCTTCAATAAAGGTCAATGTAATATCTTTCATAGTTATTGTCCCGATATACATGCTGAAACTTCCTTAAGTTTTGTCCATGAGTGTATATTGGTTATCTCGTGTGTCTTCAATAAAGGTCAATGTAATATCTTTCATAGTTATTGTCCCGATATACATGCTGAAAGGTTCCTTAAGTTTTATCCATGAGTGTATACCGCTGAGACTGCCCCGGCACCATTAAATACTAGGTATTGATATCACGAGTTGTCAAAAAAACGTGTTCATAGTCCATGCAATCTTCCCTACAATCGGGAATATAGGCGTTGACTCATTAGCACAGAGTCCAATGACATCAATCCATCCCATTCGTGGCGCTTACTCAGCATTACGGTACTGAAACGGTTGAATATCTTACGTGGGAACTAGGAGGAATTCCTCCAAATATCCCGCAGTGTTGGTCGATGTGTTACACTCATATTGGTCACTTTGACTGGCCATAGAACTGAAGGAAGTACGTACCATGTCCAACAGATATTTCTCCGAGATGGAAAAAAAATCATTAAAAAGAAAAAAAACACAAAGCGACAATTCTATTATTAAATTTCGAAGTAATTAGTTTAAATTGGAAGCGGATTGAGTTAGCGGAAATAATTATTTCCAACGTGGCGTCCATTGTCCAATTAGGCAGGTGCCTAATATCAATGAATTTTATCTTATTTTTATTTGTGTGTGACCATTGACTATTTCACAGTGTTTCCTTATTCAATAATATGAAAGGCGATAAGCGCACAAATTACACATCCCCTCCTCGTTAATTACAAAATTGGGAGAGCGTTATGTAAAATTCAATGAATTAATTTATTGTATTTTGACCACACATCGAGCAATAAAATCCTTGTTATTACTCGGTTAGAGGGGAGAATATTGTAGTCGGAGGATTTTAGGCCGCGCTGCGTCATCGCGCAGATATTGAATACAGATAAACTATCTTGTCTCTTATTTCGATATCTCTTTATATACTCTTTTTTTATATACCGTTAAACGAATTTTTATTTAGAAATGTATATGAGATTTAGATTTATAGCGCGAAAATGTTTATTCTTAGTAGTACAACTCTAGAGAAGTAATAAAAAAAATTGGAAGAGCCTGGCTCATCAGTGGTGAACCCTACCCTAGGAAATATTCGCGCTAAACAGTTCACATTTCTACATACAGAGGGCGCGCTACTGCCTCATACGTATTTAATAATACAACCACTCACAGAGTTTCCAAGAAAAATTAATTCCAAGTCTTATTATTCCCACGTTACTTGAAGTTTGACACACTTCCCTCATTTCTCTATAGAGCTGATATGGAACAATATTTCCCCCAGTCTCCTCCACCACAAGACCTAGGGACTTCAAATATTATCAACTTAAGGCCCTCTATCGCTGAAAATTAGATATATATTTTAGCGCTACTTTTTTAAAAGTATATATACACCTATGAACAAAACTTAAGTGACTGAAAAGTATTTGATGTCGACGATCGTCTTTTTTCTCTCTCTTTTTTTTAAGGAGACAGAGGCTGTTCACACTTGGTTATCTCGTGCGTCTTCAATAAAGGTCACTGTAATATCTTTCAGAGTTATTGTCTAAATGAAAAGATATCATTTGGAAAAACTAGAAAATCCATTAATATCTACTACTGTGACTCATAAAGAAGAAACCTACGCGGGGGTAAATGGTTTATAATTTATAATTAAGGATGAAAGATACACAGTTGGAGATACTCCATTGATAGTGTATGTAAACAAACCCCCTCTTCACTAACTTATGCAAATTTCTGTCATTAAATTTAGACGCAACTAATGACTTCACCCATTTATTTTTAAAGAGTTTTCCTTTGTGTAGTTTAAGAGATTCCTAAAACTCTCATATTTTTTATTAATGAAACTTCGGTCCGTGAAATGGTTCATTAGAGCGACAAAGTATTTTATCTCCGTCGCGATCAGGAAATAAAAACATAAAAAAAAACTTATTTCTATACAGCCTGATGGGAGAAAACAAAAGTTTCCCCCATCGAGAAACCTCCATAAAATAGAACAATATATTTACTGGTGGAAGTTCCCTTTCGTTAATCAAATAGGAGAGTTCCAACCCCCTTTCTTTCAAGTTCTTATCATTATTTCTTAGCGAGCTCAACTGTAGCGTGGGATGTTTAGAAACACTGAAGAGAATTGAAGGTACATTTCTATTTATAACGTATAGTCACGGGAGGATCGTATTCATGAACCAAATTTGGAAAATTCAACCGATTTCATAAATCATCTTGAGGATGTTATAAAACCGCCCCAGTACTGATGAGGGCCAAAGCACGAAACCATGGTATACAGGTTGTTGGATTTTGTCTGGATTTTCCTAAACTTGCATTGTGGCATATTCCTCATTACCACCATAACGTTTCCTACTGGAGTAATGAACCAAAATGCATTTTTAACGGGAGAAATGTCTCTCTTGTGTGGTATCCATCTATATATGAAAAATATATATATTTTAACGTTTTATATAAAAGAGAGATTAAAAATTAATCTGTGTATCTTCTAGCGCGTCATTTGTAACACCAAAAAACGATTTATTTCCCGGACAAGCAGTATTTAGCGGCGTTAAAACAATACCATTATAACTGCGGTGTATTGAACATAGAAACTCCCTGGTACACCCAGAGAACCAAGACTTCCCTCCCTCTCCTATTCAATCCCACTACGACGATTTAAATTGTGTTAAATGGGAAAAAGAAAGTTTTTGAACGTTCCCGTCCCATTTTTTACACGCCAACTCTGGGAGAAAGAATGGTGCGCTTTATTCCCAATGCATCGAAGGGTGATGTCACTTTGGAGAATTTGTCTGCGACACTTTTCATTTTTCTTGTATTATTTTAGAGAGGGGTTTTTTTCATTCGTTATTTTTTTTTAAATCTGGGACATCGTGGCCATATATTTTGCGAATATACTTTATAGGAAAAGACCTGTATATTTAGTAAAAGTGTATCCTTATTTCTCTAACCTATATTTCAAGGATACGCCCACCTTTGTCGAGTTACAAGACAAATACGCTTTAGTACTTTTTTTACCTTAATTGGCGTGCAGCCCATCGAAAAAAAATATTGGTAAAAAAAATCATCTTTGATCCAAAATATATAGGTATTCTTATATAAATATTTAATTGTAGATAAGTGCATTGACTAAAACCAGAAAAAAAATTATAATTAACTATATAAACGTCAAAATATATATTAAACAGGAGAAAGAAATAGAATTTTCAAAGAATTAATAAATAATAATTATCCAAAAAAATTTATTGAAAGACATTTTCATAAACAGAGAGATTTACCTTCAAACAATAGTCGTGATCAGTCTCAAAAAAGATATTGTTCTATTCCATATAGCTACGATTCGGAGAGAATTGCCCGAATTTTAAAGAGATATAATATAATTACAACATATCAATCTGCACAAAATCTTCGCCAAATCTTACGCCACTCAGATACAAAAATACTTTAAATCAAGAAAATACAACCAATGTAATTTACAAAATTCCCTGCCAAACATGTCAAGCTACATACATTGGAGAAACAGGTAAATCACTTAAAGATAGTATCAATCAACATAAAGCAGCTTTAAACAATAGCCATGTACCAGATTTTAAACAGGCCACAATTATATACAAAAATATAACAGAAAAGCATTGTAGACTGTTTTTAGAAAGTTGGGCTTCTGCCGAAGATAAACAGAGTATAAACAAAAAAATTGATTTTCCAGAAATTTATAAAGAATTCATATCTTAATTATTGTAAATAACTATGTATATACTTTTAATTTACTCATTTATTTTGCTTTCAAAATTTTTATTAATTTATAATTAATATGTATACACACAATTATTTACAATTACACTGTTGTATATAAATCTCTCTATCTTTCATAGATAAAATAATAATCTATAATATTGAATATAATTGTTTTCTGTATATATACTGAATACAATAGTTAAATCAAAGATACAATTCTTTCATTGGCCTTGTGGAACGAGAGTGGTGTACGCGTGCGCGCATGTTCTAGTGAAAAACACAAACATCCTCGATAAGGAGAGGCGAGTTGCCCCTCAAAATATTGGAACTATAAAATAATTAGAAATCCAATATATGCATCTTTTTTAAATATATATTAAATAGTAAAAGTATTTTAAAAATATATATATTTTTAAGATTGATCGTTTTCAGTTATAATTTTGAGTACTATTCTGTGTGTGAGTACATGTTGATTAACAAAGTTCACAGAAGTGAAGGTTTGAATCGTTGGGCTTAAAAAAAGCGTAGTCTGCCAAACTGATCTTTTTCAGATGCAAAACCAATATCTTTAGAAAGGTGGACACTTTAGAGCTTTCTAACTATCCCTTCTTCAGCATGGGTGGAGGGAATTCGGTGAGATATGTTCAGGCCTAACCTATGTAATTAACGACTATCCTTCCTTAGTATAGATGCGGGAACTACACGTTTGGTCGCCTTCGATCTAAAACCCACAACACACGAATATACACGCGATTCCCACAACACACGCACACAAACATAAGCACAGCACATACACAAATCACACAACACGTATTCAATTTATTGCCTTAAGTGAACATGTCATATAATATTATGGCCGTGGACTCCGAAATTTCCACAACAAAACTAACAAAAAGTATAAAATTTTGTAAAGGATGTCTGTAAAGCCAAATACCAAATGCATTCAACTGTAAATAAGAATCCGTTTTCTAGATAGGTATCTCTCAGGAACCAGAAATAAGTTTCTAGTGACGACCGTGCACAACAGCGGAGCCAAAAATTGCATCGCATATATCTTAGAAGTCGTTTTTGTTGATATGTCCCAGTAAACATGTCGGAAAACTCAGCTAAACAAATAATACCTTAATTCAAAAGTGTCACTCGCTGGTAAGCGCGAACTTCAGCAGAAACTTCTGGATAATTCCTCAGTGAATAGTTTGTCCGATTATCCCATCGTTGTCAGACATTAATCACAGCCGCGAGTATGATTGGGCAAAGGGATAGTATTGCTTTTTAAAATCTTACAGAAGCTAATCTGCCGATAAAAAAATATCTGCAGAGATAAAGTCGTTTAAAGGAGTCCATTAAAGAAACAAGCTAGCGAGTGGGTGGGTGAGTGGGGTTTATTTGGTTGGTTTATCGAGCGCCGTCTAAATAAATGGAACGGAAAGTTTATCTTCGGGATGCGGCGATCTCTCGCCTAATGAATCCGAATCACGGCAGATGTTCCTGACCGAGAGTACCGTATTACATATACGATTTCTTTCTTTCAGCTCTATATAACGGGAAATACTCTCCCCTCAATGCAAACCTTCATAGACAAGCAAGCCTATATGTAAATAGACACTCTCCAATTACATACTCACCCCAGTCACTTTTATATTATAGCGCAAAGCCAAAGAGAAAGAATTAGAAATAAATATCATACTTCCCTATTGCTTATATACAGGGTGGCCCATAAGTCCTGATTTTTTTTTTTTCATTATTAAAAATTAAAAGTCAAAAACTATAATAAAAAAATATTTTATTCTAGTTTGCCTCTCAATTTTTAGTTAAAAAAAAAAAAGGGTTCGCACTTATGGGCCACCCTGTATAATATATATATCAATTATACCAAATATATATATTTCATATCTCCTCTTCTATATCCTTATAGATATTATATTATTAAATATTTTTTTAAGTTAATCGAAACATCGAAGCTTCTCTCCTGAGCTGCTATGGTCCTGTCAGTATAAGAGAAAGGGAATGCCTTAAAAATCATTTTTCAAAGGATGGTTATGGAGGAAAGAGAAAAAAGAGGACACCCAAAAACAACAAAAAAGGGCATATCAGACAAATCACCGGACTAACCCTGGCAAAAATATATATATAGAAAGCTTGCAGGTGACAGAGAGAAATAAAAAAAAAACCTAATCAGTGAGGTTACGATATTCAGCTGATGGAATACCGAATCAACACGGAGTACTTCTGTAAGACTATCATGGTGGACACAACACTCGTCAACCTCATGCAGCAAAACTTCATTGAATGTGGTTTCGGGCACCTACTGTCGCCATTTTCAGGGGAGAACCTACAGCGGGTGGTCAGTACAATCTTGCCAGGTTGGCGAGTGTTATCAAACCTGCCACTAGGATTGTCCCACTCTGTTATTTTACAGTATCCGCCGTTTAAGACACAGTACGTTATATATATATAAACCTCATCGTCATTGCAACACATGTGGTATACCGGGTTCTTGGCCAGAGTACAAAGGAGGGATCTGAAGGGCTATGGAGGGAAAATTTTTGAGAAACAAATTGTAACTGGAACCACGGAAATACATATCGCTATAGGCGGGATAACGTTATATTGAAGTTTTACTGTAATGGAGGTACGCTTCAATAGGAGAGAGACGCTTCATCGTCTCTCCCGAGAGCTTTATATAGACCAGCTATCACAATCCAGACGGCAATGGTACCATCAATGTATCAACACTAGACTGACTTCCATCCTGTAGAAACCATTATCTTAGACAGGGAACGCGGAGTTGAGGTAGTTTCATGGTAATGAAGAATATCAAAGAGATTGCTGTAGGATTTAAAAAAAAAGAAAGTTGATAAAAAAATAAAACACGAATAATAATTGGTAAACAACATAAGCATAAATGAATAAATGTATTAATAAAATTTAAATATCAGGCATTTAAACAAAAGAGAGAAGCAATAGGAAGATTAGGAAAATAAGAGAGAGGCATCGAGCTATTTTTATATACTGAAGGGAGATTTAAATCACACCCACTCTATGTACATTAATTGAATTTCAAACGAAGACTAAATTTACGTAACGTTATCTCTTTTTTAAAATTTTAAGAGAGAAAAATAAGGATAATTAGCATTAAATTGATGGGCTCTTTTCAAAGTCAAATTCTCACTTTAAAAAATATCGATTAAAAAAACAAAAAGATTTCTCTCGTGCGTGTGTCTTTTAAAAATAATTGTAATTTTAAATTGGCGTCAACTATATATTTATGAAGATATAAATAAATGTGCGAAGATGATTCGAGACTTTGTTGCTGAAGTAAAAGTCGCTGAAGTGACATCTAGAAAGGGAGGGCTTTAAAGGAAAGAAAGCTAAATGACTTTGAAGAGATAAAAACCTGGACGCTCCAAAAAAATGGAAGAGAAAAAAAAAAATTTTTAAGAAATAAACTTGAGATAAATAGAAGTCGACTTTTCACACAAGCAACTAACTCTGTGACTTTGAGTAAATTCTAGCGTCTCTCTGTGAATTAATCCTCTCTGTCAGGCCTTCAGTCCGCACGCTGTAGTTAGGACTATCAACAATAATTGCCATATATATATTTTTCAAATAAAACAACTTTCTACTGTCCTTACTGCGATGGAAAAAGTATTGGGAGCTCCTGGTTCATTAGCGGTGAGCACTCCCAGCGGTATCTACCGTCCTGTTGTTCTGCTTGTGTACAACCGGCAAAATTTACAGGGATTCTCGGTATTTATGGATACTATAAACTGGGCGGAAAGTAGAGATATACTTATAAATACATGCTTCGAGCGTTGCTTCTTCGTAAACAATCATTTAAACGCCAGAGATAGGCATAAAAATAAGTCATTAGATCGTCATCTTTAAATATAGCGGATAAAGGAATCAAAGCTGCAATTATATATATGTCACACAAATATAAAGAAGAAAACGCTAGTAGTCTTAAAAGAACTTGTCGACATGCGGTTGTATATCACACTCCAAGTATAGCATCGCTGAAACACGCTGTCCATAGGTGTAAGCTATTTAATTAAATAAAAGCTATATAATTTCGAGTTCTTACCTCGCGTTCCAGGCTGCTTCCCATCTTACACATCAGCAGTTTTTCTTGATTCCTATTTAATAGTTTCAACAACAAAAAAATTGTATACGTTTCGGTTTAGATATCCTCGAGTTTCCCAGCCGCATTTCCGACGCTGGGCTAATATGTTACAATTACATACGCAAACAAGCTATCGTATATATAGCTTTACAATGTCTAAAATTATTTTTTTTAAAGCTTTTTCTTGCGATTTCTTGTCGTAAAATCGATCGTTTTAGTATAGCTATGGAGTGCTAAAAAAACATAATCGCAATGGCTGAAAATCATTTCCAGCTAAAGCGAAATATTGGGCGTTTCTGATCGTTTCTTCGCGTGTGGCGGCCACCGACTCCCCCTCGGTGATCCTACCTGAAGAAATCGTCGAGTTCTACACAAAATTCCAAGGAGATGTCGCCTTCACGTCTTCCACCCTGTAGCAGTCCCCGTGAAAGGAAAGGCTTTGGATAAAGATCCTTCCCAACCCGGTCATTCCTTTTTTTTTTTGTCTATGAAAAGAGCACATTTTTATTGCGTTCTCTCTTTAGATGTTAAATTTTGTTTATTTAGTTAATTATATCACAGGAGGAAGAGAGTGAAGAAACTCACCAGTTTACCCCGTTAAAAGAAAGCTATTGCAGATGGTTTTGACTTCATCCCGTCTTCACTTTAAATCCGTTTCAACAAAACCTAGAAAACGTAGCAAAACATTGACAGATATTGTTCTGAGAGACACACAGTGGTGATGAAGCCTTCAGATAATCAAATGATGACCCCTCCAAAGTTAGGAAGAACACACACACAGAGACTTTGGGGACTCGAGAACTTGCTCTCCTCAGTAAATAAACTTTAGTTCCACACGTTGTTATTAGCTGAAGACCCGGGTATTAAGCTCTCTCTCCCCAGAAAATGACTCCTATAATTCAGCCCGAGATTCTGTCCATGTAGTCTAGCCGGATATTGCGTTCAGACTAATTCTACCTTTCTTCCCTCAACTTGGTGCAAATTAAAAACTAAAATCCCCGTCTACGGAATAGCCTCTTTTATTAACACAGAAGAATTCATTTAATTTCACCTTGCATTCTTTCCGTTATTTTATTTTTCTACGCCGAGAGATCAATTTTATAGAGATTCGATTTTTATGAGAATAAATCTCTCTTTTCACGTGTGATTTTTGTGTGTTATTTACCTTATATCTTCTTTTTGTATTTCTTTATCATATACGCTTAATCTGTGTATCCGGGTTTGTAAAATCTGCTCTTAATATTGTCATATATGGGTATGGAGAAAATTGTTTTTATCCTAGCAGATACTAACTTATTTCCCAGTGCCCCTATATACAAATTATGCAACTTCCTAAAAGCTACATATCTACCATTGAAGCACGTGGTGCGGCCTCCTGACCTACTACAAACATGGATAACAAACATCTTTGCCGCCCACCCTAATATGAATCCAGACGTAGCTGTTAGTTGACTTAGTTTTAATGGGTGGCACATAATTTCAATATTTGCGTCTATTTTGACGGGAGAGGTGACTTTACCTTTTATAAAATGATATTCATTCATACTCACATATATCTGTTTATTTCAGAAAATATATATAAGGCGCTAACTTTTTTAAAAACGAGACTATCGAATTAATTTGTTGCAGAAATATGATTTGATACAATTTGGATTATGAATTATAAATATAAGATAATAAGACTAAATCTAAATAAATAGTGTATGACATTTCGGTAACAGTGTTGTTACCATCATTCAGTACTATTGTCCTTGTGTTTGTGTTTCTAAAATAAATTTAAAGGTTTTTTTTTTTTTTGAATATTCAAAATATCTAAAAAATATATATCAAGATATTTTACGCACCCCCTCATTGTAATAACTATGCATGCTTTTATTGAATACATTTTTCTCCAATTTTATTCTCGGGAGAGAGGTATTCGAGTAATAAACGTTTATTGCAATATACTCCCCGACATCGCCAGAACTTCTCAACTTGGACACAAAGTACCAAAAAAATATCGAAGCAGACGAATTTTTTCAATGGCTTCTACTCCTTTTGTTGAGACGGAGCTCAAACTTCTAGCGTTAAATTTTATTTCGTATTTTATATAAATGTCGCGTCTTTAGTGAAAGGAAGGGGGAATGGCGAATATATTTAATATATTTGATTAGCTTTTATGCGCTCATATCGAAATTGAATTTCTCAATATTTTTCATATTTAGATGTAAAAAAATGACTGCGGTTTTCTTTTTATATATAGAAACATAAAAAAAAAAATCCATATAGCATTTGATGCTTTCATATTTTTGTCCACACCATTTGTTGCTTCTCCGGCTAGTTTCTGTAGCTAGGAAACCTATTGACCAAACAAACCGGGACTAGTGCCCATTTTCACTAACCCTAATCTAGGGTTAGGTGTTTACGAGCCATGACGAGGTCAGGTAAGGTTTAGAGTTTAGGCTCGCTATAAACGTTTTCATCCCCTGACTTATAATTTAATAATATCGAAAAGTATATCCTCAGAGATAAGTTTATTTCATAATTTTATATATAAAGTTTTTCAGGCTAACAAGCCGGGAGCACACACACACACACAAGTAATATTATAACCTCTATCTAACACTGTTTGGTGTTTATATTTTGATAATTAAGAATATGATTTGTTTAAATTGTTTATTAGACTTTATACTGATATTTTTACATCAACACGTTGTTTACATTATACATCTCAGAGCTCTAATATTGTATTGGATCATTCTGCTTTTATATGCTACACTGAAGGATGGAATCTTAGAAATGGTTTTCAAGTAAACTATGGACAGCTCTGAGAAGCGGTCTGGTGGATTAAATTGGCGAAACCGCTGGGAGGGTTCACCACTGATGAGCCAAGCCCTCCCAATATATTTTTCATCGCAGTAAGGACAGTAGAAGTTCGTTTTATGTATAAAAGAAACATTCGCGCTTTTAAATCCTTTTATTTTATATGTATAGATGGCGCGTTATTGCTTTGTGTTATATTTATTCATAGATTAATAAGATATATATATATTTAGTCCCAAACAAACACCATACATGTGTACAGTTAGCTAGAAGTTATACTACTAGTTGCTCCTGACGAAGGACTTGTTAACCCGAAAGCTAGAGAAATAAAATTTTGCAAGAAGCTTAGCCCTGGATGTGCTTTTTGATATTTTAAAATTATGTTTAGGTTCAGTTTAAATTGAGATTAGGGTTGGAGTAAACCTGGGAGCTAAACCTCGAAAATAAAACTGACCTCAAACGCCACGTGTGGCCGAATCGATGCGTGAATAATATTCAAACGGAAGAATGCGGTGGTTTCCAAGGAGATGAACCCCTCGGTCTTCTGCTCAAATTAAATTGAACGGAGAATTTTCGCCCGGGATAATTCTCTTGGATAAAAAAGGTCCTAATTCAAAGGTGTCGATTCCCTTTGTTCCCGAAAATTGTGAGGAATTTTCCAGTAATTCCGCAGGAATTTCTCTCTCCCCTAACAAGATTTGATTACCTGTCACAGATAGATTCTGGGCTTTGAAAGCTCTTCTTTTAGTTTTTGTTTTTATTTTTTCTTTAAAAAAGGGTGTTTGTGTTTTTTTTTATGTATCAGTAAAAAATACGGATGAGAGGAAAAAGCCATATTGGTCTGGCGTTCCACCTTCCTGTAGCCCTAACTTCTATCAAGAGCCAATGATAAACTACCATAAATATATGTACCAAAAGAGCACCTCTCCCTTTGATTATGCATTAGAGCATGATGCGTTATGTTTATCACCCTAGTAAAAACTTTACAGTGATGATAAGGAAGGAGCCCCAACACCAATTTTGGCAAATTCAGACAAAAAGCCAACACAGCCTGTATACCGAAATGTTGTTTATATAACTCCTAATGTAGATATGTCGTGAGATATAGTCCACCAATAAGGGTGAAGTACATTCTTCCCACCTAGACTCGGGATCTACCACCTGGTTCTACAGCCGATGGTTAACTCCTTGGTTGAAGCAGACAAGGCACACGGCCGATGTAGGAAACAGGAAACTCCCAAACAAATCGATTAAAGTAAGCCACGGTCTCAAACCATGAATGAGTTCAGGTGTGGCACAAGGATTGGCGGAAAGTTGGCGAGACGTCCTGAAGAAGATGGAAGACTTACCGGCGTGAAGTAAGCGGCCGAGGATTGGCTACCACACTCTACTCTAAACTGAATTGTTCTCTGTTGATTGCGTCCAATGTCTTCTGTTGACCCCTACCCTCTGGTCTGGACTGGAATCGAGGCCCTTTTGTAGGGGAAAGATCACATGATGTCTTCATGCGGACCTCAGCCAATCAGATGGTGACACGTCGAGCGATGATTTTTGGATTATGAGGGAGAAGGACATGTCTATGCACTTGTTTGTCACCCAGGTCATTGACTTGACCTACTTTCGTTGTATTTTTCTGATAGCTGTACTTTATTTAAACCATTGTTTTTATATATGTTACAGATTGAATGTTGGATTATTTACAATATATCGGAGGTATGAAAGTAGGTTCAAAATAAGAACAAAACCATGAGAGGGAAGATACAAGAGACTTTTCACCTTATGATTGTGTTCTTCCTTTGATGATACCCCAGGTGATTGATTATTCAACTTGTAATATGAAACGGGGTTGTTTACGAGGTATGGACACATTTAATAATTATTTCAAACAGTAAGAGTGGTCGAGGTGGGATGTTAGAGCTAGGTAATACATAGGATAATGTTGATAAATTGTGATACATATATATATTGAAGGAGTTCTCTAAGTTGTCATCCCTAGAGACCTAAGTTTTCCCGTCTAGCAATTTCAGATGAAATCTTCAATACACATCAACAAAAGTATTCCATCTAGCAACTCGAGTAAACTACCTAGGACAGCTAAATATTGAAGCTATGAGGTGGAGATTAGCAACAATAGAAATATGACGATGATTGCTTATCTCGTATAAAGCTAGCGATATCTCACGTTATCTTAAGAAATCCTTCTGAATTCTATTTTTGAAATATGAAGTTTTTAATATAAATAAGATGTCTAACATAGTATCGTGTTTAACATATACCTTTGAAAATTATGTGACAGATTATCTTTAAAATACATATGACTATTTTAATGTGTAGTTACAAGGGTTTGTTAAATAATAAAAATAATGTCTTAGGAATAGTGAAAGGTGTTCGAAATAAAACGTTAGTGACGATGAGGGTAAATTTTAACAAAACTGGAATTTGGTCGAGAAATACGATTTATCGACCTTCGATAATTAGAGAGATGCCACTGTGTGTAGATTATACATTCTTTTCTCTGGAACCTTTAGTGTCTCGATTATAATAGAAATTACTTAGAGGAAAAAATCCGCACAAAATTTTTCCGACTGAGAGAGTAAGCAATCATCAAAGAAACTTGATTAAAAAAAGACGGATTAAAAAAAAAACAAAGTATATGGTGATAAAGAATACTAAAATATATATTAAACACGTTATATTTGTTATTGATAAGTATAGGGATCATTACTAATGATTCAGACCTCACTAAATATAAGGACTTAGCCCGCCAACTGTATGTAAAATAGGTATGTGTGGATTGCTCGCGGAAGGGCACCGCTCTATATATGGACATTTATCTAGAGAATTCTACTTTCCTTTATGTCCTTAGATTCATTAAATACCTTATTCAAGATTTTATTTCAAAAGTGCTGGGTATATGAGCACACTAGCTCAATACAATATATATATGTTGTAATATATCCCAATACATCTATGTCTCCATGTATTGTGTAAATGTATAATGTAATTGCCAAAGTGTGACAAATAAAATTTCGAGTGAGCGTCAGCCGATGCCAGAAGGGCCCCGCTAGATTCCCCGCAGTCCTGGAAATTTACGACCGTCTGCATTTTTGTCTCGTCGGCGGTGGGGTGCGACATTCCAGCGGCGGACCCCCACAGCCCCCTTTGTTTTTTTTTTATAAACACGGTTAGTCGGCTTGGGGACGAGACTTGCAGACGTCTCTAGACAGTTCTCCCCTAAACTGGTGTCGGCTGGACTCACTTTTTGCCATCTCCGTGGTGACATCTACCATGTCTCGTTATTTGGTGCATCACATTCACGCCTGAATCCACTCCAACATTGAGGCCACAACGACTGCATTTGACCAACACATTACAGTCATCCTACAGGATCGACTTACCTCACCACAGCGGAGCCGACAGGATTACCTACCAAAGACAAGACATCCGAAGATGGAGAACCAGGCAAGGAGTGACGCCACCTCGGAGGGAAATACCACGCCTTCAATCGTGACCGACATCGTAGCGCAGTTAGCAGCAGCTCTTCGCGACATCATAAACCCCGGCCAAAGAGATAGCGACCTACCCCGGTACGATGGAACGTACCCCGCTGCCAATTTCTTCCAACAATACGACGACATCGCCGGCCGCGCCTACCTGACAGAGACGAAGCGCCTCCAAAAACTTCCGGCACAACTCTCAGGTGAGCCCCTTACCTTTTTTCGCCAACTTGACTTAGCCAATAAGTCCTACGACCAGGCCAGACAAATCTTAATAGACCTGTACCCTGGCACAGTAGAAGTTTCATTTTCCAAATTTTTGGCATTGAAGCTAACTCCTCAAACCACCCTACAAGGCTATTATAAGGAAAAAACCGCAATGGGCCTACAACTGAACCTGCCTACCGACATCATTCTCGAATCCCTGACTGAAGGCCTTCCCACAGCTGACCAGCGTTTGGTGCGAACCGTGTCGCCAAACACATTGAAAGACTGGCACGATTTAATGGCCAGAATAAAGGGTTCGAGTGTACCCGCGCCAGCGCGCCCAACACCAGAACCCACCTCTTCGAGGCACGATGGCCATATTACTTTGGCCAGGGAACAACCAAGCCGGCCCTATAACATGCCGCCGCGTTTCTTCAGCACCCCTAGACTGCCTCGCCATGCAGATTCAAGTGTGCCATCGCGACCCCCGTCACCATGCCACTACTGTCGGGGAAATCACTGGAACGCCCAGTGTCCGCGCCGACAACCATCTGGTCGAAGCAATGCGTTTTACCAAGAAACTACGGGGCGTCAGCCGAGGACATCTCTCTCCACCACCAGGTCACAGCCAGCACGGTCAGCCCCGTCATCTGATACCACAGTCCAGACCACTCCCCGAAGCGAGGAAATAGGAGGTAATTTTCGTTGCCCTCCATAATTTAATATTTAAACTGGGACTATGCAAAAAATTTTGTTCACCGTTCTTGGCAGATACAGGAGCTTCGGTCAATATAATCAATATAACAATACTTACCTTTCTTGAAAACAATTTAGGTTGTACTTTTAAAATATATGATGACAATGTTACTCTTAGTTCTGTTTCCAATGACATTTCAACAATGGGATTTTTATATTTAAATGTCACTATAGGCTGTTTAACTAAATTAACAAAATTTTATGTTATAGATTCCAAATTACCATTTGGCATATTATCTCTTAATACATTAAGCAATTTCAAATTGAAAATAGATTTATGTAACTTTTTGGTCTTCCAAAACGAAGCTCCCCTGCCACCTACCGTGTACCATTTTTCGCTTGTGAACGACTCATGCAACTATGGTAAAAGCCTTGAAAATTCCAGCAAAAGGGCTAACCTTGCCACCTATCAGCACAACCCATCGATGCATGTGTCGGACACTTCTAGGCATGGTCTTAGCTATATGTCTCCTTCACATGAAACCATTTCTAATTGTGACTTCGCCTCGCCTAAAAAACCTGTTGATATGCCACAAAATAACGTTTTTAATGATTGCATTCCTAATTATACTACTAATGTATGTCAGATACCCGCATCCCAATCTTGTTCAAATTCCAACATCCCTTTAAGCTTTTTAGATATAATTAATAGATATTCTCATATTTTTTCTAGTAACAAATTTGATGTACCTAAATTGAAGATACCCCCAGTTAAGATTCATACTTTATCCGATAAAATTATTGCTTTGAGACCTTATCGTGCTTCTCTAGTTGATCAACGAGAAATACAAGAGCAGGTCAACCAAATGCTTAAATTCGGCATAATAGAACCTTCTTTTTCTCCTTATGCTAGCCCAGTCACCCTTGTAACTAAAAAGGATAAAACGAAAAGATTTTGCGTAGATTTCCGTAAATTAAACGAGATAATTTGCCCCGATGTACACCCTCTCCCCTTAATAGAAACGGTTTTGGATAAGTTAGCACACGCCAAAATTTTTACAAATGTAGACATAAGTTCAGCATTCTGGCAAGTTGAAATCGAACCTAGTTCCCGAAATTTTTTAGCCTTTGTAACTCTCGAAGGGCAGTACCAGTTTTCTCGATTACCTTTCGGTCTGAGAAATTCACCACAAATATATGAACGTGCTCTAAGTCAAGTAATACAAAAGTATGAGTTAGATTTCATAGCCCATTATTTTGATGACTTTGTTATATTCTCTAATACCATAGAAGAGCATGCTCAACATATACAAAAATTCTTCTTAGTGTGCCAGGAAGAAAATATTAAATTAAATTATAATAAATGCGAATTTTTCAAGACCCAAATTGAATTTTTAGGATATACGATAAAATCGGGCACCTACACGCCCCAAATTAAAAATCTTGATGTAATCAACGCTATTAAGGTTCCAACTAATCTAAAAACACTCCAATCGTTTTTAGGTGCCATAAATGTGTACAATAAATTTATACCTAATTATGCGCAACTCAGAACCCCCCTTAATAAGTTACTTAAGAAGGACACCACATGGAACTGGGACAATCAATGCCAAACCTCTTTCGAAGCTCTCAAAGAGAGTCTGACCTCACAACCAATCTTACATCTTTTTAAGGAAGGACTGCCGTGCCAACTTTATTGTGACGCCTCACTTTTAGGCATAGCCGGTGTTCTCAAACAACAATACCCAGATTGGACTCTATATCCAGTACAATTTTACAGCCGCGCGCTTAGGCCACACGAGAAAAATTACACGATTTCCGAACTGGAATGTCTCGCCATCATAGAATGTGTGGACAAATTCCGTGTGTATCTAACCGGCGTTAAATTCACCATTTTCACCGACCACCATGCCTTACAGTGGCTTAAGACCATAAAAAATCCAACTGGACGACTATTTCGGTGGAGTCTAAAGATGTCCACATACGAGTACGAGATCCGTTACATAAAAGGATCGAAACAGCATGAGGCGGACCTTCTATCGCGCAATCCTTTCTGTGGATTCCTCAGCGCTGCACAAATAAAGGAAAAACAACCCCTTGAGCTTCCCTATCCAAACGCCACCATAAATCCAGAAGGCCTTCACACTCTAACTCGAAAAGGCGTGACGAAAGTCATCGTTCCTCCCTCGCTCCAACACACACTAATAAATAAGGTACATGTAGAATATAATCACCCTGGTGTTTCACAGATGACGAGAATCATTTCCACCCAATACACTTGGCGTGGAATGACACACTCGATTGCCAAATATGTTAAATCTTGTCCCACATGCCAATTAATTAAAAGACCCAAAGGTCCCAATTACGGTACGCTAGGACAACTTCCTCTCGTTTCACATCCCTTTGACACATTATCTATAGACACCATAGCCGGATTTTCAAAATATGGCAGTTCGAAAACTTATCTCCATGTGATCGTCGACCATCTAAGCCGTTACGCATGGACCTTCCCCTCTAAGTCAACCAGCACACTTACATACTTACAGTGTTTAAAAAAGGTAATGCAGAGCAATACACCCAAATGCCTCCTTTCGGATAGAGCACCTGCGTTTACCTCACCCAAGTTTAGGAGATTTTTACTAAGACATGGTATACAACCCCTTCTCACAACTAGTAACAACCCGCAGGCCAACGGCCTCTGTGAACGTCTAAATGCGACACTCACAGGCAAGCTTAGAATCCTCCATCTAGAAAACCCCAAAGTATCCTGGATCAAATTAATAAAAACCGTAACAGATAAATATAACCAAACACCCCACACAATCACTGGGTTCCCCCCTTCGTTTCTTATGTATAATATAATTCCAACAGAGTTAAGTTCCCACATCGATCCCTATCCTCCTGTCGAAGAAGCTAGGAAAATAGCCATTAAACGCACACTCGATAGGCACGCCAAGGAAAAAATAAAATACGACAGCAAACATAGAACGCCCCAATTTGAAGTCGGAGATATAGTTTTAGTCAAGGCCTACCATCACCCGAACAGCGGTAAATTACTTCCCTACTTTACAGGTCCACATACTATATTAGAAATAATTTCTCCCAACGTTGTTCGTATAAATAGAGCCAATCAGCCCTTAAACAGAGACAACGACACAGTACATGTGAACAAATTAAAATATTACACTGAAGAGGTCCTTTATATCGCACCACCCCAAAAATATTCCCTTCCAAATAAAAATAATAGAAAACCTACCAATCTATCTCCATACAACCACTTCCCTCCAGACCTTTTCGACATTTCAACTAACCGCCACATTCCCCCCAGATATAGTGAACCGTTCCTACATTTAACACCAGACACTTTTAAAGATTTTTAACACCCTAATTGACCTATGTTTCGTTAAAATCATAAATTTATAAACAACACACCTATATCATCTATACTACTTTTAATATTTCGCATATTTATTATTTACTTATTTTAATTATATCTCAAGTCTTTTGTTA
The DNA here is from genome assembly GCA_030710605.1 of Cordylochernes scorpioides. Taxonomy (NCBI): domain Eukaryota; kingdom Metazoa; phylum Arthropoda; class Arachnida; order Pseudoscorpiones; family Chernetidae; genus Cordylochernes; species Cordylochernes scorpioides. The sequence goes on along the minus strand of CP092863.1, from coordinate 221,511,817 downwards.
TTTTTAACTTTTGTCTTTTTATTTTTATACTATTGTACAAACATTAATCACACACAATTTTTAATTTTAATTTTTTTTTTCTCTCAACTTCAATATTTAAATCCTATTTTTAGATTTTTAAGTTAAAATTTTAGAAAATGAATCGAGAGCATTACCCACAAAATTCTCATGGCATCACAGCCCATACCTTCTCAGAGAGGTCGTTACTATCCGCTGAAACATTGATTTCTCACATTTATTCCATCTTAACTACGAACGCTTCTTCGCTGTAACCTTCCCAACAGTCGAACTTGAGCAGCTAGTTAGATGAGTTTTTTTTTTTTTTTTGTCTTTCATTCACGGCCCGGTTCGAGCATCAACGCCCCTTATTTATTTTTTTTTTCTCACATTCGGGCAATTTTTTATTATTATTCAATCACCTCACTTTCACTGCCTTACCGCGGCCAAATCGTTATTTTATTATTTTTTTTTATGAGACAGAACGACTCTCTCTCTGCCACACTTTCTATCACTCTTTCTCGACCAAAGTTTCCACCACCTATTCCCAAATCCGTCTGATAGGACAGCCCATGTCGAATACCTTCAGCATACTGTAGATGGACCAATGCCTACGATCCCATAAAGTCGCATTGCATCGCAGTACCAGAATCTATTCTATGTCCACCTATCTAGACCCTATAATTCAATGCACTTTCAAATATTAATTCCAACATTCAATGCTGTATATATTCACCCAAATTTACATTTATATATTTACATTTTTAAAATCCTTTTTCATATATTTTTACACGTTGAGCTTAACATTATTATTTGTTAACATTTCTCTTTTTATTATTAATCATTATTATTAAACCAATTTGTATACAAATTATTTTCCCCAATTTTAATTATCTTATGATTTCATATATAATCACCATAACCTAATTTTCATCAACCGGGGCATAAACTGTTGTAATATATCCCAATACATCTATGTCTCCATGTATTGTGTAAATGTATAATGTAATTGCCAAAGTGTGACAAATAAAATTTCGAGTGAGCGTCAGCCGATGCCAGAAGGGCCCCGCTAGATTCCCCGCAGTCCTGGAAATTTACGACCGTCTGCATTTTTGTCTCGTCGGCGGTGGGGTGCGACATTCCAGCGGCGGACCCCCACAGCCCCCTTTGTTTTTTTTTATAAACACGGTTAGTCGGCTTGGGGACGAGACTTGCAGACGTCTCTAGACAGTTCTCCCCTAAACTGGTGTCGGCTGGACTCACTTTTTGCCATCTCCGTGGTGACATCTACCATGTCTCGTTATTTGGTGCATCACATTCACGCCTGAATCCACTCCAACATTGAGGCCACAACGACTGCATTTGACCAACACATTACAGTCATCCTACAGGATCGACTTACCTCACCACATATATATATACAAAAGGGAAGGACTGACAGGTCCGAAAGCTAGAGAATAAAAATTTGAGCAAGAAACTTAGCCCTGGAGACTTTATTTTCTTTATAACAATAGTAGATGTATGCATGCTATCTCATAGTGGTGTGGTAGTTTAAACTTGCGAAACCACTGCGAGGGTTAACCACTGAAGGTTTTACCATCTCCTAATATTTTTACCATTGCAGTTCACATTAAATCGTTCACTTTTTTTTTAATGTGGAGATGGAGCATTAATGAATCACATTAAACACTTTTATTAAACTCCACAAAAAAAATATTTGACTTATCTCTATATGTTTCAATGACAATTATAACTTATTAATATCAATTAATATTTTCTCATACACATGGGGATATTCAAGTATGTAGGGAGTTGTCTTGCCATGTTTATCCGCCGATATACAAAGTTAATTTCTGACAGACTGATAGAATTATTTGTTATACAATCAAACACGACATCTTCCCACCTCCCAAACATATATGTTTAACATTCATGAGAATCCATATTACATGAAAATAGATGGTAACTAAAATGAATTATTTATATATGTCAATAAATAATCCCTTGTTTCAATATCAAGGTGGGGGAAATATCAGGATTCCGGGGATAAAACATTTTTATTTCATAAATATCTAGCTTTCGGGAACGAAAGCCCTTATACAGGATAAAAAAACACTTTACTATTAATCTATGTATTTGATACATCCTATGAATTTGATTTTTCTAAATCTAGTCCCATTGATGGTTCATAGTAGAGTTTTCTCTCCTATAGTAGGGATTTTGTTACCTAAAGCTAGATATTTATGAAATAAAAATGTTTTAAAAGAAACTTATTCAGGAAACCTGATATTTCCTCCCATCTTGATATATATTATTATATATTTTTTAATATTTATTCAAAATATAAGCACATTAAAATATGGTATTATGAAAGTGTTAAAGTAAAAACAATTGCATTGTATAAACTCTACTACAAAAAAAAATAATCTAAATAAATAATTCAAATTATTTAATTATATTAAAACAGGCCAGCAAAAAGAGATGTAATTACCAATTTAAAATATTCTCATTTACGGTAGTTATTCGATTGTGATGTTTAAATTTGTTTTTAAATCTCAATATAATCTCCCTGTTTTTAATGCATATAAATTATCCACAGCGCCATCATTAAACTTAATTAAAAACTTTCCCATTTTTAAAAAAATAAATAAATATTTATTTAAGCAATGGTTCTTTCTGGGACCCAATATTCACAAGGTAAATATTTAAAAGAATTAAATGTTGGTTTAAAACAAATTGTTTTTTTTTTCATCGCTACTTAATTATTTAACCAAGACAATGTTTGTTTTCTGCTTAGTTTTAGCTATAATTTATTAATGTTGTTTTAAAAAATAAAAAAAAGAGAAAGGTACAATAATATTTATATATTTTGCCCCTTTTAAAACTTTTTTGCTTAATTTCTTCTACAGGTGATTATTTTCTCAAGAAGTTTTAACTCTGAATATTTTTATTTTTCATGGTAATAGTCAATTTTATATATTTTTAAAATGCATATATTCGATATATATTCTTTATATTTAAACGTTTTTTGCATACAATTGCATTATTTGAATATTATATTTAAAAACATATTTAATGAACAATACAAAAAATAGCTTGTGATTCACAAATATCGTCTGATATGTTCTATACAAGATTTTTAAAAATAATTTGGTTTTTAAATCGATTCAATAAAATACGTTTATCTTACCTGAAAAGAGTTGTCGTGACGTTTGGGTAATTTGTTAAAATTACAAAATAAATAATATTCACTTCGTATATCGAAAGCTCTATTTATGTATGAATACCTTTTGTAAAGATTAAATTAGCATAAGACTGTAACAACATAACTTCTCTTTAAATGATTTTTGACTATAAAAACATTTTTTTTTCAAAATATTAGAACTTCAATTAAATTAATAAATATAAAATATTAAAATATATATATTTATATTACGTATAAAAATAAATTCAAAATACCTGTGGGGATTGGAAACTCACAGGTTTAAAAAAATTAATTAAAGAACCAAAATACATTTCTAAATTTTTAATTAACATTATTTTTTTAATATTACAAAAATATAAACTAATCGTGAATTTTATATATAAGGTTGTCCCAAAAGTTCGTGTTTTTCTTATTACTTGGCGAATAATATTATTACGGCGAATATACATAATAATACAATTACTTTATTCATAATACAAAGACATTATACTCGTACATAACGGCGAATAATATTGGTATTTCGATTTTTTGCAAGTGTTTACCAACTTTTAGGACCGTCTTGTATATTCAAAGGTATTATTTTATAAAATATTTTGCATATTTTTGTATGTGTGTGTGTTTAATATATATATATATATATATATATTTTTTTTTTTTTAATTCTTGTTCATTACAAAAAAAATATATATATATATATATTTATATCACATTTTCTTCAGAATTCAATTTATAAAACTAAAATGTTTTGGATGGCAGTTTTTATATGACCCTTAAGGTGCTCATAAGGTGAAATTTAATAAATTACGAAAAACATCATAATTGCCTTATCATCATTAAAATTCTTCTCAAATTGTGTCTTATTAACCCGCGACTTAAGTAAATATGTGGAAACCAGTGCCCATAATGATTATTAAGGACATGGTCAGTTAGATGTTAAAATGATCGTTAATAGAATGGGTTAAAAGAGAACCTCTTAGATCATTTTTTGTCCCAAATATATCCTGTTTTTATATATTAATTAAATGATTTAATTTAATTGCACATTTTCAAAAGCAAATTAAATATATATATTTGTAATAAAGGGTAAAATACTATAAAATATTTCTTCTCTTTTAAAGATTTTTGAATATATATATATTTTTTTCTTAAAAATAGTTTTAAAACTTGAGAAAAAATATTTATCACAGCGCATGCATATATTAATACAGTCGTTTATATTTTTTTTTTCTAGAAGACCTCATCATTAAATATTCTATCGAATAAAAAGGTATATATTTTAATGGAAGAAATATATTGATCCAAGGTAAAGACATTTTTAGAGATATACATTCTCTATTTATATAAGCATTGGTTTTTTTTTGCCATAAGGTAAATGGAATATTAGGTAAATAATAATATTTATCAGGACCTGATTTATGCTATAACTGGCTCTTGGCGTATACCTCATTACCTAATATCATCTTATCTGCATTATTCTAATTTAATTCTGATAATAATTCAACGGTTACATTCTTATTAATCCAATTTATTTATCTGGTGATATATAAAAAATGACATTTTAGTTAAATATGGTGTACTCTCTATAATTTTAATTAGTTTTTTTAGTTAAATTATATTACTATATATTTTTTTAATATTATATTAGTTAAATATATCAAAATTAAATTTTTTCTTTTATTTTGGCCTCAAAATGGTTTTAAAATGTTTTATTTTACTAAAAAGGTTCGTTGGATTTATCATGTATGGTATTTAATTGCGACAAGGTGTACGAAAATATACTTAAATTCGAAGGATATCAAACCTTTTCGGAAAGTGTTTAAAAGAAAAAAGACGGGGGAGGAGGCCTAATATATCGGTTATTGTTTTTTTAAACTCCAATTTAGCTTCTTTATGCATTATTATCTCATAAGTAGTATTAAAAACACGTGGTATTTTGTTTTTATTAAAATAATACCACAGGTTTTTTCTGGAAATGAATTTATTTTTATTAATACAATCTCAAGCTTTCGGCCATCTCTGCCCTACAGAAGTATATGTAACTTTGTTTTTATAACATCAAATGCTGAATCAAGATATATTAGATGCGTGAAAAGAGTATATATAAAAATGCTAACTAAATTGTGATTATCAAAAACAATGTGAAGTGAGGATAAAGGGGGAAAATCTAAATGAATTGGATAAGAAATACAAAATGATAGCTGTAACGTGACAACACACAATGGAAAGAGATAATGTGAAAAACTAATATCTCAATCTATATATTCCAAATCTGGAGATTTAATAATTACATAAAATAGGAACAAAGATAACAAACGTATTATTGCGAAAAGAATTTTTGAAGAATGTAAATAGATTGAGTGGAAAGAGTGGATTCAGTGAGCACAGAGTGACCGTGAGCTGTGGCGTGCAGTGTTGACATTAGTCACAGAGTATCGACGGTGAATTGATTAAATGGCTCGGTAACACGGCACCCTACTACTGTATAGCCCTACTTTCCCCCAACTTTGTACATTTCTACCACATTCTATATAACCATAAATATATTATCATTAATATCATTATAGTTCAAGTGGGGGGGGGGAGAAGCCTTTAATGATAGTGTTTTTGTCATTAAGATAACACACACAAATTGGCGTTCTAAACATTATGAAAAAATGGTAGAAAATGAAATTGTACTGGGATCAAGTTGATAAATTAAGATAAAGGTATTTCTTGATGATTTCAAATAGTTTGGCGTTCTCACGCCGTTAAATTTCCATTCCTTGATTTTTCAGGAAGCCTCAAAGACTAGTTTTTTTTTCTGTCGTTGAGGTACAGCTTGCACCACGCTGATGAGGGTCAATACCTTGAAACACGTACATGGTTAGCTTTTCTTGATTAATCAAGAATGGGTATTTGACCAATTCTGGAATAATTAAAATTCAACAAATGGTTGATATTTATTCCTACAGATGGCGCAACAATCAGCAACTTATAGTTTCACCATTAGAATTCTTAGTTCTAAACTTTATTTTCCTAGTTAAAATTCTCTCCCAAACGAATTCTGTTACGCAAACTTTGACTTTTATCATCATCGATGCTGACGTCACTTCCAACTTCTACCTTCAACCTTTATGTTATGTTTTATCGCTAGCTTGTTTTAACAATATTTGTATTGGAACAAGTCGTTCCTTAAATAAATATATATTTGTTTTGACGTGACAACGTCTTAAATTAGGTTGCGGCTGGGAGTCACTTATGAAAAAGTGTAACGCCCGGTAACGTTACGATGAGTCACCGAACGAGAGTGCTGCGCGCGCAGCTGCGCGCGCAGCGCTAGAGAATTAGGCGCATTGAATCGGCGCATGCTTGTCTCTGTCTTTGTCTTTCTCGAACGTTCTTGGCGTTGGAAAACAAGAAAGCGTCATAATACAAGTTCACACGTGTGGTTAAAGTATCGTCAGCTGTGTCTGTAGTGAAAATGTGGAGTGCTTAGATTCGTCATTTACAACAACTACAACAATAAAGGTAAATAATTGTACACTGATATTTCATTATCGTAAACTATGATTGATTGATTAATTGTTAGATTGACACAAAAGTTGAGAAACTGAGTTTATAGGTTATGTCATACTTTGCAGCGCTCCGCGAATTCCGGTAAATATTACTTCAAATTTGTTTTTAGAGTTGTTTTTGAAATTTAAAATCTTTTATATCTTACCTTTTTATATTATTATTCATATAACAACCAACTCTTAAGTATACTTAAACATTTTATATACAGCTGATTTGCATATCAGCAGACGGCGCGGCGCGACCGCTTGCCGCTTGTTAGAACAATATGGTCGATAAAATTGAAAAACGTACTGAGGAATGTAGGATTCAGCATAAGATCATCTCGGAACAAATTGCCGACACATTAAAATCAAAGTACTCATCTACAAATAAAAGCATAAATCAAAATGATCTTACAATTGTACAGGGCTTGCTAAAGCAATTAAATATATTGATGGATACAATGGGAGATATCGCTGTAATCAATGGCTCTATTTGTGATAGACTTGGAAATCTGGACGAATCAATAAAGAAAATATCTCCTTCAAGTCAATTTTATAATAGGTCATATGCTCAAGCTACGAGAGTTACTAGTGAAGACGATAAAATAGTTATGCAAAATCAAAACGTAACGGATAAAACAATAATATTTAAATCCAAGTTAAATGTTTCCCCGGCTGAAGTATTAGGCGAAGTAAATAATGGTATTAAAAAGATGAGAAATGATAGATCTAAAGTCAAAATAAATAAAATAATAAAATCAAAATCTGGCGTAATACTTAAAGTTGATTCAGGTGAAGATTTGAATACATTGATTGAAGAGTTTAAAAAGATTGATGAGGTAAATCAAAAAGCATTAATTTATGCACCAAAACCACTAGATCCTACAATTGTTCTTAAGTCAATTACTAAATCTACAGATATTAAGGAATTGCCTTCGATTTTATGCAATATGAACCCAGAGTTAGAAGGTCGAGAGAAGAAGATAAAGGTTCTGTTCGCTATGAGATCAAATACTGATGTACAGGATGTTGTTCTCCGCATTTCCCCGGCAACATACCAAATTATGAAGAAATTACAACGTATATATACAGACATACAGGTTACATATATGAAGGATAAGGTGCTTGTACGTCAATGTCAAAACTGTTTTAGTTATGGTCATAGTAAAAATTCATGTAACATCATAAAATGTAAAAATTGCGGAGACAATGACCAACATGTTAACTGTCAATCCTTGCCCAAGTGCATAAATTGCTCTACGCATCCTAAATATAGGAATAGCAATAATCATCGTTCTAATGACAAATTATGTCCTGTGTTCCTTCAACAAATGAAATATGAGATACAAAGAACATGTTATGCAGATTTAGATCATGATATTGTTACTTTGGATTAGAATAGATTTATTCTTGTTTTTGGTTAATGTTCAAATTAAAAATTCTACAACAAAACACGCGGAAAAGCAATTTGGTTAATAATGAAATAAGGGAATTTATTTCTAAAGAAAAATATGATATGATTATAGTTCAAGAACCATATAGTATAAATAATGAAGTAATCTTTAATATGCGTTCAAAAATATATTATGCAAATATACCGGGAGTTCCAATATATACCGCAACAATCGTTACAAACCCTTTCTTATCATGTAAATTAATTAAAGAATTTTCAAATTCATTTGCAACCACTATATCAGTACAAACTACTAAACGGCAAATTATTCTTTCAAATATTTATATACACCCTAATAAAATGGATACCTGTCATGTTCAATTCCTTGATAAATTAATTAAAAATTTTAACACAAATCCATTGATTTTAGCTGGAGATTTTAACGCTCGAAGTCAGATGTGGTTTGATAATATTATTAATCAAAACGGTAGAAGACTTCAACCTATAATTGATTTTCACAATATGCTCATACATAACAATCGAAACAAAACATGTCGAGGATTAAGTATAATAGACCTTACTATTACTAATAGTCATGCTCATGTACTTGTTAATGGATGGAAAACGTTAAATCTTTCGCAAATCACAGACCATCACGCAATCTCATTCGACATTAGTCTGGAAACAGAAAGTTTATTACATGAAAATAATTCTACATGGTATTTTCAAGAAAAAAGAGCCAATTGGCAAAAATATGAGCAGGCAATCAATGTGTCTAGGATAAATTAGGCAATGATGAAATTAGGTAAAATAGTAAATATAAACGATATAAACTGTGTAGTTTCTCACATAACTGACATATTAATTGAAGCTGCATATGCATCTCTACGATTAAAACCAAAATATTTAAATAATAATCCATTTAATTGGTGGACGGATGAACTGGAACTTTTTAAAAATCATTTTAAATATGTTCGAAATCTATATTATCGGGGTAAACGGTCTAATAGACAGCTAGTTGATGAAAAAATGTATAAGGAAATACGAAATAAGTATATGAATATTATTTAAAAAACAAGAAATGTAAGCTGGAGGGTATTCCTGGAGGAAGTTGAAAATACATCTTCTTTTGGTAATACTTACAAAACTTTTAAACAAAAAATTTCTCCTAGGTCTTTTGATTTACCAATTCTAGATGTATCTCAAGATGTGCTCGAATCAGAAATGAAAAATCTTTTATCTTCTCTATTTCCGAATGACTGTCAATCTTCTGACACAAACTATCATAAATTAATCAGAGACAAGAGTTATACTTTTTCTAATGATAAAATCATTTATTTTGATAATATTCAAATCTGTTCAATAATTAAAAAACTTTAAAATGGCAAGGCTCCAGGAATAGATCATATAAGCAATCAGATGATCAAAACGGCAGTTCATCATATATCTCCTGTGTTAACAAAATTGTTCAATGCTTGTATGGGACTTAATTATTATCCGGAGGCCTGGAGAAAGTCAGCAGTAATGATTATAAAAAAACCTAATAAAGAAAATTATAAAGATCCGAAAGCCTACCGCCCTATAAGCTTGTCTTCTAATTTAGGTAAAATTTTTGAAAGTCTAATTCATATTGAACTTTTAAATCATATTAATAGTAATAATGTTATGCATCCTGCTCAACATGGATTTACACAAGAAAAATCAACAATCTCTGCTTTACAAGAAATAACTAAATTAAGTCTTTTGAAAAGAGAAACAGAAAATACGGCAATAGTAACAGTGGACATCAGCGGAGCTTTCGACAACGCATGGCATCCGGCAATTCTCCAACAATTGGACAAGGCAAATTTTCCAGCGGTACTTATAAAAATAATTAATTCTTACTTTGAAGACCGGAGTGTAGAGTTTAAATATACTAATGTAAAGTGTATAAAAAAGATAAATAAGGGATGTCCCCAGGGTGGTATTATTTCTCCTATTCTTTGGAATATATTACTTAATTATTTCAACTTATCTTTTAACGAAAGTTTTGCTAGAGTGATTGCTTTCGCGGACGATGTGACATTTGTGGTATGGAGTTCAAACATCTATGATCTTCAGTATAATATTACCAAATGTTTAATAAAAATCAAAGCATGGTGTGAAAAGGTAAAACTTTCACTAAGTCCAAACAAAACAGGTATACTCTATCTACATAACTATGAAAAAATGCCCATTAATTTTGATGGAAAAATAATTCAACCATCAGAAACTGTTAAAATTTTGGGAGTTATTTTTAAAAATCATAGACAAAGGAATAAGATTAATTTTGGAACACATGTTGACAATATAATTATGAAAGCTACGAAACTTAAGAATATATTATTCTCATTATGTGCACGTACTTGGGGCATGATACTCGACGTAGATTGATCTTATATAAAGCTATGATACGCTCTACAATAAGCTATGCATCAAATATTTGGTTTCCTTTTATCACTGCAGCAAAAAGATCCAAGTTGAATTCTATACAATATCAAATTCTTATTAGATGCATTCATGCTTATAGGACTTCATCTTCTTACATCACACATATACTAGCGAAAACCCCTTTACTGTCCGATTATCTTGAATTATTACAAACAAAGTATAATATGACAAATTCTCTCACAGATCGAACACTCAAAAAACCCCTTCAAAAAGAATTAAACAAACTATATCTGGATCTAAAATTTAAGTTTTATCTTTCTCAATCTAATGAACTGTTCAAGAAATTCTTTCCAATTGCTGTCCCAAATTTCATTTCTTCGGATAAATTCACTACATTATTCTTAACTGGCAAAGGACCCTTCTTAAGTTTCCTATTCAAACTGAATGCTATCAATGATCCAACATGTGAATGCCGCTTAGATGTTGAATCACCAGAGCATCTTCTTTTATCTTGCCCTCTGACTAATCAAATTGTATGTAGATACTTTGAAACATTACCAAATTCTCTTTGTGTATATACTCTATCTTATGAGAACTTTGTTAAGTTTAGAACTATTTGTACAATAATTTACAAAACAATACTAATCCATCGTGTAAATATTTAATCATATATATATAAATAATACTAGCACAGCACAATAGTCCTTTGGACTTCGTGCTTTTGTAACAATAAATAAAAAAAAATACTATTGATAAATGTTGATAGTGTTAAGTAAATTATTAGTTTAAAATTAATTAATTAATTAATTATTATTTTACAAATTTTAAATAGTTTCAAATTTATTTAGCAAAAATTTGAATCTTCGATCTGAATAAATGTTTTGATTTTCGAATTGATTATTTAAAATTACAAATATTAAGAAAAAGTGGCAGATATAAGAAAACTTTATTTAAACTGTGTTGAGCAAGAATTTTAACATCTAATATAAGTAAATGTTTTAATTTTCAACTTCATCATTTACAATTACAAATTTTATTTAATTTCAAATTTATTTAGCAAAAATTTGAACCTTCGATCTGAATAAGTGTTTTGATTTTCAAATACCAACGCGGCTGGTGGAGTGGCGATCTATCGTAAATTATCATCGACATCTACGGCGGAAGTGTTCCAAGTTGCGATTACAGACGTAACTCGTGTCATTAAAACCAAGGGTGACATGTGCATGACTGAAGTTACTTGCTTCGCCGCTAATACTAGCTTCAAGTTTATACTCGGTGCTGTATATATTCATCCAGGAGCTAGTATGCAGGATATTGGAATGTTACTATGGCAAGGACTCGGTCCGTACATTCACAACAGCCAGTACGTGCCACCGTTCGTGCAAGTTGATTCTAGTATACCGATTCTTCTGTGTGGTGATTTTAACAAAAACGTAAAGCCTGACAACTCGTTTCTTAATTACATGAAAAATACGTATAATCTTGATTGCGTATTAAACGTTTCTAAGTCAACTACGTTAAAAGGAACAACTATCAACTTGACTTTCGCAAGACACATTACAGCAGAAACACTTCCTTTCATTTCATATTTCTCCTATCATCGTCCTATCCTCAACAAAATCACTCAAATAGGAAATAGTTAAGTTTAAGTTTACATGTACAATGTTTTAGTAAACAAAATATATTTCTATAGTTAAAATTTGTGCAATTCTTATTTTCATTCAATTCCTTGTTCCTATTGTGCAATTTAATTATATTCATATCAATAAATATTCTACCGTTGTCACGTAAAATCTTCGCCCGTAAAACCGACTTTACAGGCAACCATTGTTTTTTTATCAAAAGGGATGTCCTCGTAACTACAACATACGTGAGTACAAAAACAACTAGAAATCCTTAAAAAAGAAACATCGTATTTTGCTAAGCCTATATCAAATTCTTATAGATTGATACATTTTAAAAGTTTACAATTTATTCAAAATTAATTAGCGACACTTTTTAAAAAAAAAACCCACAAAATGTTTCAATTTTCTATTAAGAAAGTTATAAATGTATAGAAAAGCATATTAAAATGTATATAATTTATTAATTATACTTCCCCGAATAATATTTTAATATAATAATATAAAAATTAATAAAATAAACGATTTTTAAATATTTTATAAATTAAATCGTTTTTTTTAATGAGAGAATCTAGATTTATTTATAATATATTTTAATAAAATAAGAGTAGAAGATAAATCAATTATAATTTTTTATAGAATATAACAAAAAGAAATTTCAATATCTAGCTTTGAAAGTAAGTCAATTATAATTTTTTATAGAATATAATAAAAAGAACTTTCAATATCTAGCTTTGAAAATTTGGTTGCAAAATTTTAAAATGGATAAAAATTCACTCTAACGTCATTTTAAATTATAGTCATATTTGTGAAATATTATTGAATTTAAGAATGTATTTTTTTTAAAGCTTTGACACATACATTTTTAAAAACTTCTATATAATGTGATTTTAATTATTATTAAACATTCAATATTCAATATTTAAAATTCATATATTCTTTTTATATATAAATTAAAGTTTTTAGATATTTTAAAAATCGATAAAGCAGCACCAAGTTTTTAAAAATTCAATTTAAAAACTTCACATTTTTGGAAGGAAAAATTTTAACGATGTGCAAACAAAATTGTGTATTAATTTAATTATCATAATACGAAATTTTCCCCAGGAAATTTATTACTATTGTTATGGCAGGAAAGCAATTTTTTAGAAAAAAATAAATAAAAATTTAAGCTAGATATAATGAATTGCCTTTCTTTTTTACCTCAAATCTGAAAATTCTTTTGTTTTTATAGATTTTTTTTCTTTACCTTCTAATCTAATCATCTTTTTGTTTAGAATTATCCTAACAAAAATAAACAGAAGGTTACAGAAAAAGTGTCACTAATTTATATTGTGGGTTGATTTAAACAAATAAAAAAGTAATAACGACTTGTGACGTAGTTTGGAACAAGTTTCTTCTTTTTTTTGTTGTTCTACCTAAAACTGTATTACATTGAGGTCTTCCAATATTACACCATTGTTTCCTACGGATTCTCGCAGTGATCAAGTGAAAGACATCTCCCGATCGTGCAACTGTAAATTGTTGATGGCTTGCGCCATCTCTCGGAATAAATAGTAATTAATCGTTGATTTGATATTATTCCAGAATATTGTCCAAATCAATTTTTTATTAAATAAAATAAAAAATCCAACCACCGACACACTCACACATGTATGCGTTTAAGGCTGATGTCCCCCGTCAGCATGGTGTAAACTGTAAGTCTAAGAAACAAGCTCCTATAAATTGTAGTGTTGTTTTCCTACTGTCCTCCAAGCAGATTTATCTTAATCCGTATTTCTTTATTGTCGATGATTTGCATATATCTCACGGTCCCTGTGTACCCATCTGTAAGCCTGTCCTCAACTGTCCCTGTGTACCCATCTGTAACGCCCTGTCCTCAACTGTCCCTGTGTACCCATCTGTAAGGCCCTATCCTCAACTGTCCCTGTGTACCCATCTGTAAGGCCCTGTCCTCAACTGTCCCTGTGTACCCATCTGTAACGCCCTGTCCTCAACTGTCCCTGTGTACCCATCTGTAACGCCCTGTCCTCAACTGTCCCCTTCAAATTATCGTGGTATAGCACTGATAAGTAATTTATCGAAACTTTTTACGACAATACTAAGATCAAGACTGAATGAATGGGTAGAAAGAAGAAACGTCATTCCAGAAAATCAGGCGGGTTTCCGAAGGGGTCGATCGTGTGTGGATCTGATATTCACATTGACCACTCTAATACAACTTTCACTGAGGAAAAAGAGAGGAAAATTATATGTATTTTTTGTTGATTTGAGAAAAGCATTCGATACAGTTCCTCACTCATTACTTTGGAAGAAATTAACCAATCTGGGCCTGAGCTATCAATTTATACATGCAATTAGAAATTACTACGAACAGGCGACTGTGGCAGTCAGATGGAGGGGATCAATTACAGAAAATATTAAGATACATTCGGGTGTTTTACAAGGAGAGCCACTATCGCCATTACTCTTTATATTATTCATGACGGACCTGATTAAAATGTATGACAACTCAGATCTGACGAGTGTATACCTGCCGGAATTTGGTGATGCTCACCTGCTGATGTATGCAGATGATATTGCTATTATAGGGGAGTCGAGGATAAACCTCCAAAAAAAGATTAATATATTGAAATAATATCTTGGTGAGAACTATATGACACTGAACGAGTCCAAATCGAAGGTTATGGTATTCCGCAATGGTGGTAAACCCTCAAGAGAAGATAGATGGTACTGGAATGGTAAACCTCTGATGGTAACAAGAAGATATAATTACTTGGGATACCCTCTGGTCAGTACAACTAAAACCACTCAAGCCGCAAACTTTTTTAAAGGAAAAGCACTCGCGGCAATAAATGCTACAACCCCAATATTGGCAAAATCAAAAATTAATTCATTAAACTCTGCAATGAAACTGTTTGATTCTATTGTGATGGCTGTTTTGATGTATGCTGCTCCAATTTGGGCAACAGAGTATAAAGATTTATTAGACCATATACAAGATACATTTATTCGTAGGTTCTTGAATTTGCCTAGATATACACCAGGATACATAATAAGACCAGAAACAGGCCGCGTCTCATTAATAATAACAGCTCTGAAATTGACCTTGAAATATTGGCTGAGGGTGCTGAGTATGGATACAAATAGATTGCCTTGAATATGTTTAAATAGAATGAGGCAAATATCCTGTGCTACAGGTGCGCCCATCGGGTTTATAAAACAATTAAGCAATTTACTCAATAATAACGGATCCTCGTGGCTTACTTATTGTAATGATCCTGATTCACTAAGGAATGCTATCCCAGGAATATTAAGAACTGCGATAGAGCAAACAATACAAAATGACTTAACAAGAATAACCCAATCAAAGTTATATTCCCACTATAGAGATATATATACAACGTTTACCACCGAAGAATATTTCTTAAGTGAACTCCCTTTTCCTGTCATCAGATTAATCGCACAATTTAGAACCCTTTCAATTTTTTTCAGAGAACACCATCTGATTTTATTGAGGCGTGAAGACCTGAAATGCACTTTCTGTGGATCAGGAATAACAACGGAGATGTTGCACTACTTATTTGACTGTGCTGCTCTGTCTGAGGAAAGACGAAAACTAAATGATAAAACGGGGCAACTTTGTCCTTCATTTCCGGCACTAATTAATGAAATATCAAAAAATAGGTATATAGCGATGGCGATATTTGGATTCCACAAGACTATATCCCGGAAAAAGGCCACACAGTGTTCTCTCCATCCATTGTGAACTGGCGAATCCTGTGTAGGGCGAGAGGCCCTAAATAAAGGCTTTTTATTGTTGTTGTTGTTGTTGTCCTCAACTGTCCCTGTGTACCCATCTGTAAGGCTCTGTCCTCAACTGTCCCTGTGTACCCATCTGTAAGGCCCTGTCCTCAACTGTCCCTGTGTACCCATCTGTAAGGCCCTGTCCTCAACTGTCCCTGTGTACCCATCTGTAAGGCCCTGTCCTCAACTGTCCCTGTGTACCCATCTGTAACGCCCTGTCCTCAACTGTCCCTGTGTACCCATCTGTAAGGCCCTGTCCTCAACTGTCCCTGTGTACCCATCTGTAACGCCCTATCCTCAATTGTCCCTGTGTACCCATCTGTAAGGCCCTGTCCTCAACTTTCCCTGTGTACCCATCTGTAACGCCCTATCCTCAACTGTCCCTGTGTACCCATCTGTAAGGCCCTGTCCTCAACTGTCCCTGTGTACCCATCTGTAACGCCCTATCCTCAACTGTCCCTGTGTACCCATCTGTAAGGCCCTGTCCTCAACTGTCCCTGTGTACCCATCTGTAAGGCCCTGTCCTCAACTGTCCCTGTGTACCCATCTGTAACGCCCTATCCTCAACTGTCCCTGTGTACCCATCTGTAACGCCCTATCCTCAACTGTCCCTGTGTACCCATCTGTAAGGCCCTATCCTCAACTGTCCCTGTGTACCCATCTGTAAGGCCCTGTCCTCAACTGTCCCTGTGTACCCATCTGTAACGCCCTATCCTCAATTGTCCCTGTGTACCCATCTGTAAGGCCCTGTCCTCAACTTTCCCTGTGTACCCATCTGTAACGCCCTATCCTCAACTGTCCCTGTGTACCCATCTGTAAGGCCCTGTCCTCAACTGTCCCTGTGTACCCATCTGTAACGCCCTATCCTCAACATCCCTGTATACCCATCTGTTACGTCCTGCCCTTCACTGTCCCTGTGTGTCCAGTTGTAACGCCTTGTCCTCCGTTGTTCTCTGTGTGCCCATCTTTAACTCCCTGTATACCTAGCTGTAACTCCCTGTCCTCCACTGTCCTTTATGTCCAGCCAAACTGGACGGCGTGAAGCGGTACATGCGGACCCGCCACGTGCGCGCACGGCTCCAGAGCAAGGTGATCCGGTGGTTCGACTACCTGTGGGTGGGACGAGGCGGGGCGGACGAGACCAGCGTGGGCGTGCTGCCGGACCGCCTCAAGGCCGAGATCGCCATCCACGTCCACCTCGACACGCTGCGCCGCGTGGAGATCTTCCAGAACACAGAGGCCGGCTTCCTGTGCGACCTCGTGCTGCGACTGAGGCCCGTGCTCTTCAGCCCGGGGGACTACATCTGCCGCAAAGGTCGGTCTGGTCCCAGACATTCCTGACGTGTGAAGGACTTTTATTCTGGACTTTTGCAGCATGTTCTTTCATCCCTTAGTATAGCTGTTCGGCACTGATAACTTCGTGTGTCGACATTTGTGTCTTTTAGTCAACAACAAAAAAAAGCCTTTATTTAGGGTCACTGACCCTATACAGGATTCACCAGAGGAATGCATAAGAACAAAGCAGTGAGACAAAGGAAATAACGATATATACAGAAGAAAAAGAAAAAAACAAGAAAGAGAAAGAGGGAAGCAAGAAAAACAACACAAAAAGAGTAGCAGTAAGAAAGTGAGGAGTGAGTGTCACTTGGCCTTCTTCTGAGATATGGACTTATGGAAACCATAAAACGCCGTAGCAATATACTTATTCTGGGTCATATTGTCAATTATTGATGGAAGTGAAGC
This sequence comes from Cordylochernes scorpioides, assembly GCA_030710605.1. Lineage (NCBI taxonomy): Eukaryota > Metazoa > Arthropoda > Arachnida > Pseudoscorpiones > Chernetidae > Cordylochernes > Cordylochernes scorpioides. Next base: position 221,494,105 of record CP092863.1, on the reverse strand, counting down.
ACAGAGTTGCCCAGTTTTGAGCATAAGGGTTCTTCTTTCTTCTTCAGAGCAGAGCAATCAAAAATATAGTGAGTGATTTCATTTTTGTGTCTTTTAGTCAAGCAATTTTGTAGTAAAGACAGCAGAGCGTGAAGGGCTTTCTTTAGTTGCAAACAAAAACTCCAGCTTTCAAGCACACCATTGTTCAACTGGTTGATGGTCAGAAACATCTTTGAGCATTTTTATTCTTTATCCAGAATAAGACAGGTGTGGTTGAAAGCTGGCGTTTGGATTGATAAATAAAGAAGTCATCTCACGTCATAATAGATTTTCTCTTTACTTGAAAAATAAGAAGCGATCATTCCTCGCTCAATTCAGTAAGTCGTGTTGACGATGTCTTTATAAACTCAACATTGAAGGCAACCAGCTACATCAACAACGGATAACAGGGACTGAGTATAATATATTTGGGACTAACTAGGAAAATGACCCCTTTATGTCACAGACAACACGCAGCCATCTTTATCAACAGACGATGTGAGAGTTATGCAAATATTGGAAAATAGAAGATGTCATGTTCTAATATCTCTCTTCCCCCTGTGAGCCGATGATGAGTAAAGCACGTCCACACAAACTTTATTAAGACCACTGATCTTATACAGATTCCCCGAAAGAAGTAGGATGTCGACAAATTAGTTTAAAAGGTATTTACATATTAACACGGAGGGAGCGAGTGTCACAGAAGCTCGGCGCTCAGTCAGTCGTCGGATCCCATGAACCCTCATTGTTGGCAGCTTTGCAGAATCTGAAATATCTGAGGCAAAGATCGATCAACGATGTATTTCTCCAACTGCATATCTGGTGATAGTTGAGTTGTGGTGTCGATGATGAGTAATGCTCGTTTCTGATTGGCTGATGGAAACAATTACCAGTTAGAATGACGTCATGCCAAGACACATTTCCTAAATATGTGTAAAATAAATTTAAAAAAAAAGACTTCAAAAGTGTATTTAAGTATATGTGTGGTTTAAAAAAATTGTAATTTGACCAGAGCCTGTGAAATCTTTATATTACGCCATTGGTATGATAAATACGAGGAGAAGAAATTCGTCCAATCAGATGGAGCGGGGTGGTCACTGGTCATAAACCTGGGTTTCTAATCCAATCAGATGGCACGCTGATCTACCGCCACGTCGCAATAACAAATCGAAATGTGTTATACCATTTTTTGTTTGAATATTTTCAAAATTCTAATTCTTCAGATTCCCTCTCCTATTGAACAAGTCTCTATGTAGAGTCACGTTTCTCTATCCTTCTCTAACTACCCTCTTTCAGAGTTTCCAGTCACATTCTACCATCCTCTTTCCAATTCACTTTACTCTCTAATCATCCTTCTTTACAACTTTATATCAACAATTTCATATCAAAATGCTTAAATATTGGCAGGAAGCTGACTCATCATTGAGTCAACATTTCCTACCCACAAACCTTTTGACACAGTTTCTAGTATGAAAGCCCTGAACAACACTTTTGAAGAGCTTTTACAATATTTACTTGAGTAACCTTTTCTTTCTTAACAACACTTTAGAAGTTTAAAATACGAAATAAAGGAGATGTTGTAGAGTAAAGATTATTCACACATCTCACATATTGAGCTCTACTGTTTGAATCCATTTTACATAGTTCCCCTTTCTATCTTAAATCCAATTCTTATAAAAAAAAAAGAATATCGTTGGATTCAATTTACCATCACAGGGGATTTCAGAAGACGCCAAGTTAGATCCAAATAAAATCGCCACATCGGTGTCCTGTCGACTATGCAAATTTGGATCGATTTCAGCTCTCCGTTTGAAGGCGGCAATTTGGCTGCCTGTGAAATGTCTAAACTATAATTTTCCCAGTTTTTTATTCGATCTATAAGAGGATGAGACTTACAATTAAAGTGGTTGAGAAGGAATCTCTGTTCCAAGTACTCGACATGTTGTTATCAAATTACCGCAGCTTCCGAAATAAACAGCTTTCGTTAATCTTCCAAATAGAATTGAAAAAACGCTGAGAGAGAGACACAAAATCGATATCAGTAGCAGCAGAAATGGTGTGTATTCCAATTAAGAACAATGGCAATTAGTGCGCGCTAGTGTCTAATTAACTAGCTCCCAATTAACTAAGTAATAAAAGTAGGAGATGTTTGAACGTGTGCAATGACCGCCGCCCTCACACCGCATTGAACTGAACAAGTAAATAAACATTGAACTGATCAAGTAAATAAATATTGAACTGAACAAGTAAATAAACATTGAACTGTACAAGTAAATGAACATTGAACTGAACAAGTAAATAAACATTGAACTGAACAAGTAAATAAACATTGAACTGAACAAGTAAATAAATATTGAACTGAAGAAGTAAATAAACATTGAACTGAACAAGTAAATAAATATTGAACTGAACAAGTAAATAAACATTGAGCTTAACAAGTAAATAAACATTGAACTGAACAAGTAAATAAACATTGAACTGAACAAGTAAATAAACATTGAACTGTACAAGTAAATAAACATTGAACTGTGCAAGTAAATAAACATTGAACTGAACAAGTGAATAAACATTGAACTGAACAAGTAAATAAACATTGAACTGTACAAGTAGATAAACATTGAACTGAACAAGTAAATAAACATTGAACTGAACAAGTAAATAAACATTGAACTTAACAAGTAAATAAACATTGAACTGTACAAGTAGATAAACATTGAACTGAACAAGTAAATAAACATTGAACTGAACATGTAAATAAACCTTGAACTGAACAAGTAAATAAACATTTAACTGAACAAGTAAATAAACATTGAACTGAACAAGTAAATAAACATTGAACTGTACAAGTAGATAAACATTGAACTGTACAAGTAAATAAACATTGAACTGAACAAGTAAATAAACATTGAACTGAACAAGTAAATAAACATTGAACTGAACAAGTAAATAAACATTGAACTGAACAAGTAAATAAACATTGACACAAAGCAATAACGCGCCATCTATACATATAAAATAAAATGATTTAAAAGCGCGAATGTTTCTTTTATACATAAAACGAACTTCTACTGTCCTTACTGCGATGAAAAAATATTTTGGGAGGGCTTGGCTCATCAGTGGTGAACCCTCCCAGCGGTTTCGCCAATTTAATCCACCAGACCGCTTCTCAGAGCTCTAATACTGTATTGGATCATTCTGCTTTTATATGCTACACTGAAGGTGGAATCTTAGAAATGGTTTTCAAGTAAACTATGGACATAAGCTTATAGGACAGTAGAATTACATTCAAATATTTGCTTCGAGCAATGCTCTTCAGCAAACTATAAAGACAAGGCCATTAGGAATACATTAACACAAAGCAATAACGCGCCATCTATACATATAAAATAAAATGATTTAAAAGCGCGAATGTTTCTTTTATACATAAAACGAACTTCTACTGTCCTTACTGCGATTAAATTGGCGAAACCGCTGGGAGGGTTCACCACTGATGAGCCAAGCCCTCCCAATATATTTTTTCATCGCAGTAAGGACAGTAGAAGTTCGTTTTATGTATAAAAGAAACATTCGCGCTTTTAAATCATTTTATTTTATATGTATAGATGGCGCGTTATTGCTTTGTGTTAATGTATTCCTAATGGCCTTGTCTTTATAGTTTGCTGAAGAGCATTGCTCGAAGCAAATATTTGAATGTAATTCTACTGTCCTATAAGCTTATGTCCATAGTTTACTTGAAAACCATTTCTAAGATTCCATCCTTCAGTGTAGCATATAAAAGCAGAATGATCCAATACAGTATTAGAGCTCTGAGAAGCGGTCTGGTGGATTAAATTGGCGAAACCGCTGGGAGGGTTCACCACTGATGAGCCAAGCCCTCCCAATATATTTTTTCATCGCAGTAAGGACAGTAGAAGTTCGTTTTATGTATAAAAGAAACATTCGCGCTTTTAAATCATTTTATTTTATAAATAAACATTGAACTGAACAAGTAAATAAACATTGGACTGAATAAGTAAATAAACATTGAACTTGAACAAGTAAATATACATTGAACTGAACAAGTAAATAAACATTGAACTGAACAAGTAAATAAACATTGAACTGAACAAGTAAATAAACATTGAACTGAACAAGTAAATAAACATTGAACTGAACAAGTAAATAAACATTGAACTGAACAAGTAAATAAACATTGGACTGAATAAGTGAATAAACATTGAACTTGAACAAGTAAATATACATTGAACTGAACAAGTAAATAAACATTGAACTGAACAAGTAAATAAACATTGGACTGAACAAGTAAATAAACATTGAACTGAACAAGTAAATAAACATTGAACTGAACAAGTAAATAAACATTGAACTGAACAAGTAAATAAACATTGAACTGAACAAGTAAATAAACATGTTTTCCCATCTGTGAGTGGACCCGTCTAGAGGACACTACACGAAGAAATAAAGGGAAATAAGATTGACAATTAGTCAATGGATAAAAAATTCAAATGAGAAAAATAAATAAAGGAATGATATTTTCTCTTCGATGGCGGAGTCTTTCCCGTGGTGGGCGCCATCAATGAAGACTGTATATGTGTGTTTAATCAAAAAGGCATATATTGGATCAAAATATAATTTATTTTACCAATATTTCAGTTAGCTGAACGCCAACCTTTATCAAGGTATTATAACATCTTAATGTGTGTCAACAACAAACTCGGCGCCACATAATGTTCATGAACGTTACGTGGCGCTGAGTTTGTTGTTGACAAACATTAAAATGTTATAATACCTTGATAAAGGTTGGCGTTCAGCTAACTAAAATATTGGTAAAATAAATGATATTTTGATCCAATATATTCTTTTTTGTAAAAAAATAGTACAAATGTAATATTGTACTGGAATAAGGTGCATACATTAAGAAAAAGGCATCTCCTTATCGTGCAACTGAAAGTTGCTGATGGCTTGCGCCATCTATCGGAATAAATATCAACTATTCTCGTTGATTTTTAATTATTGCAGAATTGGCTAAATACCCATTCTTGATTAATTCTTGCACCACGCTGATGAGGGCCAACAGCCCGAAACACGTCCGTGGTTAGCTTTTCTTGATTAATCAAGAATAAGTATTTGGCCATTTCTAGAATAATTAAAAATCAACGAGAATAGTTGATATTTATTCCGATAGATGGCGCAAGCCATCAGCAACTTTCAGTTGCACGATAATGAGATGCTTTTTTCTTAATATGTTTTTTTAATTAAAGATTTATTTATGGATTGCTCTATTTTCAAATATATATATGTGTGTGAAAATTGTATAAAAGTGAAATTGTACTATGGAATCAGGTGGATAGATTAATCCATAATATATATTCCGGCCCAAAACCAGCCTTACCTCTGCTATAAGACCTCTTTAACAGATTCATCCATAACTCCTCCTATAGGATATCAGGAAATCCAAGCCATCCCTGTACTGATGAGGGCCAGAGCAAGGAACCATCATAGCATACAGATAGTTGACCTTTGTCTGGGTTTTACGAAAATGGTGATTCATTCAATGATAATAAATTGTGGGTTATTTTACAATATGGATCAAATAAACGTGTTGTGTAGGTTCATTTAATAAAGGCACGTATAACACATATGTAAAAAGGGAGATGTATCTATCTGGCCTGTATAGAGATTGAGTACGTTCTATGTACATTGTCATCTTAGGTGTCAGCATGTAGTGTTGACAACAGCTCTTCCTACCAAATTCGCCATTTGTACAAAGGAGAATTAATGAGCCGTGGTGACGCCATTCGAACGCTTCCATCGAGCAAGTACCGTCAGATACTGGCTAAACACAGCAAACTACCGACTTTCTCGCTCTAAGTCCTGTTTTTGATACTTTAATACAGACAAACCAACTGGGTAGGTAAGCCTTGAGGGAAAAAAAGAGATAAAATAGTTAAAATTGTATCGTATCTGACTTTTTAAAACTCCATCAACATATTCAAAGTAAAAAGGTATCAAATATACCGCTCAATTTTGCTTTATTATTATATAAAGCTTTCGGACACGTTCCTTTCTCAACTCAACATTTGGTAGTAGTTGAAACCCACAAGTTCTAGGCAGAGATCAGTTCAACGGTTTAAAGATTGCCAAATGTAGCAATATCTCTGCAGTGGGGACTACCTATAGTTCAAATAGCATTCTCCCAAGTGGTGCGTAGATGCAAATCTACGTAATTAGAAATCCCCTCTCTCACACAGATATGTAATTAACTAATTATTGTCTTGATTAGGTTTAACTAGTACTTAGCTAATCAGGTTAACTCTCCATTATTTCTTCTCCTCGGTTCCAGTTTGTTGTTTCTCTAACACGCATAGATCTTTATGTAATTCTGCCTGTTGAAGAGCTCGAATGCTCGAGGTTTTTATAATAAACAAATTTATAGTTTAAATATTTATTACTTTTTTTATATAATATGATCGATGGTAAAAATAATTAAATAGGCCATATTGTGTGTTTGTCTCATATTAAAAAAGGGCAACTTAATGAAGTAATTTTGTGTTATGATAAGGCACAATTTGGATTATCTATATATATATATAAATGAATGTATGTGTGTGTGTCTGTCCTTTATGCCTGACCAAACCACTCATTGGAACGCCATGAAACTTTGGGAAGTTATTTAATATAGTAATGGGAAGGTTTCTAGCAAATAAAAATTTTGAAATAACTTTTCGCCTAAAAATAATCAAGATAAATATTCTAATTTATCTGTTATAATTCAACAATCTGCTCTAAATATTATCATGATGATACGATGATTTTGTAATGTAGAAAATTAGGAAAGACAAAATTCAGGATGACACGGCAATTTATTTGAGACAAGAATAATGATAGAATTCCAAGGCAAGATGCTATTCCTTTAACTTCCAATTACCGAGGGAACCAATTAATATTGATTTTATTCAACATATCGAGTATTTTTAAAGGGACCGGTAAAAAATGTTCACTTTATCGAGAGATTCGTTAGACAAACCTTTACTCGGGTAAAACCCGGGCGAAGCCGGGTACATCCATACAAGAATAATGATACAATTCCAAGGCAAGATACTATTCCTTTAACTTCCAATTACCGGGGGAACCAATTAATATTGATTTTATTCAACTTATCGAGTATTTTTCAAGGGACCGGGAAAAATGCTCACTTTATCGAGAGATTCGTTAGACAAACCTTTACTCGGGTAAAACCCGGGCGAAGCCGGGTACGTCCGCTAGTAGATTATAAACACAAGGTAACAAGACCAAATCCAAATAAATAAATAGTGTGTGACGTTTCGGTAACAGCGTTTTTACCGAAACATAACACACTATTTATTTATTTGGATTTGGTCTTATTGCCTTGTGTTTATAATTTTGTGTTATATTCATCTGCACTACAGAAACCTGGGGGTTAATAAAAATAAAAAAAATACTGAATATATGTTGGGAAGTGTTTTATCTCTATGTATACCACGGAAAGATTGAGAAATTTTCTATAAATAGAGGTTTGTTTTCAGACAGAAATATAGCCATGGAGAAAGTATACTTTTGTTGTTAGTGTCCATCAAGTCAACTTTTGGTGATTCTATGCACAAATATTGTCCAATTTGAACTGTTGATGTCCATCAAGTCAACTTTTGGTGACACTATGGACAAATATTGTCCAATTTGAACTGTTGATGTCCATCAAGTCAACTTTTGGTGACACTATGGACAAATATTGTCCAATTTGAACTGTTGGTGACTCTATCTAGTGACCACCTTCCAGTAGACACTCTATGCTGCCAGTATCTATAGAATGCTCTTACTTGAATTCCCGTTGTGCTCACACGGTATGGGTCCAGGCGAGGTGGGCAAGGAGATGTACATCGTCACCCGCGGCAGACTCCAGGTGGTCGCGGACAACGGCCGGGCGGTGCTGGCCACTCTCAGAGCCGGCTCCTACTTCGGGGAGATCGCCGTGCTGGGCGCCGCCTCGGGCAACCGCCGCACCGCCTCGGTCAGGTCCGTCGGCTACTCGGACCTCTTCCGCCTGGCCAAGGGCGACCTGTGGGAGGTCCTTCAGGACTACCCGGCCGCTCGGGTCCGGCTGGAGTCCATCGCCGCCCGCCGTCTGCGCCAGTACCGAGGTAATCAGTCCACTTCTGTCCAGCTGTCGCTAACCGCTGTCACAGCCACCCCCGCGGACACCCAGAAGAAGGAAGAACGGAGCCCCAGCAGAGAACGAACCATGGGTGAGGCTCTAAACACAACCTCAGTACTGCAGTACTTGGCCTGGGACGTCTAGACGGCCTAGGTGTATAAAAAAGTGAAAGTTGTATAAAGTATGACTTATGCTTTGTTCTAAAAATGACTCGATGTTGGTTCCATATGCTTGAATTGAATATTACACCTTAGTTCTATATATATTTTATTGCTTAAAAAGGAACACAACAAAACAAAAAAAGAAACTACAATTGAAAATGATTTGATGAACTAACTAAGAAAAAAAAATAATATCAAAAATGATGATGATAAATAAATTGAATATGTCTGCCAGAAAAATGCTTCTATGAATTAAAAAATAAAAATAACTACAAAATTAACATATAAATTTCAAACACTAGGGCCTTGTTCACTCGCAGTCCACTTTACTGTACGCAGTGGGTGTCGTCCTATTCAAACACACCACTGTCTATACAAACCTAGCTGTACACAGTTACTACATAACAGATGTAGAGAGGGTTTGGGTTAGTAAATCAACTATCCAAACAGGGTGAGGTCAATCGAGAGGTGCATCAACTATCTGGGACTGTGTCCAGTGGACCGGAGATGGAGTAAGAGCACCCCAGGACTGGTGGAGTCCCGCAATAGGGACCCTCCGTCTCCTGTCAGCTCCTGTGGCGCCTCCTCGGCCATCGCTGGGGTCTCAGGTCAGTGTAGCCCGCTACCTTGGCCTCGTGTTACACCCAAGACATCTGTGTTTGTTGAATACCTTTAATAAGAATGTATTTCAACTGTCCGCGGGTATGTAGGCTGGATATCCCAATACAATAGTAGATGCATTCAATATCATAGCGGTATGGTAGATTAAACTGGCGAAACCGCTGGGAGGGTTTCTCACTGATGAGCCAGACCCTCTCAATAGTTTTCTTTCGCAGTAATAATGTTAGTTATTCGCCTTTGATTCGCTGTTTCGTTCTTATCGTCCCAGTCACTGAGATGTCAGAACAAACTAAAGTATGTGTGGGTCCAGGCCGCCACGCCAGCGCCGAGATCCTGCGGCGGGAGCTGGAGGAACTACGCGCCAGGCTGGCTGGACTCGAAGTACACAACTCAGCGCTGGAAGCCAAGATGGCGCAGCAGTCCTGGACTCTCCGTCGTCGTCTGGCGTCCGTAGAGGTCCATCTGTGTCGGACTCCTAGCGGGGACTTTGAATCCACACTCTAGCCCATTGCTGGATCTGTCTTCCACACGGAGTCCATTTACCGCCACCTGTCCTCTGTGTGAGCTGTGTGGCCATCAGCCTTACACCCACTTCGACCCACCCCACTGTTCTGACAAACTCGATGTGTTGGATCACTAGATGGTGTCTACACCGTTGGTTGAGAACCCAGGAGTGATCTGCTCACTGTCCTTCCTGTACGTTGCCCTGAACGGCTTGTCTTGCTCTGCGGTATGCTCCCACACAGGTGGAATGGACATGACTCTGTGTCGGCTCGTGTTCCAGTGATGTACTGGAAGTGTTTTAAAGTCTTACGTTGACTGGTACTGATTCCAAGATGTCTGCCGAGACTGGCTGTGTATCGTAATGTCTGGTGATGGCATGGATGACCCAGTCTAACATGTTCTGTAGGGAACTGACTCCATATAGGCTTAGTTGGGCTGACATGTCCGCCCACAGGATCACACCTGCCGCGAGGTGCATACATCATCGTTAAACCTCTCATGAACGACTTATTCCATGAGCGACCACCTCTGTGTGTCAAATACAAGATTAACTGAACTAACCTAATCCATCCACCAAGAAGAAGAAACCAGGAAATCCACCATAAAGGCCTCCCACTGAAAGTTCTGCTATAAATTTGAGGGAGATTTGAGTGCCATTTGAAAAGCTTCCTGAGCATTTGATGGAACTTTAAAGGAATTTTGCATTTACGACTTGTGCCAAATGTTAAGTGTGTCCATCAATGCAGAACTTTATGGCATCTTACCATTTTGTTGTTGTTGTTATTTCTTCAGTTGGTTAAAAATGACGTTTTGACTAAATATGCTTAGAATAATTACAGAAGTATAAACACACAATTTATCAATCAGAGTTCAATTGCAATAAGTTATTTCAATTATAAACTTATTGCAATTCTTTCGATTGATAAAAAAACGTTTTATTTTTAAAGTTAACTCAAAACTTTTCCCCATAACCTTGTATAAAGAATATTTCCAGGCGTAGAAAACTTATATTTTCTCATTATAAATAAACCAAATATTCAAACTATCTTCAACAGGGAATTTTATAATTAAGTAGCGAGAGCCCAAAGGTCCGACCTGTAATTGTTGGAAGTACTCGGCGAAGAATCAAAGTTTGAGATAAAAGGATTATTTAACACTTTCGACCTGAGGGACGCGAATTCGCGTCTTTGCCGACATTTTACAGATACATTGGGTCAGCTGACATTCTCAATAATCCACTGATAGATAGACAAGAAGGGACAAGATCCCGGTGGACGCGAATTCGTGTCGGCCGCCGGCGATTTTATATTTAATTTTGAAAATCGAAGGCGCGAATTCGCATCTTTCGGGTCGAAAGTGTTAAAATGTATCCGGGTGGAACTTGTGATGATTCTGGCGGATGATCTCCTGTTGGTACTGTTGAGATTGGAAGGATTCTAGAAGCAGTCTCTGGCAGCTCTTGTGGAAATTAACACATCCGTCGTGTTGAACCCGTCGTTCTTAGGATCTTCACCTGTTTAAACAGCACTTATTTAAATCCAAACCCGCTAACTTCGGCGACACCTCATATCTCTTGTCTCCCTCAACCCGGGTTTTAAAACACCCGCGGGTTCCATGTCTCAGAACTTTGAACTCTCCTATGTCTGAACGGTGGAGGATATGTAAATAAGGAACATGGCGTCTAGAATCTCAAGTTGCATAGATAAGAAGGATCACTATTATAAACGTAATATTAAATTATACGATTGAGATATTTCGTATTCGGCCCACAGTGCGCTCAGAACAGTGAACGAACACTAAGCGAAAGTTTCCTCTTTTATTTGACAAATAACGCGAAGCTTTCGGGACTGGCAGCCTTCTTCAGGCTGAGGATGAACTCGCATTTTCAGGTTCCAACCTGATGAAGAACGGCGTCACGACAGAAAGTTCGTTCTTTTTGGACACACAAACACAAAAAAAAAAAAACGAAAAAAGTTGCATTTTGACTCACCGTGTGATACACCGAGTCATCAATAAGAAATAAGCCAAAATGACGAGAAAAAAAAATTAATTGATATTTAAAAAAATTCTCTCCTCGATTTCAGTTATAAATCTGCAGATATATGGATTATCTAGGTTTAGAAGGAAAGGAGTTGCTACCTTGTATATATACACCCCTGTCACTCAAGTACCAACTAACCCTAAGGGGAAGGATAGTTTAAAAAACAACGCATGTATAAACTACACTCGTGGACAAGACTTAAGGAATTTGTACCTTTTAGCTTGTATATCGGGATTGATACAATAACTCTGAAAGATAATACAGTGACCTTTATTGAAGACATACGAGATAACCAATATACACTCATGGAGACAAAACTTAAGGAAGTTGTACCTTTTACCATGTATATCTGGATTGAGACAATAACTCTGAAATATATTACACCGACCTTTATTGAAGATACACGAGATAACCAATATACACTCATGGAGACAAAACTTAAGGAAGTTGTACCTTTTACCATGTATATCTGGATTGAGACAATAACTCTGAAAGATATTACAGTGACCTTTATTGAAGAAACACGAGATAACCAATATACACTCATGGAGACAAAACTTAAGGAAGTTGTACCTTTTACCATGTATATCTGGATTGAGACAATAACTCTGAAAGATATTACAGTAACCTTTATTGAAGAAACACGAGATAACCAAGTGTGAACAACCTCTATCTCCTTAAAAAGTATATATATATAGACGACCGACGACATCAAAGACTTTCCTCTTCCTTAAGTTTTGTGTCCACGAGTGTGTAAATAGGAATAAATTAAGATGTATACATTCTTGTAGATTATTTGAATTTAAATTAGCTTTATGATACCGTTGAAGATAAAAAAAAAACGACAATAGGTCAAAAAATAAACATTGGAAACCAATTAATTTGTGGGAAGTTTTTATTTTTGTATTCGGCGTTACCTGCTATAGAAACTCCGTCCAATGAAATGTCTTATTTTTACCACTCTATTGAAATAAACGTGTGTGGGGTAAAAACAACCCTAACAAGGTGTAGATGGTCAAAATATTTTAAAACTTTATCTATACATAGCTCTATATTTTGTATATTGGAATGTTTGTACATATGTTTTACGAGTATTTTGATACGTGCCGTCGTTTGTACTGTTGTGATATATCTGAGAGTATGTTACCTGTAGTTTGGCGATGATGATGATAAATAAACGTTTTTATCTCCTAATTCTGTGGTTTCTTCTCTGTTTACACACATTAGTTCCAACACTCCATATACACTCATGGACAATACTTATTTAGGTTTTACCTTGTAACATCGGTATTCAGACAATAACTCTGAAAGATATTACAGCAACCTTTATTGAAGACATACGAGATAATCAAATGTATGAACAAAATTTCCTCTGTCTCTTTTAAATAAAATAAAAAAATAGACGAGCGGCGACATCATAAACTTACTATTTCCTTTTATCCATGAGTGTATTTTAAACGTTTTTAGTACATTTGTTCTATTGCCTCTCCATTCTTTCAAGCGAATGTAGTTTTTCAATTGTTTTGATCGAGTTGCCTTGTTAACTTGAGGTTTGTCTTTCCTATTTATTCTACATTTTGGTGGAGATGTGCTGGATAGATTATGAATTCTTAAACAATCATTCCAAAAAAATGTTAATTGTTAACTCCCAATTGGATCCGAGCTAAAATCGTGTCCATCACACCTACAGACAAACGTGCATAACACACACATACATCTTTATTAAGACCATCGGTCTTATACAGAATCACCACAGGAAGAAAGGAATCGTAGGTGGAGCTCCTATACTCCAGTCAGCAGAGAACCCAACAACAGCCTCCAGGTCTGACACATGTCCAGTGGCCACACCGTACATACGTCAAGGTTAGCGTATCACTGAACAGACGAGTGTGGAATCAGCCACGTTCTGGTCTTCGCTTTCCTCATCCAACGCATATTTTTTTAGAATAAATATCTCTCTGTTTTATAGATTCCCCTTTATAAATGGAAATCTATAAAAGAGATATTTATATATAAACATGTGTCGCACTTTTTGAAAAGAAAAATTTTATTTTCAAATTTTCTATTCATCACTTAGTATCTACACTACACACTAAGTGTCTTCATATGAATACAAAAGTCGAGAGAGCAGCCCCAAAATAAGAGATTTCGGGTAAGTGTGTAATTAAAGGTTTAATTTAGTTATTTACATCAACCTTTATTTACATAAACTTTACTTCTGTCGTCCTATTCATTCGTTTATTTAGGACTCAATCATATTATAAGGTTATCCCAACAGTTTGAGTTTTTCTTATTACTTGGCGAATAATATTATTACGCCGAATACATAATAATAAAATTACTTTATACATAATACAAAGACATTATACATAACGGCGAATAATATTGGTATTTCAATTTTTTGCAAGAGTTTACTAACTTTTGGGACAACCTTGTAACCCACCTGCAAAATGGTATCCTGTTCCAAAATAACTTTACCAGGTACCTGCTCAAAAAGAGCAACACCTAGCTTATGGTATTTACAGTGGATAATATGAACAGGTTCTTCACAAAAAAAAGTGCATAATGCGGGATTCGATCCAGGTTCATGACTGTCGGTAACCGACGACCACCGACATATGCAAAATGGTATTTTCCATAAAGGTTTATGTAAATAGAATTTAATATATGTGAACAGTACTTTTTAGCAACGTGTTTCTTTCCGCATACAACATATGTATATAATCAAATATTATCTCTACAGACCTTAATGCAATGATAAAAGTTGTTGATGGGCTTGGCTCATCAGTGGTGAACCCTCTCAACAGTTTCGCCAAATTAATCTCCAGAACACTCTACTATTGTATTGGATTGGTTTTCTTGTATAATCTACACACATTTACTATGGAAGGTAGCTTTGGTAACCTATCTACATATAAGTCAGTAGGGAGATATGCATATAATATCTCGCTCAACAACTTTTACTAATTCTGGTTCATTTCCAAGGTGACTAACGTGGCAACGGCACCCATTTTCCAATTGCTGCTGCTGTGATAGAGATACATGGAGGCATCTGAGGCTCTTCTTTGGAGACAACAACAGCAACAACAACTTTTACCATTCCAGTAATGTCTGTAGAGTTCTAAACACAAGGTAATAACACAAAATCTAAATAAATAAATAGTGCGTGACGTTTCGGTAACAGCGTTGTTACCATTTTCAGACAAAAGTGCTGAATGAGAAAAAAATATCACAGCACTTTTGTCTGAACATGGTAACAATGCTGTTACCGAAACATCACACACTATTTATTTATTTATTTGGATGTGGTCTTATTACCTTGTATTTATAATCTATAATCCTAATTGTGCCTTATCTGTAGAGATATTTGATGATATAGGTGGAACGAAACACATTGTATTGTTACATATAATATCGATTATATGTAATACACTGCGTGACATTGAAAATGGAACACCAATAAATAGTGGCCAGAAAGTGATGAAACTCGGCAGACAGAGAGAGACAGGGACGAACTATAAGTGATCTTTATTTCAAAATGATAGTCATAATACAGAGCGAGAACGGCGTCGGCTTAGTAGCAAGTAGGACCACCGCGGACGGCGATGCACGCAGCAACACGTCTAGGTAGAGAGTCAATCAGAGTACGGATGGCGTTCTGAGGGATGGCTCTCCATTCCCTCTCAACCATTTGCCACAGTTCGTCTTCTGAACGCGGCTGTGGCAAGGCATGCAAACGGCGTCCAATGATGTCCCAGACGTGCTCGATTAGTGAGAGATCAGGAGAGTACGGTGGCCATGGAAGCATCTTTACATCTTGCAGAGCTTGTTGGCTAATGCGAGCAGTGTGCGGTCGGGCGTTATCCTGCTGATAAAGGGCATTGGGTACCCCCTGAAGGTAGGGGAGTGTCACCGGTCGCAGCACATCATCAACGTATCTTTGGGCCGTCATAGTGCCCTGAATACGAAGTAAAGGTGACCTGGAATCATACGCGATTGCGCCCCAAACCATGATTCCACGTTGTCGCACGGTGGGGCGTTCCACAATTGCTGCCGGATTGGACCTTTCTCCACGTCGACGCCACACGCGTACACGGCGACTATCACTGGACAAGCAGAAACGCGACTCATCTGAGAACACGACCCTGTGCCATTCCCTCATCCACGTCTATCTAGCCCGGCACCATTCCAAACGTTGGCACCTATTCGGTGGGGTCAATGGCAGGCTTCTTAGCGGACGGCATGAGTGCAAGCCATTAGCACCCAATCGACGGGAAATGGTTCTGGTCGAGATGGAATGATCTAGGGTGTCTTGCACATGTTGCAGGATGGCGGTACAAGTGGCTTGTGGGGCCGCCACTGCTTGTCGAAGGATACGCCGATCCACACGTGCTGACGTCACTCTGGTTGCACCGACATTCCTATAAATTGCCACATTTCCTTGTTCCAACCATCTTCTCCACAGTCGGTGCACCGTGGACGCACCAAGGTGTGTATCAGCTGCGATTTGACGTATGGACCAACCTGCCGATCACCATGCCCCTCGTAAAAGCGCCTGTCTGCTTGAACTGTCTCCGTTTACGATGACCTGGCATTCTCTGCTATTACACGTGTCTTTTGACACAAGAACAAAATTTCTACAATGATTTTCCTTGAAGAAATAACGACACGAATACTGTCCTTTCTGCAAGTTCCTTCCCTTATATCTTACTCCATGTGCGCACGAGAGCTGCGCATTTTACATCATTTGCATAACTCGGTTAGGCCTGTCTACCCTGAAATTTGCATAATTTTCTGGCCACTATTTCTTGGTGTTCCATTTTCAATGTCACGCAGTGTATTATAATATTCATATTTTTATAGATTCGATTTGAAGAATATTTTGAAAATATACTTACAATAATATTTTTTAAGAAAAAGACATCTCCTTATCGTACAACTGAAAGTTACTGATGGCTTGCGCCATCTATCGGAATAAATATCAACTATTCTCGTTGATTTTTAATTATTCCAGAATTGGCCAAATACCCATTCTTGATTAATCAAGAAAAGCTAACCACGGACGCGTTTCGGGCTGTTGGCCCTCATCAGCGTGGTGCAAGCTGTACCTCAACGACCAAATAAACTGGTTATTCAGGCATCCTGAAAAATCATGAAACGGGTAGTTAAGGCCAGAATTGCGTGAGGACGCTACACAATGTGATAAAAATAGTACAAATGTGATATTGTACTGGGATAAGGTGCATACATTATGAAAAGGGATGATATTTATTCCGATAGATGGCGCAAGCCATCAGTAACTTTCAGTTGCACGATAAGGAGATGTCTTTTTCATAATTTATGCACCTTATCCCAGTACAATATCACATTTGTACTATTTTTTTCACAATAATATTTTTGTAAGTATATTTTCAAAATATCCCTCGAATCTATAAAAATACGAATATATTAACAATTTGAGATTATATTTTTAATAGATGTCAATTAAATTTATAAATGTGTACAGATTCAGAACCTCAGCCAAGTCTTAAAGCTATGTGATACAGTATATGTGAAACACTGTATCTCTCATATTTTGAAATCGAGATAACGCGCAGAAACTCTGCAATCACACATTGATTCCAAAATCACTTCACTAGGTACCGATAAAAAAGAACAACTTAGTTTATGATATTTACAACAATGAATATTTTTATGACAGATAAGTCGGTAGACAAGTAGGTTACATCCTCGATTCCCGACAGTCATGAACTGGGATTAAATCCCGCGTTAACATTTTGTTTAATATGTGAATAACCTTCACATATTATTCATTGTTGTAAATATCATAAACTAGGTTGTTGAGCGGTACCTAATAAAGTGATTTTGGAATCGATCCTATCTTTATGATGCATTAGCGCGCCATCTGTTATCATAATTCGAAACTATTATAGACGTGTATGATTCTTTTTAAAAATTAAACAATTTCTACTGTCCTTACTGCAAAAATATAAAAATTAATGGGAGGGCCTGGCTCATCAGTGGTGAACCCTCCCAGCGGTCTCGCCAGTTTAATTATGTGTGAAGGTTATTTACATATTAAAACAAAGTGTCCAATACGGGATTCGATACCGGTTCTTAGCTGTCGGGAATCGAGGGATTTAACCCCTCGTCCACCGGCTATATTTTTTACACCAATCACACACATGGTATCTTTGTTTTTTATCCAATATTGGTTGGCAACCGAATTATACTTACTTCTCCCTTTTTGAATTTTACGTCATAAAAAAAAATAAATTTAGAATAAATATTAGAATTTATAATACAATATAATGCGGCTTATGATTGTAAAACGACATTTGAAAATTATTCCGCATGTGTTTCTTTTAAACGAAAAATCGAAATTTATTTTTAAGGAGAAATAACCATTATTTCTAACCTTAGGGATGAAGTATGAAAGAATGAATTGTGAAGAGTAATGATAAACCCATCTCTGGACACTTTATTTTTCCGTTTATCATTACTCTTCACAATTCATCCTTTCGTACTTCATCCCTAAGGTTAGAAATAATGGTTATTTCTCCTTAAAAATAAATTTCGATTTTTCGTTTAAAAGAAACACATGCAGGATAATTTTCAAATGTTGTTTTACAAAGATTAGAATGTAACTTTACTTTTCGAATTATTTTTTAAAAATAATTTTAGATAATGCTACATTCTATTAAAACGATGTAAAATTTCTTATTCAGACATCTAATTTTAAAATATTTTTTTTTAAATCTTATATATCTGTAATATAATTTGGTTTGGCAGTGTGTTTATTATGATATTTTTTTATGAAATATATAATCTCTCTCTCTATACACACACAAAGTTTTATTAAGACCAGCGGTCTTATACAGATTCACCACAGGAAGAAATAATAGATGGA
Source organism: Cordylochernes scorpioides (assembly GCA_030710605.1). Classification (NCBI taxonomy): domain Eukaryota; kingdom Metazoa; phylum Arthropoda; class Arachnida; order Pseudoscorpiones; family Chernetidae; genus Cordylochernes; species Cordylochernes scorpioides. The sequence continues at coordinate 221,475,677 of CP092863.1, read as the reverse complement.
GCTCCTATACTCCAGGCAGCGCAGCACCCAACAACAGCCTCCTGGTCTGACGCATGTCCAATGGACAAACGTTCCTTTGTGCATACGTCATGGTTAGCAACTCTCTCTATACTGACCTTACTGCAATAATAAAAATTATTAGGTGAAAGTACTTGGCGGGGTCGGTAGGTTAATCTCCAGACCGCTCTTATCTCGCTCTTGTTGAACCTAAGATCACTGCATCCAGTCCCACGACCAGTGAAGTGAGCTTCGCTTCTAGCTCACACCATAGAACTGTAAAACTACCCAAGATAGAATTGAAGAAGTTTACAGGAGAAATAAAAGATTGGTTGGGATGGTGGGCATAGTTCAATAAGATACATGTCGATCCCACTTTATAAGACAAGTTTCAATATCTTGTGCAATCCAGGTCGCCGGGAACCAGAGCTAGTAAACTGGTTTATAGTTATCCGCTGACTGCCGAGAATTACCCCAAAGTCATATATAATTTGACAGAACGATTTGGAAGGTCTGAATTGTTGCAACAAATATATGTCAGAGATCTTAACCGTCTGATGATTGACTGCTCCTCCAAACAACAGTTGAAGGTGACTTCATTTTATGATGAGTTGGTGACTCATTTGAGAGCATTGGAATCCTTAAAGATTGAGGCCAGACAGATGTCTGTATTTATATTTCCAATGATTGAGGCATGTCTCTCAGAGGAACTCATGAAGGCTTGGCAAAGAAGCTCCCTCCATGATGTCAAGATTGATGCTAATGATTCGACTCAAACTAGAGTTGACCTAATTATGGAGTTTCTCCAAAAGGAAGCTGCAGCAGAACAAGACAGAGCCTTAGCTGGATCCAAGTTTGGACTTAAATCTTTGAAACAGGATAGAAACGTGGGCAGACAATCACATCCTGCTAAGATACCTACGGCCTCTGGACTATTTGCTGGACGTGCCCAGAATTGCATCTTTTGTAATAAAGATCATAAAAACACAGAATGTCTTGCTGCGCACAGAATGAGCGTTAAAGAAAGAAGAGAGCGTATTAAAAACGCTAAATGTTGTTTCTCCTGCCTCCAACCAGGTCATATCTCTTCTAATTGTAGAAGGCGCATAACTGAATGTATTCGATGTAAGAAGAAGCACCTTGATATTTTATGCCCTCTTAATGCTCCTGGACGAGAGTCAGCGGATGAAGACAAGGAACAGGTGGAAGACTGTGACGTTTTTCCTACAGTTGAAAACGGAGTTTCATTCTCTGGTCTTAGCGCTTCGTCTCTGATTTTGCTACAGACTCTGAAGATTAAAGTCGAAGGTGCGACTTCGACTAAAGTAGTGCGTGCCCTCCTTGACACAGGTTCCCAACGATCCTATATTTTGTCTAAAACTGCCCAGGATCTCGGACTATCTCCCATTGGCCAGGAATCACTTAAACATGTGGTGTTTGGAGGTCATACTAGTTAAAGTGTCCACCAAGAATACAGAGTCAATTTGGGTCATGCATCGGGGAATTTTAAAATGGTCGCGAAGCTTCTTGACCAACAAAATATCTGGTAACTTACCAAGATTGAGCCGCAGGCCATGTATGAAAGAACTCAAAGCATGCAAACTGGGATCCTGATATTGGAGAGGATGACATGAAAATTGAAATATGTGTAAGGATCTATTATTATCATATTAATGGGAGGGCCTGGCTCATCAGTGGTGAACCCTGCCCAGTAAGGACAGTAGAAATTGTTTAATTTGCAAAAGAATCATACGCGTCTATAATAGTTTCAAATTTTCATAACAGATGGCGCGCTAATGCATTATAATATAATTATTCAAATAAAAGACTCAATTTAAAGTTTGCGGAAGAGCGATTGCTCGAAGCATATATAATATTTATAATTATATGTAATCTGCTGTCCTCAAAGCTATTGTCCTTAGTTTATCTAAAATACCCATTCCAAGAGTGTAACATCAGTATCACTATAAAAGGAAACTCGAAAAATGCAATATAACAGCGATATGGTAGATTAAACTGGCGAAACCGCTGGGAGGGTTCATCACTGATGAGCCAGACCCTCCCATTAATTTTTCCATTGCAGTAAGGTAGTATAAATTGTTTCATTTGTAAAAGAATCATACGCGTCTATAATAGTTTCGAATTTTCACAAAGTTAGTTTAATGGGAAGATGTATGATCTCTTTTTTCTGCTATTTAGTGATCTGACAAAAATCCTTGAAACAGGCCACAACGAATCATCACTTCGACATTTTATACTGAACTTCGCGTCATTGTTTTGTGAAACGTTTATCAGCCTTTTCTTCACAATGTTGAAAACATCACACAAGTTAGCATTTTGGTTATGAATATTTCGTCATCGCATCTAGTTAATGTTCTAGTCAATATAATATCATTCAAAATTAAATATATTTATTAGTTTTCAATGGTAATTTTAGTTCCTATTCCTGAAAGAAAAATAAGGACGCACCCAAAGGAAGTACTAACTTACATTATGTTTACTTTGAACCTATAAAAATTAATTCATAAAACACAATTAGGAAAAAGGTTAAAAGTTAAACTCGTAAGCATCTTGTATTGGGAATATAGGAAAAATTTAGCGCCATATTGAACAGTGGTTAACTTGAAAAAATCTCAATGTCTTAAAATTGAAAAATTAATTTTTCACATATCAACATATATAGTCACGACCGTCTTTCCTGGCCTCTGTCACGGATGCGCGCGCATCATCATTATGATCATTATCATTATCTAATGATAATTATTATTATCAACATACATGTATATAGTCACGACCGTCTTTCCTGGCCTCTGTCACGGATGCGCGCGCATCATCATTATGATCATTATCATTATCTAATGATAATTATTATTATTATCTTTCCTGGCCTCTGTCACGGATGCGCGCGCATCATCATTATGATCATTATCATTATCTAATGATAATAATTATTATTATATATAGTCACGACCGTCTTTCCTCATCGGCCGCCTCTGTCACGGATGCGCGCGCACAGGGAGGTCACGTGCTCGCCAGCAGCCAACGGGCGCGCGCCGCCGGCATTACGTCATAGATTATAAACACAAGGTAATAAGGCCAAATAAAAAAATAGTGTGTGATAAGGCACAATTTGGATTATCTATATATATAAAAATGAATGTATGTGTGTCTGTTTGTTTGTTTGTCCTTTATGCCTGACCAAACCACTCATTGGATCGCCATGAAACTTTGGGAAGTTATTTAGTATAGTACTGGGAAGGTTTCTAGCAAATAAAATTTTTGAAATAACTTTTCGCCTAGAAATAATCAAGATAAATATTCTAATTTATCTGTTATAATTCAACAATCTGCTCTAAATATTATCATGATGATACGATGATTTTGTAATGTAGAAAATTAGGAAAGACAAAATTCAGGATGACACGGCAATTTATTTGAGACAAGAATAATGATACAATTCAAAGGCAAGATACTATTCCTTTAACTTCCAATTACCGAGGGAACCAATTAATATTGATTTTATTCAACTTATCGAGTATTTTTCAAGGGACCGGGAAAAAATGTTCACTTTATCGAGAGATTCGTTAAACAAACCTTTACTCGGGTAAAACCCGGGCGAAGCCAGGTACATCCATACAAGAATAATGATACAATTCCAAGGCAAGATACTATTCCTTTAACTTCCAATTACCGAGGGAACCAATTAATATTGATTTTATTCAACTTATCGAGTATTTTTCAAGGGACCGGGAAAAAAATGTTCACTTTATCGAGAGATTCGTTAGACAAACTTTTACTCAGGTAAAACCCGGGCGAAGCCGGGTACGTCCGCTAGTAGATTATAAACACAAGGTAATAAGACCTAATCCAAATAAATAAATAGTGTGTGATAAGGCACAATTTGGATTATATTTAATACAGTTATCAGCGTCATGCACAATTCTGTCACGTTAAGTCACGTGTCAAGTTACGGTAAGTAGAAATTTAAAAATTAAAAAAAGATGCTGAAACCCGGGATCGAACCAGGGACCTTTAGATATTCAGTCTAACGCTCTCCTAACTGAGCTATTTCGGCTTATTTAATTTATTTCTATAGAAGCTTCTATCTTTATAATTATGTATATTTTCAAAAAGTCAATTCGCTCGCGCCTCTAGCGGTGAAAATGAGGGGTAATACCAGCTGACCTAATGTACATGTAAAGTTTGGAGCGGGACGTTTCACAAGAGTGACATCCACAGCTCCAATTTATAATTGTAACAAATAGTATTTGAATAAAAACATTCAATCGGGTAAAACACGGGCGTTGCCCGGGTCATTCGGCTAGTCAACATATATAGTCACGACCGTGGCCTCTGTCACGGATGCGCGCGCACAGGGAGGTCACGTGCTCGCCGGCAGCCAATAAAAATTAAAAAAAAAACTCCCTCGAGCCAGATTTGAACCAGCAACCTAAGGATTACCGTTGTAACATCTACAGTCCTCCGCTCTGCCAACTGAGCTATCGAGGGCTACAAACTGAATTGATAAGTTTACCTTATAAAGTCAACTAATCCTATTTCTACACAAAATGTATCAACATATATAGTCACGACCGTCATGGGTTCTGTCACGGATGCGCGCGCATCATCATTATGATCATTATCATTATCTAATGATAATAATAATAATAATTTTTATTATAATAATAATAATAATTATTATTATTATTATTATTATTATTATATTATTATCCATCCATCAACATATATAGTCACGACCGTCATGGGTTCTGTCACGGATGCGCGCGCATCATCATTATGATCATTATCATTATCTGATGATAATAATAATAATAATTATTATTATTATATTATTATTATCCATCCATTATATATATAGTCACGACCGTCATGGGTTCTGTCACGGATGCGCGCGCACAGGGAGGTCACGTGCTCGCCGGCGGCCAACGGGCGCGCGCCGCCGGCATTACGTCATAGATTATAAACACAAGGTAATACGGCCAAATAAAAAAATAGTGTGTGATAAGGCACAATTTGGATTATCTACTTATATAATTGCCTTATTCTCTCTGTGTGAAGTTCACTGTGTGAAGTTCACGGATAGATTTTGGTCAGAATGGATAAAATAAAAAAAGTGTCAAGGGATGGGAATCGAACCCACGACCTTCCGCTTACCGGGCAGATGCCATGACCACTAGGCTACCCTGACATATTTTTCCGTTCACATTTTTATTTTTATATTTTCAAGACACACACAGTTTGGGGCGGGACGTTTCACAAGAGAGACATCCACGGCGCCAATTTATAATTGTAACAAATAGTATTTTAATTAAAACATTTTTAAAATATATACGCACTCGGGTAAAACCCGGGCGTTGCCCGGGCCATTCGTCTAGTATATATATAGTCACGACCGTCTTTCCTCATCGGCCGCCTCTGTCACGGATGCGCGCGCACAGGGAGGTCACGTGCTCGCCGGCAGCCAACGGGCGCGCGCCGCCGGCATTACGTCATAGATTATAAACACAAGGTAATAAGGCCAAATAAAAAAATAGTGTGTGATAAGGCACTATTTGGATTATAGATTATAAACACAAGGTAATAAGACCTAATCCAAATAAATAAATAGTGTGTGATAAGGCACAATTTGGATTATATTTAATACAGTTATCAGCGTCATGCACAATTCTGTCACGTTAAGTGTCAAGTTACGGTAAGTAGAAATTTAAAAATTAAAAAAAGATGCCGAAACCCGGGATCGAACCAGGGACCTTTAGATATTCAGTCTAACTCTCTCCTAACTGAGCTATTTTGGCTTATTTTATTTATTTCTATAGAAGCTTCTATTCATGGTAAACGGTTTGCGGATTTCGACAAATTAGAAAGAAGGAATCATATATCGCCGCAACTCTTTTTATTATTATAGCGGTTAAGGAAGCTTTCGGGCAAGCCCTTCTTCAGCTAATTATATTGTACAAACAAAGAGAGATTATATATAGTTTTTAATATAAAACAAAATAAACGAAAAGAATTTTACCACGCCCTTATCGCCCTCGTTCAATAGCACCGCGTGGCCACGTCATGTCTGATCCTAACTTCAAATGTAATATGGTACAAAAATATCTTAAAAGAAAGTTACGTAATTGAATAAATATAAAGAATCAACTATAAACAGTTCAACGGATTTAGTGGAGATTTTTAGGCTAGAAGGGGAACGTACTGTGATGGCAACTGTATACTTTTGTTTAATGGTTTAGGGTGCTTCATGGTTTCTATTGCTTCAAGAATGAGTCTTTGGGTTTTAGTTTTGGCATTTGTATGGAGGATTCTGGTATTATTGAAGTCTGGAGTGTGTCCGGTTTCTCTGACGTGGTCAACAATTAAGGAGTTTGGGTTTAGTTTAGAGATGTTTCTTTGGTGTTCTTTGATTCTGATTGAAAGATCTCTTGATGTCTCGCCGATGTAGACACTATTGCAGTTGAGGCAGGGAATTTGGTAAACTATATCTTTTTTCTGTTTCTGGTCGGTGCTTTTGGTGATTGGGTTTCTTAGAATCGAGCCCATGGAAGGTGAACCTCTGAAGATGGTTTTTATGCCAAAACTTTTGAGTTTGCGGGCTATTGTAATTGTAGATTCTGTATATGGTAAGTAACAGGTGGAGATGTACTGATTGGAGTTATTTCTGGGAGTCCCTGGTTTATATCTATTTCTTTTAATGAAAGGAAGCGGGTATCCAGATTTAAGAAGCTGGTTTTCGATAGATTTAAGTTCCTTGTTGTATTCTATTTTTGAAGAACAGTGGGTGAAAGCTCTTTTCGTCAAGGTACGTACAACTGTTATTTTGTGGGAGATGGGAGAATTGGAGGCAAAGTGTAGGTACTGCGTTGGGGAGGTAGGTTTTCTATAAACTTTTGTTGTAAAACCGGTTCTATTTCTGGTAAATAAAATGTCGAGGAATGGCAGGCTTCCGTTATTTTCTTTTTTTTTTTTTTTTTTTTTTTTTTTTTTTTTTCTATTGTAAATTGAATAGATGAGTTGAAGCTATTGAGGGATTCTAGGATGTGATTTTCACTGTTTTCTGTGATTATGCAAAAAATATCATCGACGTATCTTGACCAGATTAATATTTCGTTGGGTTTTACTTCAGTAATCCATGAGTCAATGGTGGAGAGAACTATTTCGGCTAGAATTGTAGACAGTGGGCTTCGCATCGGGGTGCCTTTTATTTGGTTGTAGTATTCTCCTGTAAATTTAACCTTGCAATCCTGAAACTCACTGAAATCTGTTTAAAGAGCACAACAGTTAAATTTACAGGAGAATACTACAACCAAATAAAAGGCACCCCGATGGGAAGCCCACTGTCTACAATTCTAGCCGAAATAGTTCTCTCCACCATTGACTCATGGATTACTGAAGTAAAACCCAACGAAATATTAATCTGGTCAAGATACGTCGATGATATTTTTTGCATAATCACAGAAAACAGTGAAAATCACATCCTAGAATCCCTCAATAGCTTCAACTCATCTATTCAATTTACAATAGAAAAAGAAAATAACGGAAGCCTGCCATTCCTCGACATTTTATTTACCAGAAATAGAACCGGTTTTACAACAAAAGTTTATAGAAAACCTACCTCCCCAACGCAGTACCTACACTTTGCCTCCAATTCTCCCATCTCCCACAAAATAACAGTTGTACGTACCTTGACGAAAAGAGCTTTCACCCACTGTTCTTCAAAAATAGAATACAACAAGGAACTTAAATCTATCGAAAACCAGCTTCTTAAATCTGGATACCCGCTTCCTTTCATTAAAAGAAATAGATATAAACCAGGGACTCCCAGAAATAACTCCAATCAGTACATCTCCACCTGTTACTTACCATATACAGAATCTACAATTACAATAGCCCGCAAACTCAAAAGTTTTGGCATAAAAACCATCTTCAGAGGTTCACCTTCCATGGGCTCGATTCTAAGAAACCCAATCACCAAAAGCACCGACCAGAAACAGAAAAAAGATATAGTTTACCAAATTCCCTGCCTCAACTGCAATAGTGTCTACATCGGCGAGACATCAAGAGATCTTTCAATCAGAATCAAAGAACACCAAAGAAACATCTCTAAACTAAACCCAAACTCCTTAATTGTTGACCACGTCAGAGAAACCGGACACACTCCAGACTTCAATAATACCAGAATCCTCCATACAAATGCCAAAACTAAAACCCAAAGACTCATTCTTGAAGCAATAGAAACCATGAAGCACCCTAAACCATTAAACAAAAGTATACAGTTGCCATCACAGTACGTTCCCCTTCTAGCCTAAAAATCTCCACTAAATCCGTTGAACTGTTTATAGTTGATTCTTTATATTTATTCAATTACGTAACTTTCTTTTAAGATATTTTTGTACCATATTACATTTGAAGTTAGGATCAGACATGACGTGGCCACGCGGTGCTATTGAACGAGGGCGATAAGGGCGTGGTAAAATTCTTTTCGTTTATTTTGTTTTATATTAAAAACTATATATAATCTCTCTTTGTTTGTACAATATAATTAGCTGAAGAAGGGCTTGCCCGAAAGCTTCCTTAACCGCTATAATAATAAAAAGAGTTGCGGCGATATATGATTCCTTCTTTCTAAGAAGCTTCTATCTTTATAATTATGTATATTTTCAAAAAGTCAATTCGCTCGCGCCTCTAGCGGTGAAAATGAGGGGTAATACCAGCTGACCTAATGTACATGTAAAGTTTGGAGCGGGACGTTTCACAAGAGTGACATCCACGGCTCCAATTTATAATTGTAACAAATAGTATTTGAATAAAAACATTCAATCGGGTAAAACACGGGCGTTGCCCGGGTCATTCGGCTAGTCAACATATATAGTCACGACCGTGGCCTCTGTCACGGATGCGCGCGCACAGGGAGGTCACGTGCTCGCCGGCAGCCAATAAAAATAAAAAATAAAAAAAACTCCCTCGAGCCGGATTTGAACCAGCGACCTAAGGATCACTGTTGTAACATCTACAGTCCTCCGCTCTGCCAACTGAGCTATCGAGGGATACAAACTGTATGAATAAGTTTACCTTATAAAGTCAACTAATCCTATTTCTACACAAAATGTATATATATATAGTCACGACCGTCTTTCCTCATCGGCCTCTGTCACGGATGCGCGCGCACAGGGAGGTCACGTGGTCGCCGGCTCCCTCGAGCCGGATTTGAACCAGCGACCTAAGGATCACCGTTGTAACATCTACAGTCGGTAAAACACGGGCGTTGCCCGGGTCATTGGCTAGTATTCAATAAAATTTTCAATGATTTAATTCAAATATAGGTTTTGAACTTTTAATTAGACATTTTAAATTTATATTTCGACTTTTTCATTTTAATTTAGACACATGGACTTTCTATATATTCCTTATTTAGGAGCATTTTGAAACAACTAAAAAATTTTGAATATAGTTTTTATTAAAAGAAAGAAGGGCTTGAAATGGAAATAGCGATGTTTGACATCATTTTTAATTCAGGTGAATTATTAATAAACAATTCCGTATCTTCTTTTCATCTTGTTTCATCTGATTTTATGTTGATCAACTCAATAGATGAAGTTATGCTAGAATTATTTTGTACTAGACGAATGACCTGGGCAACGCCGGGTTTACACGATTAAATGTATTATTCAAACACATAAAACATAGCAAAATAAAACATAGCAAATATAGCAAGAGCAGTTATTTTAAACGCTGAATTAGATCAGTTATAGCAAAAAATGAAAATATATACCTGCCGGCGGCGCGCGCCCGTTGGCTGCCGGCGAGCACGTGACTTCCCTGTGCGCGCGCATGGCTGTCGGCGAGGGCCTACGCGACCGCCCGCCATTCGCGCGCACAGGGAAGTCACGTGCTCGCCGGCAGCCAACGGGCGCGTGCCGCCGGCAGGACGCCTGAGTGTTCTAGAGGGCGCTGCTCGTGAGCTAAGTAGAATAATTTGAATATATAGTTTTAATAAATGATTTATATATATTTTAAAATAGCCTATCGTCATCCCCGTTATTTTTTACCTATGTATGGAAATTTTGGTTTGAATTAGTGAACTACTGCGAATTTGTATACCTGACATACAAACCAACAAACAGACAAACATACAAACATTCATTTTTATATATATAGAAGAAGAAGATATATTTTTCAAAATAAAATCTAAATCGCTTAATGAAATTTTTTTCTGTCTAAATCCTTCTTTCTTTATTAATTTTAATTAGCCTTTTTTTATAATTCTGCATAGCAGAACTATAATGGATGTTCAATAACTTAGAAGCTTTTGCATAGTTTCGTCTTGTAAGCAGACCAACTTGATTAAAGTTTCCTGTTTTTCCTTTGATATTGCTTGCGCGATACGAGCCTCTATTAATTTTAAAATTAGTATAAATAAGACGATAATATTTTAATATTATATTTAGGGTTGTCAAAGTTGTGTTTTAAAGTGTCTTAAATAAATATTATATTTAGAAAAAAGTCCATGTGTCTAAATTAAAATGAAAAATATTTAAATTAAAATGAAAAATGTCTAAATATAAATTTAAAATGTCTTATTAAAAGTTAAAAATCTGTATTTTATTTTTCGATTTTTGACTCTGCTTTCAAGTGTGTTTTCAAACTGTTGTTTCTTTTCTAAGTGTGTTGTTGTTTTTATAAATTTATTTATTACACTTTTTAAATATAAATATGTCGGAAAATAAAGAAGTTGTAGCGAAACCATCCATGACTTTAAAGGAATTTACTAAGGATGAACTTTCAAGAATTTCGTCCAATTATTGGTCACCAAATCAAGCTAAGACTTGGCTTGAGTTTGATCAAACTATAATTGAAAAAATTTATTTTAACGAAATTGTAAGTACCGGTTTTTCAACAAAGAAAATTATTATTCTAGAGTTTAGTCAGTATTTGGAAAATTATTTGTGGCCAAATTATGATGATGGCAAACACACACATTCTTACATGATGTCCATTGTAATTATGGTTAATGAAAAGTTCAGGGAAAGAGTTCCAGCATGGAGAACATTTCAAAACAAACCTGATTACTTCCCTCAATTCTTCACAAAGGTTTTAGAAGCCAGTCTTAGTCAAGATTTGGTAGCAAAAGAACAAACAGCCCTTCTTGACTTCATAATTCACAGTTTTAATAGCATTGAAGTAGATCTAATACGTAATCAAATTCAAAAAATTGCCTCAATAAGTACCTGGGTATCTTTGCCACCAGAGAGATTAGAGACTGAATTAAAAAAGGATGCAAAATTTGCCCAGGCATGGTCAAAAATGAAAAAACATGTGAAAAAATTATCAGAAGAAAAACTTAATAAGTTAAATTTTACAAGATATTATTTGATGAATCTCTTTAAAAAGTTTTCAGATTATCTTGACCAAATTCCTAGTGAAGAGGATGTCCCCACGTTGAGCAAGGATCAGGAAGAGATAACAATGTACTGTGAGAGGTTCATTACTCTGCTCATTGATTTGATCACCCAGGGGAGGATCAGGGTGTTCGTCAATGTGCTCCTGGATGCCTCCCATGTAATGGTCAAGGCATCTCTTTCCAACTTGAACCAGAGAATTGAAGGTCGTTTATTTGGTCAATTACTGAATATGCTCAAGTTTTACACCAATTTTGAAATAAATGATATTACTGGTGAGCCTTTAACTGATCACGATATGACCAAATTACATTATGACCGCATTACTTCCTTGCAGAAAGTTGCTATTCATTCCATTCCAGAATTAAGAAAATTTGCAATTTCTAATGTTGCTGAAGTTGATACCCGTGAAAGACTCTCTGATTTCCTGAAGCCCTTAGATCTTGAGAGGTTAAAAGAAATTGGAGCCATGTTAAAATTGGTTTCCTCGATGGAGGACAAACGATACGATGCCAAGTTCATGGCGGAGATTCTCATTACTCATCATGAACGGAGGATCTCCCAGCTGGAAGCTCTGAATGAGATGCCGCTGTATCCCACGGAAGAAGTGATCTGGGACGAGAACATCGTCCCAACTGAGTATTTCTCTGGAGACAGCTGTCTGGCACTACCCAAGCTGAACCTCCAGTTCCTCACTCTCCACGACTACCTCCTGAGGAACTTCCACCTGTTCCGGCTGGAGTCCACCTATGAGATCCGACAGGATATTGAAGATGCCGTCAGCCGCCTGAATCCCTGGAAGGCAGAGGACGGAGGAGTGTTGATCAAGGGCTGGGCGCGGATGGCTCACCCCATTCTCAACTTTACCGTGGTAGAGGTGGGAAAGCCCAAGATTGGGGAGAAGCAGCCCTCGAGGGTGAAAGCAGACATCACAGTCAACCTCAACCTGAAGAAGGAATACAAGCTGGAGTGGGAGAACCTCCGCAAACATGACGTCTGCTTCCTCATCACGGTGAGGCCAACCCGCAACTACGGGAAACGCTACGACTACAAGCAGCCATTCATCCCTCAGGTAGGACTGACCTATGTGAGGGGCTGCGAGATCGAGGGCATGCTGGACACCAATGGCCGCGTCATCGAGGAGGGGCCGGAGCCCAAGCCTGAACTTCCTGGGGACACCAGGACCTTCCGTGTATGGCTGGACTGTAACCAGTACCGGCTAGATATGGACGAGGGCCTCCAGAAGTCAGAGGATGTGGACATCTATGGCTCTTTCAGCATCATCCTGCGCCGTAAGCCAAAGGAGAACAACTTCAAGGCAGTGCTGGAGACCATCCGCGACCTGATCAACACGCAGTGTGTTGTCCCCAACTGGCTGGAGAACCTACTGCTGGGCTACGGGGACCCTGACTCCGCCCACTACTCCATGATGGACAACCAGCTACCTCTGCTGGACTTCAACGACACCTTCCTCACCTATGACCACCTGGTGGAAAGCTTCCCCGGCTACAAAGTCATCACTAACGCCGAGCCCTCCGAGCTGGTCCCTCCCTTCAAGATCCAATTCCACAACATTGTTGATGGGAAGCGGGTCCAGCCAGAAGAGGGCCTGCCCACCTTGGAAGTGCTGCCCCACGTCCTGCCTAGCCGTGGGCCATACCCGTACGAGAGGCCCAAGAGGAACTCTGTCAAGTTCACCCCCACCCAGGTGGAGGCTATCATGGGGGGCATGCAGCCAGGGCTGATGATGGTGGTGGGACCCCCGGGAACTGGTAAAACTGACGTGGCCGTCCAGATCATCTCCAACCTCTACCACAACTTCCCAAAGCAGAGGACCCTGATTGTGACCCACTCCAATCAGGCCTTGAACCAGCTCTTTGAGAAGATCATGGCTCTGGACATTGACGAGAGACACTTGCTGCGTCTGGGTCATGGAGAGGAAGCCTTGGAGACAGAGAAGGACTTCAGCAGGTACGGGAGGGTCAACTACGTGTTGCAGCACAGGATCGAGCTCCTGGGGCAGGTGCACAAGCTGAAGGAGAGCCTGGCGATCACCCGGGACGTGTCCTTCACCTGCGAGGCGGCTGGCCACTTCTACCTGTACGATGTGCTGGCCAGGTGGGAGGAATACCTGAGCAAGGTGAAGGTGGAGCCGCCCTGCTCCAATGAAGACCTCATCTCCCTCTTCCCATTCACCAACTTCTTCGAGGATGCCCCCCAGCCTCTCTTTAGTGGAGCCACTTTTGACGAAAACTTTGAAATTGCTGAGGGCTGCTTCACCTACATCAAGAACATCTTCACCCAACTTGAGGAGTTCAGGGCTTTTGAGCTGCTGAGGAGTGGCCTGGACAGGTCCAAGTACCTTCTGGTGAAGGAAGCCAAAATCATCGCCATGACCTGTACCCACGCCGCCCTGAAGCGGAAGGAACTGGTGGAGCTGGGATTTGAATATGACAACATCCTGATGGAGGAGTCCGCTCAGATCCTGGAGATTGAGACCTTCATCCCCCTGCTGCTGCAGAACCCCCAGGACGGCCACAACCGGCTGAAGCGCTGGATCATGATCGGAGACCACCACCAGCTCCCACCTGTCATCAAGAACATGGCTTTCCAGAAGTACTGCAACATGGAGCAGGCGCTGTTCACCAGGCTGGTGCGGCTGGGAGTGCCCACCGTAGACCTGGATGCCCAGGGCAGGTCCCGACCTACCATCTGCCAGCTCTTCAACTGGAGGTACAAGACCCTGGGCAATCTGCCCCACGTTCTCTCCACAGCAGACTACCAAAGGGCCAACCCCGGACTTTGGTACGACTACCAGCTCATCAACGTGGAGGACTTCAACGGAGTGGGGGAGTCTGAGCCCAACCCCCACTTCTACCAAAACTTGGCGGAGGCCGAGTACGTGGTAGCCCTGTACATGTACATGAGGGTGCATGGTTACCCTGCAGAGAAGATCTCCATCCTGACCACCTACAACGGGCAGAAGCACCTCATCCGGGATGTGGTGAAGCAGAGGTGTGCGGACAACCCTCTGTTCGGCAGCCCCCACAAGATCACCACAGTGGACAAGTACCAGGGCCAGCAGAACGACTACATCCTCCTCTCTCTGGTCAGGACCAAGACCGTGGGGCACCTACGGGACGTCAGGAGACTCGTGGTGGCCATGTCCAGAGCCAGGCTGGGGCTGTACATCTTCGCCAGGGTGGAGCTGTTCCAGAACTGCCTGGAGCTGGCGCAGACCTTCTACCTCCTCACTCAGCGGCCCACCCTGCTCCATCTCAACCCCGGGGAGCAGTACGCCACCTGCAGACGGCCCCACTCTCAGCTGCCGTGCAGCCAGCCCGTGGTGATCCAGAACATGCCCCACATGGCCCAGTATGTCTATGACCTCTACCAGCACCTGCTCATGTCTGCCCAGCCACCGGCCGCAGCTGTGGAGGAGGAGGAGGAGGAACCGATGGAAGAATGAGGTGGCCCCATATTTACATATATCCCATAGATTACCTTTCTGTAAATATATCTATTTTCTTTCTCATTTAAATGTTCATTTTGAGATACTGCTGTATATATAAGGAAATATGCTGAATATTTGTCTTCTGTCACTGGAAAATTGTTTTGTTTTTTCTATACACAAATAACACCATCCCCCACTCCAGTAACCACATGGTTTGTTGGTGAGAATGACTCCCTATTTCCACGCCATTGGTAGAATTGTATCGCTGCAGTGTGCTTATGTAAATTCACACAAAAATCTCATGGAGTCTCATGTAGAAATGTGAGTTAAATAAATGCTGTAAGTTAGATGTGGTAGACTCTTCCCATCCCATCTACTTGTTGATGGTTTTTGAACTCAGGTTCCTGGACCCTGCTATGAACTACCAATGCTATCCTGTACAACAACCTCCCTGTAAAGGACAACACCTAGTTACAAATCCAAAGTTTCCATTAGGGAGAGATGTCCTCTTACTGGAGAGTTGCTACAGTAGAACTACCTCCCTGTAAAGGACAACACCTAGTTACAAATCCAAAGTTTCCTTTAGGGAGAGGTGTCCTCTTACTGGAAAGTTGCAATTTTTTTAGTTGCTAAAACTTAAAAAGAATCTTTGAGCACATTATATTCAGCTATTAGTTTATCATATTCTTGTCAAATACTATTTTGATGTTCAAGAAACATTTAAGAATTTAGAATACATGAATTTTATCAAGATTTTGATACCAGTGATAGAACAGATAAACATTTTAATTCAATTAATTTGTTATTCAAATATCTATTGCAAGAATTCTTTCAGAAATAATTAGTATTTTTCAAAACATTGTCTGAAATTTTAACTTTATAAAAACGAAATTCAAGTACATTATCAATTTTCAGGACAATTTTTTATTGTATTTTGGTTATATATTTAATCATTCTATATGCAGTTACGAGCGTCATCAATTCTTCATCTCTTAATCATTCACCTCTGTCACCGTTTGCTTTTTTTTGGAATGGCGCCCTCCTATTGGTTGGCTACGATCTCGCCACCTTTGCCCCCCCCCCCCCCCCATCATGCCCCCCCCCACTCGCTATTTTGTCTTTGTAACTATTGTGTTGGAGCTGGTCGCTCCCTAAATAAATGCATATATTAGATAATAACCAAATGGAATCCTCTCTTTCTTTTTCCCAGTAAGAGACGCCTACGGAAGCCAACAGTACATAGACAGATAAAGCACATAGGCTATAGTTATTAACTAACATATGCAATTATTTAAGGTGCCAATTTATAATTGTAACAAATAGTATTTGAAACAAAACATTCAATCGGGTAAAACACGGGCATTGCTCGGGTCATTCGGCTAGTATATAATAATGATAAGGCACAATTTGGATTATAGATTATAAACACAATGTAATAAGACCAAATAAATCAATTGTGTGAGACGTTTCGGTAACAGCGTTGTTACCATCTTCAGACAAAAGTACAAAGTAACAAAAGTTTCAGTACTTTTGTCTGAAGATGGTAACAACACTGTTACCGAAACGTCACACACTATTTATTTATTTGGATTTGGTCTTATTACCTTGTATCATATATAATAATTTTATCTCATATTTTAAAAATTATTTTAGATCCTTTTATTAAAATTTTACACATATAAATTTACTGGCAATACGCTTCTTTTAAATATCATCAAATATTATCTCTACAGACCTTACTGCAATGATATGAGTTATTGAATGAGAGGGCTTGGCTCATCAGTACTGAACCCTCTCAGCGGTTTCGCCAAATTAATCTCTAGACCGCTCTACTATTGTATTGGATTGGTTTGGAATATACCCTGTATTTTCTATGGAAGGCAGCTTAGGGGGGTTTAGTGAACTAGGGACATAAGCTTATAGGTCTGTAGAGGTACATACATAAAATTTCAAGGTATTGCATCGAGCAAAGCTCTTCCGCAAAATATGTAATGATAACAGTATAAACGTCACACACTAATAAATTATTTGGATTAGGTCTTACTTTCTTTTATTATAATCTATAATCCAAATTGTACTTTATCATTTCAATGCTTCATTTCTTTTTTTCTGAGTGAGTCCAGCTCTCACACTAATAAGTGACCACAGGGAGCACCAATGCCTTTACAAGTCTCCTCTTTGTCTTGAAAGAAATGCTTCTATCTTCCATAATCTTGTCCAGTTTCATCATTGAGTCTCTTCCTAGTGCTATTCTTCTTTTTACTTTCTCTAAGCAACTTCCCATATGGTCAATATATATAAAATAAATCAATAAATAAGATAATATTTATTCTGATACACTAGTACCTTTCTTAGTGGACATCTCTAAACAATGGACAGTTTTTATCACAAAAATTGTTCTCCCATTGAAAATATGTTTGCGCTAGTAGACATCTCCAAACAATGGGCGCTCTTCCAATGCATAATTTATTGATTTTATAAGTTAGAATGACTTTGTTGACATCATCTTTGAATCCTTCCTTCCTTCTATTCTGAGAAGGAACAAGATTGGTATCTATGACCACACTAGACTGACTCATTTACAGATACTGGAGTGTCTCACCTCCTCAGACATGCTCCTGGATCCCGGTTCTTCAGCCTCCATCCCAAGGCAATGAAGAAGACAAGTTGTGGTGAAGGCTACCACTTACAAATACCATCTTGGTCTTGAGGTGGATAATGCAAGCCACCCATCGCCAGTTACTCATGGTCCACAGTGTTGTTCTTCTGGTCATCTACGGACAATGACTTTCCAGAATGGTTTCAAGGTTTCCCCACTATGTACTAAGTGCAATTCTCAGCCTGCAACCCCAAGACATTATTGACTGTATTGACTCATCCATTGATGAGCTCTACTCTTCCCCGGCAGACACCATCAAAAGTCTCAAGCTTTACAGGCTTGATACCTTAGTGTGATTTGAGTGGAGATAAGAAAGAAAGAAGAAGTGTTGTACTTGGTTTGACACAATCTTTCCTGCAGTGGAAGCCACTTATGTAAACCCTAGCCATATACAGTAAAATCCCGCCAAAACAAACCTGGGTTATAGTGAACCTTTCCTTTTAATGAACCTGAAAAATAATCCCCATTTTATTTATAATACAGTGAACTACGGCTATAATTACAAGGTAATAAGACCAAATAAATTAATAGGGTGTGACATTTTGGTAACAGCGTTCATACCATCACACTATTAATTTATTTGGATTTTGATCTTATTACATTGTAGCTCTAATCTATAATCCACATTGTAACTTATCAACATACTAGACGAAAGGCCCGGGCAACGCCCGGGGTTTACCCAAGTGCGAATATATTTTAAAAACGTTGTCTTGGGTGGTCGCTATTGACAGGGTGGTCTGTATAGACAGGTGGATGTATCACACAGCTGATAACAGGGTTGTCTAGAGTGGTCGCTATAGACAGGGTGGTCTGTATAGACAGGTGGATGTATCACACTGCTGATAACAGGGTTGCCTAAGGTGACCGCTATAGACAGGGTGGTCTGTATAGACAGGCAGCTGATAACAGGGTTGTCTAGAGTGGTCGCTATAGTCAGGGTGGTCTGTATAGACAGGTGGATGTATCACACTGCTGTTAACAGGGTTGCCTAGAGTGACCGCTATAGACAGGGTGGTCTGTATAGACAGGTGAATGTAACACACTGCTGATAACAGGGTTGTCTAGAGTGGCCGCTATAGACAGGTGTATGTATCGCACAGCTGATAACAGGGTTGTCTAGAGGGGGGCAGGGAGGCCACGTGTTCGCTGGCAGCCAATGGGCGCGCATTCTATCCGTGAGCTTCAGACAAACAGACAGAATAAGGCAAATATATAAGTAGATATAGTCACGACCGTCGTCTTTCCTCATCGCTGTCACGGATGCGCGCGCATCATCATTATGATCATTTTCATTATCTAATGATAATAATAATAATTATTATTATTATATTATTATTATTATTTTATTAATAATATATATAGTCACGACCATCTTTCCTCATCGGCCTCAGTCACGGATGCGCGCGCATCATCATTATGATCATTATCATTATCTAATGATAATTATTATTTTTATTATTATTATATTATTATTATTATCAACATATATAGTCACGACCGTCATGGGCCGGCCGGTTCTGTCACGGATGCGCGCGCACAGGGAGGTCACGTGCTCGCCGGCAGCAACGGGTGCGCGCCGCCGGCCTTACGTCATAGATTATAAACACAAGGTAATAAGGCCAAATAAAAAAATAGTGTGTGATAAGGCACAATTTGGATTATCTACTTATATAATTGCCTTATTCTCTCTGTGTGAAGTTCACTGTGTGAAGTTCACGGATAGATTTTGGTCAGAATGGATAAAATAAAAAAAGTGTCAAGGGATGGGAATCGAACCCACGACCTTCCGCTTACCGGGCAGATGCCATGAACACTAGGCTACCCTGGACATATTTTTCCGTTCACATTTTTATTTTTATATTTTCAAGACACACACAGTTTGGGGCGGGACGTTTCACAAGAGAGACATCCACGGCGCCAATTTATAATTGTAACGAATAGTATTTTAATTGAAACATTTTAAAAATATATACGCACTCGGGTATAACCCGGGCGTTGCTCGGGCCATTCGTCTAGTATATATATAGTCACGACCGTCATGGGCTGGTTCTGTCACGGATGCGCGCGCACAGGGAGGTCACGTGCTCGCCGGCAGCCAACGGGCGCGCGCCGCCGGCATTACGTCATAGATTATAAACACAAGGTAATAAGGCCAAATAAAAAAATAGTGTGTGATAAGGCACAATTTGGATTATCTACTTATATAATTGCCTTATTCTCTCTGTGTGAAGTTCACTGTGTGAAGTTCACGGATAGATTTTGGTCAGAATGGATAAAATAAAAAAAGTGTTCAAGGGATTGGAATCGAACCCACGACCTTCCGCTTACCGGGCAGATGCCATGACCACTAGGCTACCCTGGACATATTTTTCCGTTCACATTTTTATTTTTATATTTTCAAGACACACACAGTTTGGGGCGGGACGTTTCACAAGAGAGACATCCACGGCGCCAATTTATAATTGTAACGAATAGTATTTTAATTAAAACATTTTAAAAATATATACGCACTCGGGTAAACCGGGCCATTCGTCTAGTATATATATAGTCACGACCGTCTTTCCTCATCGGCCGCCTCTGTCACGGATGCGCGCGCACAGGGAGGTCACGTGCTCGCCGGCAGCCAACGGGCGCGCGCCGCCGGCATTACGTCATAGATTATAAACACAAGGTAATAAGGCCAAATAAAAAAATAGTGTGTGATAAGGCACAATTTGGATTATCTACTTATATAATTGCCTTATTCTGTCTGTGTGAAGTTCATGGATAGATTTTGGTCAGAATGGATAAAATAAAAAAAAGTGTCAAGGGATGGGAATCGAACCCACGACCTTCCGCTTACCGGGCAGATGCCATGACCACTAGGCTACCCTGGACATATTTTTCGTTCACATTTTTATTTTTATATTTTCAAGACACACACAGTTTGGGGCGGGACGTTTCACAAGAGACATCCACGGCGCCAATTTATAATTGTAACGAATAGTATTTGAATTAAAACGTTTTTAAAATATATACGCACTCGGGTAAAACCCGGGCGTTGCCCGGGCCATTCGGCTAGTATAGCTATAACGACCATGGCTATAGTGAACCAAAATTTCAGTTCCATTGGGGTTCACTATATTTAACTGTATCGAACAGCTGGTGGACAAACCCTGTGCTCCTTCCTAAACTTTGAGGGATTCAAAAATTTGAGTCTATATAGAGAGTTGTTTGCCGGTCCCAAGTCCTGATGAAAACAGAGGAAGGGGAGCAGTAACAAGCTCACTAAAAAACCTGGGCTCAGCTGGCCTGGCTGATAGTACCCTGTAAGGGCTCCTAATCCAGGTATACAGGATGAGCAACATTTTTATCCACGTTAGGAGCGGCAGCACATGGCGTCTGTTGTGTCACATACAGGTTCTGCACCCTGCAAGCCTGAAATCCCAGCGTCTTCGAGGCGACAAGAGGTTCCTGCGGCCTCCATACCTGCTGGCTCCAAGCGACCGTCGAAGATCTTCGATGGTGCCTCTGCCCTAGCACGCACAACGCGTGCTTCATTCTCGGACGTGCGACACTTGGAAACCTTCTGCCAGCTGCTGGAAAACGCCAGCTCCAGCTTGCGGAGCACGAGGCGGAAACCATTGTTCCTCGGGGATCGGCGACGCTCATTACCCACCTCACCAGCCAGAGGGCGCGCGAGCACTGGACTCAGCACAGCTGCAGGAGCACCCTGTGGGGGAGCTGGCTGCTCGTTGTCCTTACCGTGGATATTTCCCGCTCCATCCCCTGGGCTAACCTGCGTCAAAATTGCTTATTGGGGCACAACGCAGACTTCGCCCTACTGATGGCTCTCCACGCCCTACCTCATCCTGCTTCGAAGAGTGCCGCCTGTGGGTACAGCGATGGGTTACAAAACATTCTACGAGAGAGGTTATGAAATCGGTAGAATTTACATAAAGTGTTTAAGCTGGTGAAGTGGTATGGGCCGATTTTCAGGCTAGGAGGCAACATAAAGTTGTGGGAGGATGAAATTCATGTACCAAAGAATCACCTCTCCCTTTATTTATGAATCAGAATGATGCACTATGCTTATCATCTTAGTAAAAACGTTACAAGTGGTGAAATAAGGAATGAACCACAATACCAATTTTTGGAAAATTCAGACAAAAAGCCAACCTGCATACCATGGTTTCAGGAATGGCCTTCATCAGTATGTAGGAGGTTATGAAATCGAAGCCACCTCTGTATTGATGAGAGTCATAACCCTAAACCATGAAATACAGTGTTATGTATTTATATTTAATCTGACCCCTTTGTCTGAATTTGCCAAAACTTGTGTTGTGGCTCATTCCTTATCAGGACTGGCATCGTTTTAAGGCATAAATAAAGAGGTGCCTCTTTGGTATATGAAATGTTATTGTAAAAGCTTGTTAGATATAACTGAAAGAACTGCACCAATATCCAAATACACTCAGGTGTCATAAGTGAAAACTCTCAACTTATCTTGGCACTAAATAAAATGATCTTTTATAAAATAAAATGTAAAAAAAAAAATTGCGCTTTGCGTATCTAGCAAGAAGCTCACTTTCCCTTCTTTGAAAGATTAAAGGAGAACAATATGAAATGAATAATTTTAATTGAAAAGGATAAGTTATTTATTGTTAATTTTTTACTCGGACGAGGATCAAACATCAATGAAATAAATGACCAAGCTGCTTTCATTGCAGTTCAGACAATTTCATCTTGATTTATATAAAGTGCTTTAGGACATAGGAAATTTTTAAAAATATTACAATGCCTAATATTTTTGGAATTCAATTTATCTTAAATTTATAAGTGTGCAAAAATGATGGCGATAGGAGAAAAAGGATTTTAAATATATAGAAAAAAAAAAAAGTAATGAGATTTGATAATACTGTAATGCGTTTGTCTGTTCTCTCAATAACAACGCCATGTCTGGTTAAATGTCTTAAAGGCCGAAAGTTAAAGCAATTAAATGGGGGACGATACTTGTGATATCCAGATTAAAGGTATTTATTTAAAGTAATTTGCAATATATACAATTTTCTGAAACGCACTTTCAATTTGAAACTACATAGATAACTATAAAATTATTTTTATTATAAAAAAATAAATAAAAATTAAAACGAATAATTTTTATAGTTATGTATATTTATCACTTGCACATTGTAGTATCGATTCTTTTAAAGAATGCATATTCTAAATTTAAATGCATTTCTTTTATTTTAAAAAATCTAAATGCACAAATGTCAAGTGATGAAATATAGCATATATTTTTACTTCATTTAAAAATTGTATCCATGCATGTTGTTCAAGTTAAATTATCAACAAAAATAGAGATAATTTTAAAATATTTTTAAAAATACAATAAGCTAAAATTTTAATTTTGGAATTTTTTTTTCCACTTTAATAAAAAAGAGTAAATAGAAGATGTGCATTGTATAATATATGTCTAAATTATATTTCTTACAGATGGAAAATATTTAGGATTGGCTGTTGGAAAAATTTGTCAGTTAGAATGACACATCAGGGCATTTACCATTTTCTCTACTTTTAAACTATTTAGAAATATTATTTCTCAAGATTTACAAGCTTGATACCCTAATATGATTGAGCAGAGATAAGAAAGAAGAAGACATATTATTTATGTTAAAATTATGGTTGTGTGATTAAAAAAAAAACATTTTACAAATGTAAATATTTGAAGGTTTCAATGATAAAGCACAATTTGGATTATAGATTAAACATCACACACTATTAAATTATTTGGATTAGGTCTTATTTTCTTGTATTGAAGGTTTCAAATATGGATTTATCATTTTCAAGGTGAGATAGTTATTTCTGTGGCTTTGTGAAAGCTTGTCACTAAATGTGTACGATGATCTTCTCTACTCTCAATTGGCTAAAAACAGCAAATCTTATTTGCACGATGAGTAGATTCCCTTTTTATAATTTATTCACCAGATGCTAGTACAATTTTACTTTTGTAGCCATTTTTCACATATTTGGGTGTTCTCAAGCACTTCTTCTTTCTTATCTCCACTCAAACATATCAGAGTATCAAGCTTGTAGAACTTGTTGATGGTGTCTGTGGCAGGGGATGAGTAGAGCTCATCAATGGATGAGTCAATACAGTCAATGATGTGTTTTGGGGTTGCAGATTGAGAATTGCAACACACATTTCTGACCTTTAATACCCATTTAATGATTTTTCAGGAAGCCTGAATGACCAGAGTTTTGATCATTGAGGTACAGCTTACACTACACTGATGAGGGCCAACAGCCCGAAACCCATACATGGTTAGCTTTTCTTGATTAATCAAGAATGGGTATTTGGCCAATTCTGGAATAATTAAATATCAATGAATGCAAGGGAATAAGACCAAATCCAAATAAATAAATTGGTCTTATTTTTTTTATTTAGTCTTATTACCTTATGATTTCAAAGAACTCTTCCTAGTAAACTTTGAAATGAACCAGGCGATAAGGAAGATGGGTGTCTTTTTATATAAAACGAACACAAGCTTTCGGGTAAAAACCCTTCTACAGGCGGCTATCACATAGCAAGATGGATAGCCACCTGTAGAAGGGTTTTTACCCGAAAGCTTGTGCTCGTTTTATATAAAAAAGACACCCATCTTCCTTATCGCCTGGTTCATTTCAAAACTTATTACCTTATGTTTATAATCTATAATCCAAATTGTGCCTTATCATGTCAATGGATAGTTGATATTCAATCTGACAGATGGCACAAGCCATCAGCAACTCTTATTTGCACGATCAGGAGATGTCCTTTTCTTAAAATGTGAGCTCCATTGTAACTCCAGCTAACCTATCTGAAACTAACCTGACTTCTTGGATTGATACACTCAATAGTAGAAATGAGAATCTCACAATTTTCACAGTTTTGCATGTACATCCAACCGTTTAAACCTTGGTGTTATGTGTTCTATGAATAAGTATTGAGATCATCATCAATTGGGATGTGATTGTGTTCTTTTGTTGTAAAAAGGAAAGAATGTGCCCTGTAAGTTATGTAATAAAAATAACTAAAAATTGCCTCATTTATTAATAAAAAGAATAATAAACCAAAGGAAGACCAAAAATAATACACTTGGCAGAAAACACAAAAACACTAGAAAATTCTTATTAGGTACAATTTGAAATATAGATAAACATAAGGAAATAAGACCAAATGTGAATAAATGTGCTTCAGTTAAAATGTTACACTATTTATTTCTTTGGTCTTATTACCTTGAATCCTGTTTCATTCTTTATGCAGTGTTGGTATATTGCAATAAACCAGAAGTTCTCATCCTGGTATTTTTATCTTTTTTTTTTTTAATTATCCCTAGTACACGTGGTACAGGCCATGATAATCATGGTGGGCAGTTAGCGACTGCTTTTACTGTATGTGCAACACATATCTACGCATGTGAAAAGCAGTTCGACTTTTGCACTTACAAATATGCCAGAGCCCTGTTAGGTTACTTGCACTCACTGGTGGGGTTGGACTTTTGCAAGAATCAGGGGCTATTGAAGCATTTTTTTTTTAAATTAGAAAAAGGTGCCCAATGCGGGATTCGATCCCGGGTTGTAGAGGTCGAAAACCAAAGGTTTAGATCACCCTTCCATCGACCCCCCTTTTTTTTATCTTCTATTTCCACAGAGTGAAAGGGCACAATTTGGATTATAGATTAGAACTACAAGGTAATAACACCAAATAATTAGTGTGTGACGTTTCAGTAACAGTGTGTTGTTGTTTCTTATCCCCTTGTGTAAAGATTACACAAATTCCATGAGTTCATGCTCCTCAAGCTGTTTTATGATGAGCAGCGGCCTCTCCCAAAGGTCCTGTTTAGTACATATAATGCAAGCCAAAATGTGTTCTGGAGCTGCAGGTACCAAACTACATTTTGGGCAAGTGGGATAAATTTTGTTATTATTTTCCATCTTCAATGGCTTGAGATGGCCTGTTCTAAATCTTGTTAGTGTTGTTTGATGCTGTCTATTTCTGATGTTCAGAGCTCCTCCTGGGTTCACTCCACTGTACCAACTATGCTTAGGCGGGATCCTCCAGTTCCTGTTTATTTTTGTTTTGGCTATTGTTTCTATTAGTAACAGTGTTGTTACCATTATCACCGAAAATAATAATAATAAAAAAAAGTTTTTGAATTTTTTTTTGTCTGATGATGGTAACAATGCTGTTACCAAAATGTCACACACTTTTATTTGGATTTGGTCTTAATACCTTGTAAGCTTCCAAGGAGATTCTGGAACACCTTTTTGTGTTTATCCCTAAAATCCATTACAGCCAGATTTTTTTTTCCCACAAATTAAATGAAATAAATCTGTATTAGATTAGGTTAACAGTACGATTAAATATCTCGCTTCCCAACAAAAGACTAGTTGCACAACATAGAGTTTTATGACAATTTTTCAGGGAAGAAAGAAAAGACTTCTGGAAAGAAAATGGCCGGAACTGTTTACTTTGTAAGGATCTCATGGATGATAATTTGGTTCACTATTTCTTCCAATGCCCTCTCTTAACAGAAAAACGTACTGAAATTTTCCCAAGCCCTAACTCTGGTCAATTTAGATACCATCGCATATGTCAACTTCTCTCTTCAGCTCCGGATGATGAATTACTGATTGTTAGATATTTTAAGTTCTGCACAGAAGCTGGGCGCATGAGAGAGAATGCAGGGCAAAGGATACTGGAGGATTACCTATCTGTAAATAGATAACTGAATGTGAGACAAACCTTATTTTGTTGTAAATGTTTCCTCTTCCCTCTCATCTTGTTGATGTGTAAATACGGCAAATCCTATATGGGGTGGAATGCCCTAAATAAAGGCTTTTGTTGTTGTTGTTGTTGATTAGGTTAACAGTTTCTAATCAACAAGATTCAAATATGTAAATAATGGGAGACAGTAACTGAACCATCACCTATAACTTATTCGGATGTAATCTTGTTATCTCTTCTTTCTTATCTCCACTCAATCATATTAGGGTGTCAAGCTTGTAAAGCTTGAGACTTGGCTGGGTGAAGTAGAATGCGTCTGCCTTTGTCATTAAGACTGGGAGCACTACTCAGTGGCAGGCCGACTCAGCTCCAAAAGAAATGGCCGCCTCTGACATGAGGAACAGACGCCATGTGCAGCCGCTCCTAACATGGAGTACAAACGCTGCTCATCCTGTATCCCTGGATTAGGAGCCCTTACAGGTTACTATCAGCCGGGCCAGCTGAACCCAGGTTTTTTAGTGAGCTTGTTACTGCTCCCCTTCCTCCTTTTTCATCCGGGCTTGGGACTGGCAAAGGCTGAGTTATGAGTATCTTGTTATCTAATTGTTTTTTATCTGAATAGTGTTCCTTATCATTGATCTAATCTCTGAACCTTTCCCGAATTAACAATGAAATAAACTATGGTTGATTAACAAACCAGAAATTCCATAGTTCAATCAAAATATCTTTTCCAAGCATCAGTATCAGCATAAAAGGAAAACAGCTAAATAGAATATAACAGCGGTGTGGTAGATTAAACTGGCGAAACCGCTGGGAGGGTTCACCACTGATGAGCCAGGCCCTCCCAATATTTATAATTGCAGTAAGGGCAGTAGAAAGTTATTTTATTTCATTGATGAGGCACAATTTGGATTATAGATTATAAACACAAGGTAATAAGACCAAATCCAAATAAATAAATAGTGTGTACAATAACACAATATTTATTTATTTGGATTTGGTCTTATTACCTTGTGTTTATTTTATTTCATTGTTGTTGTTGTCGTGTCCAATGAAGAGTCTCAGATGTCTCCATACATCTCCAATCACAGCAGCAGCAATATCCACTATCTTGGGTGTGTAAAGCAGCTTTTATTTTATTTCATTAAAAAATCGATAATAAGGACCAATTTTTAGATTATAGATACAAGAAAATAAATATAAAATTATTTGGATTAGGTCTTGCATAAAGAATCATCACATAAAAAATAATTTAAATTTTTTATATAACAGATGGCACGCTAATGTAACATATTAAACCAGAAGTATTATAATAAAAAAAAGAGAAAATAAGACCTAATCCAAATAATTTATTAGTGTGTGATGTTTCGGCAACAGCATTGTCACCATCATCAGACTATTTGGATTAGGTCATATATCCTCCTTTTTTTATTATAATCTATAATCCAAATTGTACTTTATCATTATTGATAGACTTCAATGGACATTCTTTTGTCTGATGATGGTGACAATGTTGTTGCTGAAACGTCACACACTAATAAATTATTTGGATTAGGTCATATTTTCTCCCTTTTTTTAAATTATAATCTATAATCCAAATTGTACTTTATCATTTTTGATAGACTTCAATGGACACTCTTTTGTCTGATGATGGTGACAATGTTGTTACTGAAATGTCACACACTAATAAATTATTTGGATTAGGTCTTATTTTCTTGTATTATAATCTATAATCCAAATTGTACTTTATCAGAAGTTTTATAATAGAGCAAGCACACACAGAATCTATGAAAAAACTACAGTACATCTTCTCTAGTTCACCACCCCCAAGGGATCAGAATTAAAATTAGCTTATCTATATAGATAATAGGCTAACAGAGTTTACAGTTTGAAGCTATCTCCTCCAAAGATACTTAACTATACATAACCATCTATATACCAAAATTTTTGTTATTTTTTTTTTTTTGCTTCACAGTCTGTTAACCCTTAAGCGGTCGCAATGGGTAAAAATTACCCAGAAGGAACTTTTCGAAAATATTTCTATATTAAAAATATATATATTTAAAATATATTCTCAGTACCTTTCTAAATCTCTATCTAAAGATTATTATAATAAACCTATAATTTTAATTTTATGACATATATTTATTTTATTAGCATGTTTGGGTCAATTTTACCCAGTGCGACCTTTTGAGTTCTCGTCATTGGGTAATTTTTACCCAGCGCGACCTTTTAACGCTTTTGGTTTTGGTTTGCGTAATTAAGTTTCGAGTTACTTTCTGGCTTCTTGTTGTTTGGTTTTGCTGCTCCAAGTGCAATAATACAATCTATTCTTCCAACAATAAGGTAGGATTTATATTTTATTTCCTCTTTTTACATTATTTTACATAAAATGCTTTCAAATGCTGATTTTCTCCGTGATGATAATAATATTCCAAATCCCGATGATGAGGAATCAGAAACTGATGATCATATAGAAGAGAGGAATTGGAGTACAGACACTGAACAGTATACATTATCAGAAGAAGAAAACAATGAGGATCCAAGCTTCAATTACTATATAGGAAAGGACCAAAAGACTAAATGGAAGAAAGCTCTTCCCCCAAAAAATGTTCGAACTCGCAGTGAAAATATTATCACCCATCTACCAGGGGTAAAGGTTGAAGCAAAAAATGCTAAATCGATATTAGATTGTTGGAATCTCTTTATAGATGACAATATACTTGAATGCATAGTTACAAATACTAACATTTACATTAGGAATATTCAGCAGAACTATAGCAGAGAAAGAGATGCTAATTTGACAAACCTACATGAAATTAAAGCTTTATTGGGAATTATTTACTTTCTTGGGGTCATGAAAGCGAATAAATTGAATACAGATGATGCATGGGCAAGAGATAGTACTGGATTTGAATTTTGTAGAATAGCTATGTCTGAAAACAGATTCCGATTTCTTCTCAGAGAAATTCGTTTTGATGACAAAACTACAAGAAATGAAAGACTTCGTCAAGATAAATTAGCAGCTGTGAGATTGATTCTTGATACTTTTGTAAAAAAAATGCCAAAAGCATTATTCTCCTTCGGAATATATAACGGTGGATGAAAAGCTTGACGCTTTCAGGGGGAAATGTAATTTCAGGCAGTATATTCCGAGTAAACACAATAAATATGGAATAAAATTATTTGCTCTCGTGGATTCAAAAATGTTTTATACTTGTAACTTGGAGATTTATTCAGGAAAAAACCTGAAGATCCTTACAATGTCAGCAACAGTCCAAGTGACGTTGTGGAACGATTGTGTGAGCCAATCAAGGGAACTGGCCGCAATGTAACAATGGATAACTGGTTCACCAGTTATTCTTTAGCTCTAAAACTTTTACAACAATAAAGACTAACAATTGTTGGTACCTTAAAAAGAATTAAAAAGGAAATCCCCTCAGAGTTTGTCATCAGCAGAGGTAGAAATGTACACTAGTGTTTTGGCTTTCAAAGTGAAATGACATTTCTTTCATACAAGCCTAAAGAGAATAAATTTGTACTTATGCTTTCAACTCTGCACCACGATGCAAGTATAGATGATTCAACGGGAGAATTGAAAAAGCCAGAGATGATAATGTTTTATAATATGACAAAGGGTGGTGTAGATATGATGGACGAAATGACAGCTACATATAACTGTGCTAGAAATTCAAGAAGATGGCCCATGGTTATTTTTTATTCACTTTTAAATATTGGGGCAATAAATTCCCAGATAATTCATTTTGCAAATGGCAACGCATCAAAGGTTAAATCAAGACGTCATTTTTTGAAAACCTTATCCTTAGATCTTATTGAAGAGATGGTCAAAGTTCGCACAGTAAGCGGAAGAATGCCATGTGAAATAAAGGAAAGGGCATCCGATATTTTTAATTTGTTAGAGCCTGGTCCATCTAAAAAGCCAAAAATAGGAGAAAGACATCGATGCAAGAAATGCCAGAAAGAAAAAAAGGACAGAAAAACTATTCAACATTGCCAGTACTGTTTTGCTTTTTTGTGTAAGGAACACTCTGTAATAATTTGTCAAGAATGTCATAAAGGACGAAACAAGTCCTAATTTCTATGAAAGGAAGTGATAACTTTCATACAAATTTATATTTTATAACCTATCTTCAATATATATTTTTATTTTCATAAAATAGTCAAATATATCATAAATATTTGATATTTTGATTTGTTATTAATAAAATAAATAAAATATGATTTTTATATCTCAGGATTTTATGTAAAGTTATTTAATAGACAAATCATTATTCTAACATAGAAAACAATAAAAATATTGAAAAGAATATTTGATTTATTTAGGTTTTTAAAAGTGGGTAAATTTTACCCACCGCGACCTTTCAAGGTATAAAAGAGGGCGCGACCGCTGCCGGGTTAAAGAAAATGGCCTTACTTGAATTTGAAAAAAAAAAAGTTTGAAGTAGTTTGTGTTGTGTGAATTATAGTCACATGGGAAAAGCAGTTAGACTTTTGCATTGAGTGTTTCATAGCCCCGTTTATGTTACTTGCACTCATTAGTGGGGTGCAAGAATCGGGGGGATTTGATGCAATTTTTTATATTCTTCATAAAAGAAAGTTGCCAATGCAGGATTAAATATACAGAGTCGTTGCTGTTGAGAATCAACTGTTTACACCGCTCCTCAACCACCCAGCTCCGCTCTTACTGGAGTCTTCTTTATGTAGACCTCTTACTGGAGTCTTCTTTATGTAGACCTCTTACTGGAGTCTTCTTTATGTAGACCTCTTACTGGAGTAAGGTAGTCTTCTTTATGTAGACCTCTTACTGGAGTAAGGTAGTCTTCTTTATGTAGACCTCTCACTGGAGTAAGGTAGTCTTTATGTAAACCTCTTACTGGAGTCTTCTTTATGTAGACCTCTCACTGGAGTAAGGTAGTCTTCTTTATGTAAACCTCTTACTGGAGTCTTCTTTATGTAGACCTCTTACTGGAGTCTTCTTTATGTAGCCCTCTTACTGGAGTAAGGTAGTCTTCTTTATGTAGACCTCTTACTGGAGTAAGGTAGTCTTCTTTATGTAGACCTCTTACTGGAGTAAGGCAGTCTTCTTTATGTAGACCTCTTACTGGAGTAAGGTAGTCTTCTTTATGTAGACCTCTTACTGGAGTAAGGTAGTCTTCTTTATGTAGACCTCTTACTGAAGAGTCACTAATTGGCAAAAACAGTCATCTTTGTATAACAATGCCCCCTCTGATGTACCAACTGTATGTGGGACGGCAGTTGAGGACCAGGACACCTTGGATCTGCTGAACAATGAGGACGATGACCTCACGGCGGAGCTCAACAATGACGAGGGTGAGTCTTCCAACAGCTGCCAGCAGTAGTCATGTCTCCACTATAGCTTTATATATATATGTATCTAAAAAGACAAAGGTCGCCTCTCCCATCAAAATAGACATCAAAGCTAAACAGCATCTATTGACCATTGCCGCAAACAAGTTGCCTTGGATCGGTGACAAAGCCACAACACCAGCTTTTGGCAAACTGAAAAGCATCCACCTAGAGACAATGTTTTCGGGCTAATGGCCCTTGTCAGTCTAGGGCAGACTTTATTCCACGAGATCCACAAGGGATCTAATGGAACTATATATATGTAGTAAACCCGATGTGGAATGTGCTGGGCAGTCGTGGTAGTTGGTGCGTGATGGGATTCCCGCACTGGGACAGCAAGAGACAGAGGCAGGTCTAGATGGTAACTCCAAGAAGGTAGAGGTAGACCACGGATGAAGACTGACGCGGATGCCCTAGCCGACCGTCTAACGGCGTCGCTCTGAAACAACTACACAACTGCCTTTGTCTAATTTCTGGGCCTTTTATATTGGACGCTCGCATAAGGTGGAGCGTCCTGATTGGTTCCTATAATCACGTCACTTTCTGGCGCCAGGTTGTTTTTCGTCTGGTCTTTGTCGTCTGGTTTACCTCCACCTTCTTTGTTTTATTGTCACTTCCATTGTTCGATACATATTTTAATATATAGATATGGGGTTATATAATGAATATCAGAAGAAGGTTGTGAATTATCCCACTCAAAATATACTACAGAATGTGCCCCCGGTGATGAAGGTTTGGTTGGGGGAATGACATGTAATGAATGATAACCTAACAAACCTATTATAAAAAAAAAATAAAAGAAATAATTTGTATACAAATTAGTTAAAATTATTATTAAGCTACAAGTTAAAAAGAGAAAGATGTTGTAATGGTGGTGTATCAATGAGAAAAAAAAATCAAGGTTATAAAAATAAAAAGGCACAAAATGAATGATACAAGATTAAGAGAAAGTATATAATACAACATGGTAAATATGGTAAAATGAATCGTACAAGGAAAATAATATCTTATTGCATAAAAGATGAGAGGAAAATTTGAAGTTAGTTTATTGACTGAACGTATAATGTGACGCTAAGGTTGAAAAGGGGAAAGGGGGTATCTGAGCATGTTTCTGCAAAGTAATATCCCAAGCATTCTGCAATGCAATGCGAACTTGTTTAAGTGAGGCATTGTTTTCATTAACAGAAGGCCCAAGATATCCCGTCTGCATCATTAGTTCAGACAGTGAAAAGAGGTGGGAAGATTGATGGAGGTAAAAGGGAGAGGTAGAGGTAAGAGGGATCCCTGTTGTCCATAATGATTGTGCCCGTTTGAATTATGAAAAAAAAAAGTGAAAAGTTGAAAAAATGGTGAATTGATATGATGAGTCGGGCGATGAGAAAAAGAAAATAAAAAGATCGCGCTGGATATCCTGAACTCATTATGGGGAATGGGTATAACGAGGAAGGATTGTTCCAGTCGGATTAATCAATGAAAAAAAAATAAAAATGTTCGGCGAACTGGAATCCCTTGGAAGGTAGTTGGAGGTTTGAAGGATGTGGAAAAGGAGAGGTGGGTGTAAGAGATTCATTGCTGTCAATTTTGATTGTGTCCGGCTTGTGTGGTGAAAAGAAAAAGTTGAAAAATGAAAAAATGATGAGCCGGACGATGAGAGGAAAAAAAAATAAAAATCTAACAGGGTCTCCTGAGCTCACTGTGGGGAAATGTACAGCGAGGAAGGGTCTTCTAGTTAGTTTAATCAATAAAAAAAAAAGAAAATGGCTGACGAACAATAATCTCTTGATGGATGTAAAAAGTTGGGAGGAAAGGTTCATGGGATAGAGTTAAGAGGTTGTAAGGGAAGCGTCAAAAATAACATTTTGAAAATCTATTAAGAAAAATAAAATGATAAATGTTTTATCTGTTTAAGAAATATTATAAATATTGTTAGGTGTAGGTTTTTTAAAATGGTGCCTAAAATAGTTGAAGTTGTTAAATTCTAAGTCTAAACATGATGAGAAAAAGAGAAAATAAAAATATTAAAGGTAATAATATATAAAGGGTTGATTGGTAGTTTAAGGCATTAAATGTTGATTAATAAACAAAATGATATTATCGATTAATAGTGAAATGTTTTATCTACATTGGTAAGTTAAAAAAAACAAAGTCCAACACCACAAAACTAGGTAAACTGTAAGTCTATTTACAATAAATGAGAGAAAAGTTAAAAGAAAACAAAAATATTCGTTCCTGAAAAAAGGGAACATATTTACACACAGTGTAGATGCAAGATTATTGATGTCTTGCTAGTTTGACCTACGGGGAGGCAATGTGGCCCTATGTCGCTTTGGTCCGGTCTGAGAAGTTGGTCTTTGCCAGATCTTCCCGATTATATTATGTGAGACCAGACGGGGATCTTGATCCCTAAAATGATGTCATTGTAGTGGAAGATAGGACTTTAGGTACATGTAGTATGTAGTGCATGTCTTAGGCGCTAAAAAGATTGCAGAGCGTTTTATGCAGTTGGTCTGCAAAATTTTTAGATGAGCCTACCCAAACGCCGGCTTGTTACGTTTGGGGAACATCTTTTAAAATATTAATTTAATAGATCTTTTCTCCATGTAACATTACGTTACATATGGGGAAATGAGATGCGACAAATTTGACAAAAAAGGAAAAGAAAAGTTAGCCTTTTTTATTCCTAACGAGGGAGCCGGTAATGTAATGTATGTTCGTATTAAGCGTACCCAAAAGCCCTATAATTGAATGATTGATAGGCAAGAGTGTTGAAGATTGGAATATTGTCGTGGCGATGGGAATTAAAATTGATGTGAACAATTTAGAGAAGTGCGAGATAAAAATGTATGTTTTAACAGGTGACACTCAGGTGGCGCAAGAAATTCGAGCTCGTGCAGCCTATGTAAGCAAA
This sequence comes from Cordylochernes scorpioides, assembly GCA_030710605.1. NCBI lineage: Eukaryota > Metazoa > Arthropoda > Arachnida > Pseudoscorpiones > Chernetidae > Cordylochernes > Cordylochernes scorpioides. The sequence goes on along the minus strand of CP092863.1, from coordinate 221,441,102 downwards.
CCGACCATCACGGTGGCGGGTGTCGTGTTTTGTTTTGGTAGGACATTGTTTATGGAACATGGCTTGTTTGTCAGACTTTCAGGACCTAATTTTCGCTAACTTTATGAGAATAGTTGGGGGGACAAATGATTAAATGGTTCGGAAAATCGATGAGCTATACTTTTTTCTATTGGACTAAACAAGTTGGGGTCTAGATGTCGGAAAGGATCTATTATTCTATTTATTTTTAGGGGTTCTATATATATATATATATATAATTTGGGTGGTGAAATATAAAGGACCTCTTCATTGTAATATTGTAATTTATTTACATGTACAGTATCGCTATCGTTACCTGTAATCCTATTGGGTCTATTTATACGTACGACATTATCAGAAATTATTTCAATAATTTTATATGGACCTGTAAAGTAGGGTACTAACTTACTGTACTAGGGTACTATCTCCTGTATCAAAGTGTGGATTTTTATGTTTGTTATCATATTTAAGTTTCTCTTTGTCGTGTCTGTCATTTGTACGTTGTATTGCTAGTTTTCTACTTTCTATTATATTGGGATAGGGGTTTAGGTGGTTATTTAAGTCTGAGGGGATTATATTATACATTAAAAATACGGGGGGAAATCCAGTTATCGTATGGGGGGTATCGTTATATTTATTAGTTACTATCTTAATTAACTTAGTCCAGGAGGTTCCTGGATTCTCTAAGTTCAGTAACCTCAGCTTCCCGGTGAGTGTCGCGTTAAGACGCTCGCATAAACCGTTAGCTTGAGGGTTATTTGCAGTGGTTAGTAGAGGCTGTATCCCGTTCTTTATTAAGAATCTCCTGAACTTTGGGGAAGTAAAAGCAGGTGCTCGATCCGAAAGAAGGCGTTTTGGGCGGCCACACTGCAATACCTTTTTGAGACACTGAATGTATGTGATTATATTAGTTGACTTACTGGGGAAGGTCCATGTATACCGACTTAGGTGATCTACAATTACGTGTAAGTATGACTTAGAATTACCGTATTTAGAAAAACCTGAAATAGTGTCTATAGATAACATATCGAAGGGTTGTAAAGCTATAGGGGGGCGTTCTAATCTACCATATAACGGACCTTTCGGTTTCTTTATAAGTTGGCATGTGGGACAGGACCTATTATACTTAACTATAGATTTGGTCATTCCACACCAAGTATACTGTGTGGAGATGAGCCTAATCATTTGGGATACACCAGGATGGTTATATTCTAAATGTACTTTATTAATTAGCGTATGTTGTAAGGAAGGGGGAACTATAATCTTGACAATACCTTTACGTTTGATTGTATGGAGGCCATCTATATTCGTTTTGATAAGTGTAGATGGAGGTAATTGGGGTTGCTTTTCTATTATTTGGGTGGTCGTGAGAAAACCACATAAAGGATTGCGGGACAGTAGGTCTGCCTCGTACTGCGTTTTACCTTTTATATATTTTATATCGTATTCGTATACGGACATCTTTAAGCTCCACCTAAAAAGTCTACCCGTTGGGTTTTTTATGGTTTTTAACCATTGTAATGCATGGTGGTCCGTAAAAATTGTGAACCTTATACCTGCGAGATAGATGCGGAATTTTTCCACACTATCTATCACAGCAAGGCATTCCAACTCCGTGATGGTATAATTTTTCTCGTGTGGTCGAATTGCTCTGCTGTAATATTGCACGGGGTGTAGGGTGCCGTCTGGATGTTGTTGTTTTAAGATGCCAGCTATTCCCTGAAGTGAGGCATCACAGAATAGTTGACAGGGTAATCCTTCTTTAAAGAGGTGTAGTACCGGTTTTGTGGTGAGACATTCCTTTAGAGTGTCAAATGAATGTTGACATTCTGCATTCCAGTGCCATGGGGTATCTTTCTTGAGTAGGTTATTGAGGGGGTTCCTAATGCGGGCGTGATCTTTTATAAATTTATTATATACATTGATGGAGCCTAAAAATGATTGGAGGGATTTAACGCTAGTGGGGACCTTAATGGCATTAATTACATCTAAATTTTTTACTAATGGAGTGTATGTGCCTGATGATATGGTATAGCCTAAAAATTCTATTGTAGTTTTAAAGAAGTCACACTTATTATAATTTAATCTAAAATTTTCCCTATTACACATATCAAAAAATTGCTGTAAGTGATCTAAATGTTCTTCTATGGAATTTGAAAAGATAATGAAATCGTCGAAATAATGTGCTATAAAACCTAACCTATTTCTTTGCAATATCTGACTGACTGCTCGCTCATACACCTGGGGCCCTATTTTAATCCCGTATGGTAATCTTTTGAAATTATACTGACCCTCTAACGTGACAAAAGATAATAAATTTCTATCAGGGGGACTTATTTCGATGGACCAGTATGCTGATGAAAAATCGGCGCGGGAGTAAATTTTGGCGTTGGCTAATTTATCTAAGATATTCTCTATGAGCGGAAGGGGGTGAACATTGGGGAAAATTATTTCATTCAGGCGGCGGTAGTCTACGCAAAATCGTTTTGTCTTATCCCTTTTGGTAACTAAAGTAACGGGGGATGAATAGGGGGAGAAAGAAGGCTCTATAATATCATATTCTAGCATTTTCCCTACTTGTTCTTGTATTTCACGTTGATCTGAAAGAGATGTACGATACGGTCTGAGTGCAATTATTTTGTCTGAATTTGTCCTAATATTGATAGGGGGAATTTTCAATTTTGGGATGTTATATTTGTTAGTAGAAAAAATATTTGAGTAATTCTTAATAATATTCATAAAAGTTAAAGGGATATCAGTCCTAACACATAAATTACAAGAATCATTAAAAATTTTACATTGATGTTCAGAGGGATATAGTGGGGGTAATAAATATAAATGGGGAAAATGAACTAAAGTTTGGCTGGGTGCATTTTTGTTACAATTGGTAGAGGTCTTGTTCAAGGTAATGGGACATGGTATAGGATGGACATTTTCCCCTTGTAACAATGGAGAATGTGAGTTAGGTATGTTTTTTAATTGACCCACATTGGGCGGATTGTGGTCACTCTCTCCATTTATTTATGCTTATGAGGTGATACAGCAACGTCTTTACAATAAGAGAGGAGACAAAATGAATCAAATCTAGAAAAAAGAAGTGAGGACTTCTCAGTCATTAAAGTCTGAGAGGCAAGGCCTTCAGCCAGTTCAGGGCTTCCGGGGTGACAGAGTGGAGATTCCTCCATTGAATTTGTACAGCGGGCAGTCATCTAGTATATGGGACATTGATTGTGGGACGTTGCAGGCACAATTTGGATCTTTGGTGTAGCCCCATAACTTCATCAGCTCTGCACACCTTCCCTGTCCTGTCCTAAAGCGGTTTAGAAGCACCCATTCTCGTCGAGGGAGGGAAAAACCTGGGATCTTGACACTTGGGCTTGTGATGAGGTTCTTGTTTGGGATATCGGAGCTGATCCAGGAATTTGTCCATGCTTCTGAGATATTAAAATTTTGGGAGAGAAGTTGGTTTCCTCTGGACCATATCGGATTCCTTGATTTTAGTCTATGTTTTGGGGGAGACTGTAGGATTGGGTTAATTTCGAGGTCGAGGTCGGGTTACATAAGTTATATGGTACCATTTCTTAGACAAAGGAGCATCACATTGATAAATAGAATGATTATATAAATTTAAGGTCAAACAAAATTGACTAATGGAATTTAATGATAGTATACCAAAAGGTAATAAATTATCTATTATATAAAATTTAATTGATTTTGTAATTTTTCCTATGGTAGTGGTCAAAAATGTATATCCTATCGAATTTATTTGAGTAGATATGGAATTGATTAATATATGGCATGGATATAATTTTAAAGGATTAGATAAGTTTTTACTAAGATGATTAAAAATATTTAAATTAATTATGTTAATAGAGGCTCCTGTGTCTAAGAGGAATGGACAATAAAGATTATTAAAAATTTTAGGTTTACATAGAATATTGGATAGTTTAGGGACGAAAATTGGGGTTTTCGTTGCCTTGTGGGGTGTGAGAAGACCTGGGGGCCGGTACGGGAAGGTTGTGGGCGCCATTTTGTTCAGGTGGGAAATAGTGAGCCGTAGGTTGGTTGTGATAGGCCTGCTGCCTGTAGGGTCGCCTGTTCATGGAACATTCATTGTTCCAGTGGTCACCTTGGCAGTATTTGCATGGTGAGGGTGGTTTTCTGGCACTAGAAGGGTATCTTGGGGTATTGTTTGTTGAAAAAGGATTGTAGTTCCTTCCCCTAGAAGGGGTTCCGGTATCACGATGAAAAGCACTGGTGTTGGAAACACCTTGAAATGGTTCGGATGGAGTAGGGAGTGAACTGGTCCCTTTTATTCTAGTCATGGTAGAGTACCATTCGGTCAGGGTTTTAGGGGCTATGGCCCTCATGAGGCGCTGATCATTGGCCTGGAGGCCTTCCGTTAATGCTTCTACTATGATGGGATTGGTTAGGCCCAGTTGTAATCCCATTGTTATTTTTTGACGGTAATATTCTCCTAATTGGATCTGATTAGTTAATTTAAAAGTTAAAAATTTGGTGAAAGTGACCTCGGATTTTCCGGGGTAGAGATCTATGAGAGTTTGTTTTGCTTGGCTGTATGGCAGAGAGGCCATATTTAGTTCGTTATAGAGGGAGAGGGGCTCACCTTTGAGTAGTGTACGGAGCCGGGCTTGTAGCGTGGCGTCATCTTGCGGTCCCTCGCTTGTCCGCTCGAGCTGCTGGATGAAGTTGTTAGCTGCGTAGGATCCGTCGAAAGGGGAGATGAGGGCTTCCTCCACACGAGGCACGGCTATTCCCCGAATGGCGTCTGTTAGGCGGCTTACTAGTTCGCCGCAGTGGGGTTGCATGTTGGTGAGGGCATCCGCGAAGTACTCGTCTTCTGCCTCCGTCATCCTCTGCATGTTGCCGTCCTCAGTCATCCTGTCGACTTTAACGGGTTCTGTAGTAATCCCGTTGTGGAATGTACTGGGCAGTCGTGGTAGTGGGTGCGTGATGGGATTCCCGCACTGGGACAGCAAGAGACAGAGGCAGGTCTAGATGGTAACTCCAAGAAGGTAGAGGTAGACCACAGACGAAGACTGACGCAGATGCCCTAGCCGACCGTCTAACGGCGTCGCTCTGAAACAACTACACAACTGCCTTTGTCTAATTTCTGGGCCTTTTATATTGGACGCTCGCATAAGGTGGAGCGTCCTGATTGGTTCCTATAATCACGTCACTTTCTGGCGCCAGGTTGTTTTTCGTCTGGTCTTTGTCGTCTGGTTTACCTCCACCTTCTTTGTTTTATTGTCACTTCCATTGTTCGATACATATTTTAATATATAGATATGGGGTTATATAATGAATATCAGAAGAAGGTTGTGAATTATCTAACTCAAAATATACTACATATATACAGTAAAACCCCTCTATAGTGAACCCCAATGGGACAGAGCTTTTGGTTCACTATAGCCACGGTTTGGCTATTTTTTTTTTTTACTTTTCAAAATTTTTAGACCGTATAATTAAAGGACAGCCATACACACAAGAAGAGGCTTCCTCTTAATAGTGGTCACTTTGTTTTAATTCCCTTAATTGACCAATTTCCTTACATTAATACTGAATAATAATATAAATCATTAGATGATAGGTTCTTCTTATCATTAACATACATGTACCTCTATGTCTAATTTAAAAATCAAGACAAATCCTAGGCAAAGTTTTATTAAATATATATTCAAAGATATAAAATGATTTTAAAACATCATTATCACATTATATAATACAATGTTTACTTGAAAAAATGGTTCTAATACCTTGTTGCTTCAAAGCATTCTTCAAGCATTGCACCATTCAAATAAAGTTAGTGTTTTTCTTCCATTTCATTTTCCCACATATTCTTCTAGGTCTAGATTTCGTTTTTTTTTTTTTTTTAACCTGTCATGCAAAACATTGCTGACTTTAAAATCACCATAGTTAATGGCATAAAAATAGTTTTTGTTTCATCACGGGACCATTTATTTGGATTTTTTTTAGCCCTAAAACGTACAATCGCGATCGCGGCAAAAGTTGATTCCTCTTTGTAACAATTTTTAATAGCTTTATATTTTATCTTTTATAATAGAAAAGTTATATTTTCTTATTTTAATATGTTCTTAACATTTTGCCTGTGTTGTTTTACTTTGAAAAGTTCTGAAAATGGCCTTTTTTTTTTTTTAAGAAATAACGCTTTTTTTTAAAAAAATGCCTTTGTTTTCTTCATTTTGGAAGCCATTTGTAATTTTATATTTCAAATTTAATGGATGCAAATATATTCTATTTAATAAAAAGTATAATGTGTTAAAATTTATACAACATACAGCAAAAATAAAGTGCAAAATTCAAAACAAACAATGCCGCTAAATTTATTGTTTTGAAATCGTGATCCGCGAACTGAAACATGCTCAAAATTTGGTTGTTTTAATTTTTTTTTAAAATTACAATTCTAAGTTCGTTATAAGCATAGTATTTTAAATAGATTTTATTATTTTGGGACCGAAAATAGGTTCGTTATAGGGGTAGTTCGTTATTCTAAAAATCGCAAAGTTCGTTATAACGATGGTATTTTCAATGGAATGGAATTGGGAATTGGCGTGAGTTCTTTATAAGGGAAGGTTTGTTATATCCAGGGTTCGTATTAGCGGGGTTTTACTGTATGTGTGTGTGTGCCAATCAATATCTTCCTTTAAATATGCAATAAAATAATGCATTCAATCTCCCCAGTGCAAAATATAGTGTTAAAGAATGAGCCACAGTTTTGGTAAATTCAGACAAAAGCCAACAACCTGTATACCATGGTTTCTGGCTATGACCCTCATCAGTATAGAAATGGCTTTGATGTCATAACATCCTACAAGAGGGGTTATAAAATGAGTTGATGAGGGCCGTAGCCTGAAATCATGGTATCCAGGTTGTTGGCTTTTTGTCTGAATTTTCCAGAACAGGTGTTGTGACTTATTCCTCCTTATCACCACATTTCTAGTTTTTTTTTTTTTTTGCTAGAGTGATACAGATGAAGGATAAAGCACAATTTGGATTATATATTATAATAAAAGAAAATAAGACCTATATATTTTTGATAGACTTCAATGGACCTAAGAGAAGTTATTCTTCCTATGAGCTGAAGAATTCTAAAGTGGATATCAATGTTGATGCCATCACTTGAAGATTCTATTTTAAAGAGTTCAGGATCTGAAGCTCTCTCCTCTACTTCAAGAAGATGAAGGATATTTAAAGGGAGAGGTGCCTCCTTTAATACAAGAATACCTTCTTTGGTACATTGCTCCACTGCCCCATCCAACAACCTGTGTGTTTTAGGATTGGCTCAGGGGAAAAAGCCTCAAAACTCGTCAAGAAGAGGTGAGTTTCACTGTTGTAGAGAGACATTTTATAATTCTTATTTCCCCATTACAACTAGTTTATAAACTGAAACACAAGATACAGTAGAGCCTTATATAAAATAGCCTCTTTGCTTATAAGTACAAAGTAATAAGACCAAATCCAAATAAATGAATAGTGTGTGATGTTTCGGTAACATCATGTTTGTTGTTGTTGTTTCTTATCCCCTTGTGTAAAGATTACACAAATTCCATGAGTCAACATCTGATCTCATGGAATGGGGTATAGGGGTGCAGCTTTCGTTGATCATGGCATCATGATCCAGGCGCACTTTGGTGAAAGTCTGACTTTGCCTGTAGTTTGAGGCCATTCCTAACATGGAAGCAGACGCCTTTGCTGCCGACTCTAACATGAGTACAGACGCAGCTCCTGGTAACATCATTGTTACCATTATCAGACAAGATCATTCAGTCTTTTGTCTGATGATGGTAATAATGCTGTTACCCAAACGTGACACACTATTATATTTATAGACATGAGCAAAGGGGGGGGGGGGAATAATAGAATACATAAAAATATGGAGCTAAAAACATATTATTAAATAAAATAACTCTAACTGCGAAAAAAGATCTGAATCAAAAACTTTAACAAAAGCTATGCTTAAAATTATAACAAAGTAATTACATATATAAAACATTCAACCACTTTAGCTGTTATCTAAAATAAATAAAAATTGCAACAAAATGTTTTTTTTTTTTTTTTGACGTGACAACGTCTTAAATTAGGTTGCGGCTGGGAGTCACTTATGAAAAAGTGTAACGCCCGGTAAGGTTACGATGAGTCATCGAACGAGAGTGCTGCGCGCGCAGCGCTAGAGAATTAGGCGCATTGAATCGGCGCATGCTTGTCTTTGTCTTTCTCGAACGTTCTTGGCGTTGGAAAAACAAGAAAGCGTCATAATACAAGTTCACACGTGTGGTTAAAGTATCGTCAGCTGTGTCTGTAGTGAAAATGTGGAGTGCTTAGATTCGTCATTTACAACAACTACAACAATAAAGGTAAATAATTGTACACTGATATTTCATTATCGTAAACTATGATTGATTGATTAATTGTTAGATTGACACAAAAGTTGAGAAACTGAGTTTATAGGCTATGTCATACTATTGATAAATGTTGATAGTGTTAAGTAAATTATTAGTTTAAAATTAATTAATTAATTAATTATTATTTTACAAATTTTAAATAGTTTCAAATTTATTTAGCAAAAATTTGAACCTTCGATCTGAATAAATGTTTTGATTTTTGAATTGATTCTTTAAAATTACAAATATTAAGAAAAAGTGGCAGATATAAGAAAACTTTATTTAAACTGTGTTGAGCAAGAATTTTAACATCTAATTTAAGTAAATGTTTTAATTTTCAACTTCATCATTTACAATTACAAATTTTATTTAATTTCAAATTTATTTAGCAAAAATTTGAACCTTCGATCTGAATAAGTGTTTTGATTTTCAAATACCAACGCGGCTGGTGGAGTGGCGATCTATCGTAAATTATCATCGACATCTACGGCGGAAGTGTTCCAAGTTGCGATTACAGACGTAACTCGTGTCATTAAAACCAAGGGTGACATGTGCATGACTGAAGTTACTTGCTTCGCCGCTAATACTAGCTTCAAGTTTATACTCGGTGCTGTATATATTCATCCAGGAGCTAGTATGCAGGATATTGGAATGTTACTATGGCAAGGACTCGGTCCGTACATTCACAACAGCCAGTACGTGCCACCGTTCGTGCAAGTTGATTCTAGTATACCGATTCTTCTGTGTGGTGATTTTAACAAAAACGTAAAGCCTGACAACTCGTTTCTTAAATTCATGAAAAATACGTATAATCTTGATTGCGTATCAAACGTTTCTAAGTCAACTACGTTAAAAGGAACAACTATCGACTTGAATTTCGCAAGACACATTACAGCAGAAACACTTCCTTTCATTTCATATTTTTCCTATCATCGTCCTATCCTCAACAAAATCACTCAAATAGGAATTAGTTAAGTTTAAGTTTACATGTACAATGTTTTAGTAAACAAAATATATTTCTATAGTTAAAATTTGTGCAATTCTTATTTTCATTCAATTCCTTGTTCCTATTGTGCAATTTAATTATATTCATATCAATAAATATTCTACCGTTGTCACGTAAAATCTTCGCCCGTAAAACCGACTTTTTTTTTTTTACTTATCCTTTTTTTTTTAATTATCCCTAGTACACGTGGTACAGGCCATGATAATCATGGTGGGTAGACGTAGGCGACTGCTTTTACTGTAAGTGCACCACATGTCTACACATATGTAAAGCAGTTCGACTTTACACTTACAAATGTGCCAGAGCCCCATTTGGTTACTTGCACTCGCTGGTGGGCTTTTTTTTTACAAAATATGTAAAATGAATTAACAATTTAATCAGAAATACAAAAAGAACGTGTTTTAAAAATAAATAATTCGATGATGATAAATAACAAATATAAGATAAGCAACATTTCAAGGCAAAAAATCTACAATTGCAAAATTGAATAAATAAAAAATAAATAAATCTATTAATATTTGGAAAATAAAATGATCATGTAAAGCAAAAAATAATGAAAATTTTGGTATATAGAGGGTTATGTATAGTTAAGTATCTTTGGAGGAGATAGCTTCAAACTGTAAACTCTGTTAGCTTATTATCTATATAGATTGTCCATTCTGTTGACATTTAAAGTTTTTTTTTTCCTTCTCTTAGTGAAACTGAAGGCCAGCTCTGGTAAGAATGTGTGTTCAAAAGTCTCAGGAAATGGAAACTTCTTAATACAGTTAAACCTGTCTATAGCGCCACCTCTTGGGACTCACCAAAATAGGATGCTATAGAGAGGGGGTGCTATAGACAGGTCACTTTTATTGTAAATCGCATCGTACTACGTATTTATTTAAAATCGGGCACTATAAAGAGGGAGGCGCTATTTAGTGGGGGCGCTATAGACAGGCTTAACTATACCTCTATTAACCCTTTGCGGACTTATGGCTGATACCTTCAGCAAGACTAGGCTTAAATTGGCAACCTGCCAAGTTTTATATACAGTATGCTTAAAACTTGAATTAAGACACAAAACATAATATTTAGTGAACAAATTTATTCAAAATATAAAAATAAGACTATTCTATATATATATGTAAGGAAAATTTTTTTTTAAAAATTAAAAAGATTTATAAACAATCTTGGTATGGTATGCCTCAAAACAATCTCCAATGCACAAACCAGGTTTTTTTGTGCAGGTTTTGCATAAAAACACAGTTACTTTTCTTCCTCCTTTTACCTTTCTATTGGAGCATACACTACAGTCTTTGGTTTTCCCTTCTGGATGTCGGACCATTACATGTAATTTATTGGTCAAGCGTTCTTCTGTGTGGAGACTTGATTGGTGAACTCTTTTCCTTGACTCTTGTGGCACTCGGACATTTTTTATCAATTCCATATATAATTATTTCTTTCCTAAATTCTAAGTGATTTTTATATTTGATGTTATGTTTGATGTTATTTTCTTTATATAAAATATATGAATTTATAATGGATACTTCAAGACCCCAAAAAATAATTTTCTCCAACACTTGAAAGATTTTCTTAGAAAAGAATAGGTGGAATTGGTCAGCAATATCAATGCCTCCCATATTTTGAGTGTAATCAGAAACAACTATAGGTTTTTTATTTGCTCAAGTCCTTGTTTAGTATGTCTTTCAATTGTTTCTACACTGGAGTCATGCCATGAAGAACACATAGTAACGATTCTCTTGTCTTTCCAAGAGAGCAGCAAAATACTATTTTTTCTATAGGCGAGTGTTTCTCCTTTAGATATTTTAGGCTCTTTGATTTCTTTACAATTTCCTTTTCTTCCAGGATTTATTGTGCCTGTTAGGTGGCATTTAAACAAAGATAATTCTTGGGCTAATGGAGCATTGGTATAAAATCTGTCAGTGTATATGTGCATGCCTTTTAGGTCTGGATATTTGATTCTGATGTTTTCGAATAAAGAAAGAACTATTCTAGAGGTAAATGGTAGATCAGATCGTATTAGAGAGTCTGTAGTAAGTTTCCCATAATAAGGAATAAATAAATATAGCCTAACTTTGATTCGGCAGCAACATATACCCTCAATCCCCATTTTCTTGGCTTTTGAGCCAAGTTGAATGTGTACTCAATTTTTTTTCAGAATTTTTTTCTGCATATTTATTAGTTTGTAGAACTATTTGATTTAATAATTCTGCTGTAAAAAATAAGTAAAAATAATCTATTGGTTTAGATTGAGGTGATATATTTTGGGTGATGCCAGATTGTGCAGTAAAATTATGACGAACTCGAGCTATATCGTTATTAGAAACATTCAGCCATGTTTCTTCATTCACACTTTTAGTTTCACTTTCATAATTATAAATAATTGTATCATCCTAATCATAAAATGTATCATACTCACTATCAACTTCATAATCTTCATCATCAATAATAGTGGATTCACTAAAGGACGCCATTTTTCAAAAGCAAAAAAAATATATATGAAAAAATGGGCAGATGCCAAATTAGTTAAATTTTCATTCATAGATGGCGTGAGATGTCCATAAAATGTTTGTCTAGCGTAAGTCGACACTGGAGTTAATATAGGGGGGCTCAGTTTCCATGTCCTGCTGTCCATTCCATGTCCTGCTGGATCATTTTACCTAGGTCGACACTGGTCCGCAAAGGGTTAAAGGACAACACCTAGTTACAGAGCCAAAGTCTCTTTTAGGGAGAGGTGTACCGTAGAAATGAAAATTAGTAATAATGGTAAATTTGGTGAAGAAACTGTCCTTTGTAGAGGGGGGACTTTTTATGTATTGTCCATAGATGACCAGAACACACTGGATGTCAAATCTCCTCACATTAAACCTGATGTGGCAGAGTCCGCCGGTCAGAAGTCCTCAGCCAAGAAGACTCCAAAGTCCAGTGGCAGCAGTAGCAAGCAGTCCTCTACCAAGTCCCCTGCCCAGGCTGTAGCCAAGGAAGCCAAGCCTGCCGTAAGTTCTCTCTCCCACACAGCCTAACTTTCATGGAACTTCTCATTCTAACAGCCCCCCATGACAACACCTAAAACCTTGGTGCAAATTGTTTATAGCAAGGTCTTAGTTTTCTTCCAGAATGTCACTTATAACAGATGAATGGTTGGTTATAAACAGAAGAACAATTCAAATAGGTTTCTACAGTCA